>JAHXMU010000035.1:868447-896489 GCA_019455685.1 Philornis downsi | reverse complement strand
TTTTTTTTAAACATGGGTCCGTCGAATATGGGCAACCCTGTATATGTATATCCGTCAGCGAGACTGTTAAAAGCATAATAGAGATCACGGTGCTTGAAGAGGCTGAAATTTCCATAAAGATATTCCTTATATGATTTTGGTTATTTATTCAGTTCAAGATCTTTTTCTATTAACGATTATTTGTTATCGCGTATCGGCACTAAATCCACCTGTGGAAAAATGACAATTTTGACAATTTTTCAACAATTTTACAATTTATTTACTAATTATTAGGCTAATAGACTTCATTACTTAAAAATTCGTGAAATTTATTATTCCATTAACAGATGAAATTCCCTCGCATCTCATGACTGAGATATGGCAGAGTTTCTCACATTCAATGAGTTGACACACATTCTATTTTTGTTACCTCTCTACAGGACCTACAGTTTAACGACGATTCCGAACGACACAGTTTGAGAAGCATTTAATAGACTTGTCGATGGCTCAACTACTCAAAATGTTCGTCGCACACGGGGATGATCGCCGCTCAAATAATAATAGGTCGCTGTATGCGGGATTGAACACGCGATGATGCGGACGTTAGTCGCGTGTAGTCGATACCCTGAGTCCAAAGAAGACCCAAAATCGCATTTCATTAAAAATCTACAATAAGTTCAAAATGGTATTCCTTATATTCACATAAGGATTAAGTTCAAATTTGAACAAAATCGGGACCAATACAAAACAAACTTGCCAATACAAAGACTGAATCCACATCTATTTGTACGTTAATTTTAATTAATTATTTTTTTTTCTTGTTTATACATTAATTAATTGCAACATATGGCGAAAACTATCAAATCAATTATCAGGTGGTTCGGAAAGTTCTTTCGGTTTTTAATCTGTTATGTAGTCTTCGCCTCTTTTAATAACTTCTTCCCACTTCTCTGTGAGCTTATTAATTCCTCTCTCATGAAGCTCGCGTGGTTTTTCTGAAAAAAGCGTTCAATTCGATTTGGAAATTCAAATCCTTCAAATGGTTGCTCAGACTGCGAAGTAGGTGATAGTCGGACGGGGCGAGATCTGAGGAGTACGGTATTTGAGATAAAACTTCCCGCCCAACCTCTGACAGTTTCTTACGGGTCTGCAAGGCAGTGTGAGGCCTCGGGGAGAGAGTGAGGTACCCACACATGGAGGTTGCTCATAAATACGAACTCTTTTATGGCCCCGCGAACGGTTGAGACAGATTTTTTTTTTTTTTTGTTATTATTGCTAACAATAATTAAATCTCTCACCTCCTCGGAAACAACTTCTTTTGGTCGTCTTGATCTGGGAGCGTCTGTTATGGAGAAGTCGCCCGTAGAAAATATATTAAACCATTTTTGGAAAGTTCTTTCATTTGGTCCGTTTTCTTCACAGACAGACTTGGTTTTTCGGCTATCTTTAGCAGCCGATTTTCCTTTTCGGAAATAATACGAGTATTCCAAAAATGCTCTTTTTCGCTAATTTTTTTACTTTTTAAAACTTTTTTAAAATGCTATAACCATTCACGACTAGAATGGGGACACAATCAAACAATAGTAACCAGTTTAGAGAAGGAGTGGGAGCAAGTTAAGATAGTGTTTGAGGGAACTCTACGTCATGGGAAGTAAGATATTGTGAACTAACGAATTAACCGAACGAACTTTCCGAACAACCTAATAATAAAAGTACGGACGTGGTTATTGGTTATACTAAAAAATACCCCATTTTCAAAAATGTAATAAGTCAAATAATAATAAAGAGGCGTTTCTAACACCCTCACTTATCTGCCTATAGATCTTTAACAATTCCTCGACATTTTGGACTACGGGGGCACAAGAGGGCGAAATCGGCGTTGTACAAAAAAAAAAAATTGCCAAATCGTTGACAAATTTGCATTTACCAAGCACCTCCGTATTCCATACTTCGTCTCTAATTTACCAAACCAATTAGTGATAGTGTTTCAAAAGCCTAGTCATTTCAGTAAAGCTGATGACCAAAGCCGTCTTCCGATTTCGTTGTCGTAGACTTTGCATGCTGGAGTGTTTGGGTCTATCCGCTACGACCCATGACATGGTCTTTGTCAGTCGTAGAAGCTGAATCATAGAGGTTCAAATACCTACTAGAGAAACCATTTCTCTCTGAGCTCCAAAAGATACAATGTTTGACTAGTAGACTCAAACAGATTTTACTTATGTGATGGAGTTTGATAACATTTTGGTTCAATTCCATGCTATTTACCATTTACTAGTCATGAAATCAATGGCGATGGCCTCTATAAAAATCTTCACCTCAAATATTGGAGGCATTTGGTTTACTCGAGCCTAAGGAGAGTATCTGAAATGAACGAGTTGGTTTCACCAGAACTTCAAAATCGGATGCGGCGATGAATAAATAATAACATTTGTTAAAAATTGTCAAAATTAGCATTTTTCCAGAGGTGGGTTAGTACTTCTCCGGTCGGGTATTTTTTGAGCTAGCGTTTTTCGGACCAATTTCGAAATTAAACTTCGTAATGAGACATTTCCTCTCATTGAATAGAATGAGTGTATGCTCAGTGAATGTGAAAAGCTTCCCCATATCTCATTCATGGGATGCAAAGGAATTTGTTTTTTTTTTTAATGAAACATTTTCGTGCTATCCGCGATTCGGCCTTTGTTAAGCTTTCGACAGACATGGTGATCCAGAACATATACTCGTACAGTTAGTGGTAATTGTTTTTAGAAGTTACAAACGGTATGACAACTTCGGAGAGATATAAAAATTCAAACCTCCTTATTGTTATTGGTTATGTAGTTCGATATTTTCATCGTCATTTACTTTCGGCATCCGTCATTTCCAAAAAATTTTAATCGATTTCATACCACTGTGAACTGTAAGGCAACTAATTCAAACTATTCAAGTTGACATGTACGAATGTATACATCCATTGGGAACTTAATACATACACTATATATATGTATATATATTTCACTATATGAACATATTCGACTATGTACTCGTACCTACATACATATGTACGTACGTCCATTTCTATAGTATAGTACAAGTGCACTTCATACGATCAATTCACACGCTATAAATTTCAAGTCCAAATACAACAACAGCTTAGTGTTTGTTCGCTTCAAAGTTGGGATGTTCCCCACCGTCACTACCCCATCGTAATACACCACCACACAAACGTCACGATTCATTTAGGTTGGACTGTGTAATTTCCTTGAACTTGTTGCGTCAAAATAAAAGCAAGAAAAAGAAATATTAAAATCAAAACAAACGAAAAACCCCAACACTGACAACATTTCGAACATTTTCCGAATTTGAGTGTATGCTCGATGATGACTGCAATAGAGTACATAAAAACAAAGCAAAAACCACAGCAACAGCATGTGTAAGTAAACAAAATCAAAACGAGCTGTTTTGCGGGACGTATAAATTTGGCATATTCGATAATTTAGGCGGCAGTAGTCGATAAGGAGGAACGTTACAAAACACCTTTGATTGCACCTCACATAGCCATGATTGAGCGCATACAATGTGGATGAAAGGACTTCAGGTAAGTTTTTCAATTATACCGAAGGCCAGAAAACCATTTTTTTTTTGCTACTGTTGGGGCTTAGGTGGCGGGAAACTATAAGTTTAGACATTGACTAGCCGATATACGGATTTGTACAGAGTGCAAATTAGAATCTCTGCTAAATGGTGCAGCTGCTAATATGACTGAGGAAAATGCCTTACTACCTGGAACCAGTGCTGAAACCAACGCTCTGTTGGTAGCATAAGGAATACGAGTACATTTTTAAAGATTTTTGCTAAATTTTCATTACCAATAAATTGTTCTGAATAAGACTCTTAATATTTGATTTTCGATCAATTAAGAATTGGGATTTACGAGTGCGATCTCGAAACTAGCCGACCTGTAGCAGTAGTTTGACAAAAAATGTATTTTGGTGAAAAGTAGCAATCTTATAAAACTTGAGTTTCAAGTCGCCACGTTGTTTAGTATTTTTATTTGAGCCATCAAAAGTAAATGATCTCAATAATTTTGTAAACATGGAAAAAAGTGGTCACTGCCATGTAATTCAATATTTCCATTGGAATATTAAAGTCGAGCTAGTTTCTACTCTGGAGTAGTCTGCTCCTTCAATTACGACTGTAACATATTCGATAGCAGAGTTTAAATGAGGCCGTACGAGCTGCCAATCCAAACACCGTAGTGGTCGACCAATTGAGGTGTCCCCGCCAGACACGGTTAAGAAAATTCACAAAATGGTATTGGATAACCATCGGCTGAATGTGCATAAGCTAGCAAAAATGATAGATAGATTTCAAAAAGTGATATTTATCGTATATTGACCGAAGATTTGATGATGAAAAAGCCATGCGCTAAATGGATGCCGCGCTTACTTTCAATAGAGCAAAAACAGCATCGTGAAGATGTTTCAGTAGAGTGTTTGGGGATGTTTCACCGCAATAAAGCCGAATTTTTGCACCGATTTTAATCACGGTTGGGCCGCATTTTCTAATTTTTCTTCGATAAAGGTGAAAACGCAACGCAGGCGGCTGAAAATGTGGGTAGTGTTTATGGTCCCATAGCAGCCAATTGTGCGTAATATTGATTTCGTCAATTCCGCTCCGGTATCTTTATTGTCAAAGACATCACGCTATGGAAAACCATTTGTCAAAAATATCTGTTGTGGCAGCCAAAATGAGTGGCCAAATTCATATAAATGTAACCTTAAATTATTGTCAATCATGAAGATTTCATATGATATGTAAGGTGAAGTCTGCAAAAAGCCCACAAAATTTAATATTTTGAGCTACAATATTTTATATCCGATCAAAAAGACATAGGCGCAGCACCTCTTTTAAAAAAATTCGTTCTAGCGTACAAGATAACAGACCGATAGCCATAAAAATTTAACGGTAAGGTACTATCAATTGTTATATTTTATAGTAGGTAAAGATCAGATTAAAAGGTGTGGCACCGCCCGTACACCTTAACATTTTGAATTGGCATATACCATGGAAACTGTAGGAGGGATACAAATGACATTTGGTATATTTGCTAATGACATAGAGTAAAATGTGTATCCGGAAAACTGGTCAATGCCACGCCCTTTTTAATAATCCATTAAAATGGTCAAAATTAGTGACCAATCTTCACAAAAAAAATAGACAGTGTGTTCTTATCAATCATGAAATTATCATAAGCTTATTAGGTTACGATTCGGAAAAAGTAAATTTTCGATATTTGCTACATTTGTTATTGCCTTAGAAGAAATATGAAAAAACGTGCGGTACGATGACATTTTGGAATGAAATTCACAAAAATTGTAATAATATTAAATTACCGAACGGAACAGATTACGTCCGCAAAAGAATAGGCAATGCCATATTATGAACAATTCAATCAGGTTATATTTTAGATATAGAGTTAAATTTTGTACGATTTTAGAAGATGCTTTACCCCACTCCAATAGTGACGTTGAACCGTACCGAGGGTCGGCTGGCCATACTATAACGCCCTCCTAAATGATCTGATATTGAACAAAATTTGCATGAATTTGGATGTAGTTGCCACTTGAGCTCAAAACTTGAATGCTAATGCTAAAGCATTTTGTTAAAAAAGTACCGAAAATTGGTCAATAACACACAAAATATTTAATATTCATTCAAAACTTATTGTATAGTCTTCAATTCAGGCCGCTTCCGAAATAATACGCATATGCATTTCCCGAGAAAGTTTTCAATTTTCATCGCAAATTTTATCGTTAATATCCACTGTCAACGGAAAATGGGTGCCTCAAAGTAATAATTTGTGTTATGGTCGTAGTCATGTCAGGTCAACACGATGTTTGATCGATTATAAAATAGTACAATTATAAAATTGTAAGGCATTCACAAATCTGGCTTTTTCCAAAAAATTTGGTTTCGCAAACGCTGGACAACGCCCAGTGTATATTCTCTATTTACCATTTGACCTTCTGGTCAGAATTTCGATTGCACTACACTGCGATAATCGAAGACAACTTTCAATGTGGTTTTTTCTGTTTAGGCTCAATTAAAAGGCACTTAGTTGCATGTCAAGTTCCATGTATCATCGTTAGTCAGAATGCGTTTTACGAATGTGGGAATGGAATTGATAAGTCTTTAGAGGCCTTTTTGCGATTGGAGAAATTCAGAACTTTCAAAAATAGTCGAGCTGCAACGCGTTCCATATTCAAACAATTGCGCAAAACAGTACGAATTAATTGGTGAGACACAGAAAGTTCAGCGGTTATCTCTCTAATGTGAATGATGATTTTCAATCGCCATTTCCTACACTTCATTGCTGTTAACTTAAGTTAAAACGATTTGGAACACGAAATTCCATTTGCCATCTACAATAAGATAGAAGTTCATTTGTTCGGTATTTTTTCCACACTTTTTGACAGAATTCATATTTATCTGTTTTTTCAGAACACGACCAGAAGGTAAGAGTCCAAAAATATCCAATAGTGTACTATTGCATTAGTCTAGTGACCACACTACGCAAAATAAACCAGTGTATTTTATCTTTTTTGGGTGAATATGGCAAATTTGCTACGAAAAAGTAGATTTTAAAGCTCGCATCAAACGATCCCTTAGCTCTTTTAGTAGTTTTTAAAAAAGAACTTTTCAATTTTGTAGGAGACGACAACGTAATGAAAAATTTTTGCGAAAAATTGGTCTTTTTTAATAACTTTAAATTAAAAAAAAAAAAAAAAAACATATTTTTATATAAAAATCGATTTGAAATCCTGGCAACATTTACCTCCATTTGTTCATTTTTGAACATCAGACCTATAACTTGGCAAAAAAACGTCTTCCCCAATTTTTATATTTTACTTTTTTCTCAATTTGATGTTTTGTATTTCGTGATTTCGGTTTTGATCTGATGTGCTGAACTAAATTTAAACCTCGCGATGGCTGTAGGGTAAAAACCAAATTCAAATGTAAACAAAACACAAAGCGGTGAAAAAAAAAAACAAAAACAAAATGTGCAAAAATCAAAAAAAAAAAAAAAAACTTTTGACCGCAACGCAAAGATGGGCACAATGAAACTAAAAAAAAACCGAATAAATATGGGATGCAAAAACGTGTTGTGGTTATTAATACTTAAAGACTGCAACAAATTGCAAAAGTGTTCTCAATGTTTCCCGCAGTTTATTGTTTTGAATTTTTCTAGAATTCCAATTCCTCCTCACCTGTGTAACGACACGAGCTGTTCCGAGCTCAATTTGTTAAAAACGAGATTCCTCTGTTTACAATTAGTTATCACTTCTTTTGTTCAACAGAGGAGGATCAACACATAAATCGATATTTGTTTAAGGATTTCAAATAAAATCTTTTGTTAACGTATCTTTTGTTTCGTTTACAATTTGAAATCAATAATTTTTAAGTCGCATATAACTGATGTTCTTTTTCGTTTTGTTTTTTCAAATGGATATAATTTTATTTTATTAGCAAACAACTTTTCTAGATTTTGTAATGCAACAATTATTCTCTAATGATGGCAATAGATGATTCACTTCACTTTACTTAGAATGATGAATTGTCAGCCGCGGCGTCCCGACCAACCGACCATCCGCATTAAGAAGACACAAAAGAAACAAACAGACGAAAACAACTACAAACTATTCTTCTATTCACTCACTGGTTCCAAGACAAAGCGCAGTTTATGCGATTTGAATCGTTTCGATTTAATGCAATGCGACGACGTTTAAAAGCGAATGCGAATGCGGAAAGCATTGGGGCATAACTATTCGTTAGAAGAGCCGTTTGAAAACTGCGGCCACTCTCGTTTTTTGCAATAGCAGCGAAAGCAATGATATCGAATATTTACCGCGGCGACATCGCCGCCAACGCTGGCGATGACTTTGACGACCCCACAAGTGAAAAACCAAACTACTGACAACAAAAGTCAATAAGAGTTGCCAACGCGTTCAGAAAAACTATTTTGTTTTTTTTTTTTCGCTTTTTTCCTTTGTGTTGCCCCTCGCGCTCTCTTTCACTGTAATGACGATGACACCCTAACTTTGAAATTGTGGGTGAAAATGGCTCAAAATATACGACAGGAGGAGGAGGAGGGCGATATCTTTGCAATATTGGAAGTAGTTACAAAGCGAGCACATTTCTCCTTCTCAAATGCCAAAATACATACATATATATGATACACTCTTCCTTTGTGGCTTCTCTTATGCTAGTATGGTCACAGTGACCAACCACAGAATTATAAAGGATTGTAAATTACTGTAAAAGTCCGGTCACTGCGCTGGCAACGCTTTCAGCAAGGATTCGCAATGTAACGCAAGGGCCTCACGTGCGAGTACAAGTTCGAAAAACACAATATGATCAAATATTTTCACTATTGCAACATCATGTGTAGCGGTTCAACCCAATTGCAATAGGCTTTTGAAGCCTTTTGCTGAAGCTGACTTTTCGGGCTGAAACTCCACATTAAAAAATGGTCGTGAAATTAGAAGTTACATTTTGCCACCTTAGATTGTTATTTTTTGTTAGTTTCCAACACTAAAGTCGGAACAACTTAAGGTTTTACGTCATAATAAGTTAAATAATACATTTCTAAACTTGTAAAATGAAATTTTAAGAAAAAAAGACACAATTTTGTAAATATTTTATCAAACATACATATTATAACATAAAAATATAAATTGTTGAGATTTCAGTGTTGGAATTCTATACGCACAGTGTTGGCAATGCAGATAAATTTTTTTCACGAAAAAACAATGTCCCGGGGTTTCTTTTTAAGTGAAAAGAATATAGTACCCGGTTTAAGCAACAGCTTTTTTCAAAAATGGTTTTAACTAAACAGCTTTATTGATTGCTTATATTTCTTTCAAATGAAGAGCGTTGCCTTTCAACCTAAACTCCATAACTGATTTCACTTACGATACTTTTGCAAATATGGAAGCTAATGGTCTACAAGTCATTTTTATACCATCACCCAAAGGAATGAAGGAAATGTTACATGTTTAATAAGGGGAGTCCATTTATGCGTTACATATACCTATAGGACATCATCATTCCACGGGGAAAAACTTAGAAAAATCAAAAAATGCAACAATGTATTTTTATCGGTCACAACACTGGCTTCGAGAATTCGATAAGAGCAAAATTATTGGAGGCTACTGTGATATAACACTGATCTGCGTGAATCCTTCGGTTAAGATAGATAACATACCTATACATTGATATATTACTAAGCCATTTTGCAACAAAGCTTTGAAAAAGACGATTAAGTAAGTAATTAAAGTTACTTAAGAAGATAATGAGAAATAATTGTGCTATCTTAAAAAAGAAGCCACGTGTAACGTACTTACGCTAGTGGTTTATACATTATGGTAGAAAACTGCGGGATATCACTGCTTCCTTTTCGAACATAAATAAAGGAGAAGCAAAGTTGAGTTTGGCTGTAAACTGCGGTGAAACCAAAAAGATAATTTTAGATAAAAATTTACGAAAAAAGTATTTTGTTATCAAGTTTTGAATAGGCCCGCAAGAAATAGAGTAACATTGGGTATAATACTGCAACGACGAAATTTTAAGCCAAAACGGTTCAACATTAGCGTATTTAAATTTTTTAATCTTTTATAATATTGAGAAGTCAGATTATTTACTTATAACAAGTTATATAAGTAAATAATCTGAATAATAAATAATCAGAAAGTTCAATGAACTGGTTTACACGCATATATCTTCCCCCTGCATTCACTTATAAATTTTACATACATTTTGAAAGTATGTGAGAGATGCCGGAAAGGACGTGGTAAGTCGGCGGGTTCTTATCAAAAAATAAGCGAAATTATAGCTTTCAGAAACAATTCGCTTAGAAATTATTTGGAAATTATTTGAACCAAGTTTAATTATTTTATTATACTCTCGCAAAAGAAGCGAAATTATAGCTTTCAGAAACAATTCGCTTAGAAATTATTTGGGGGCCACTGATTTTCGTTGAATCGACCAATTTGGTTCTCTGAACCAAGTTTAATTTGAACTAAAAAGGGGATTAGAGGCGAAATTTGAATGTTGATAAATCTGGAGGTACCAGAAGGCAATGTGGCAACACCGTCTGTTTTCGTTCTTAGAACTTAATTGACAAAACGTATAATTAGCAGTGCCATCCATTTTCTTTCTCGGAACTAAGTTTGTCAAATGCATAACATTTGCTAAATTCTATTGAAATTCTATTGGGGAACAACTTGAAAAATGTGAAGTTAAGAATATATAAGTTAAATTGGTTATTTGTATGGGAGGTACCAGCAGGAACATGATTACTTGATCAGTTCTTCTCAACTTTTACCAAGTATATACAATCAATACAATGCCCAGATATTTCAGCCTACTAATCAAAAAATACGGAACAAATTCAAATTTCGAAAAATTGGACAAATTGTGTGAGAGGTGCCTAGGGGACTAGTTCATTTGCGATTTAGCACAATATTAGGCAGCGCTAAATTTTGAGAAGTTTCTTAAAGACTTACGTTAGTAATCGTATCGAACATACGAACATCATTATATAGATTTAAGAACTTCTGAAACATGTTTGATCAAAGGATACTTGATACCTTAAACGTTACATGTTTTCCGGTATTAAATTATAAATTATATATATTATACAGATAAAAGTACAAAAAGTGAATGGTTTTGGACATACAATTATAAAAACAAATTCTGTTACGAATTATTGATAGAAAAAAATTGTGTGATTGAAGGAATAGTGTAAAACAAAGTTATATATGTAATACTGCAACCCTAAAATAGGCAAATTAGAGGCAAATCAGCCAATATTAATCGTTGCCGTACCGAGCATAAATTTGATATTTATATAAGAATATAGCTTTTACGATGATTCTTAAAATTAGAAAAAAAATACACCTTGATGGGACATGGGAGGGTTTTTAACATTAACTGAATTTATTCTGCCCATTTCTATTTTTATGCTCACTGACTGTTTAACGACTTTTTCGAAAATCCGTTTCAGAAGCCTTTGCTAGACGTGTCAACTATTCGAAATATCAGCAACATATTAGGTGACAGCCACTAAATGCATGATGAAACGGTACCCGAAGCCACGATTATATCTATGATAGTTTCGAGAGCGAAGACCATAATGTGAATCGGCGATTTTTAATATAAAAATATAAGAAAATCTTTTACTACACTCAGTCCATTTGGGGTTTTTTGATACAAAGTTATCGCACTTCGATGCAATACAAAAGCCTGGACACTGTAACCCTCCCATCAGCCATACTTATGTACATCCTTGTTTATGCATTGTGGAAATTTTCCATATCCACTGAAATGATGTCATGTTTTGCTCGTCTTTTGCAAGGAGTCCTTCCACAAAAATAAAACGTAATTAATGTTTGATGTCCTGTAGGTCTAATTAAATATTCATATGGTAGGTCAGCAAAAAGATTGCAAACAAAAAATACATTAAATTAATTAAGATATACATTAATCGAAAGGTATTACGTAAACAAAACAGAAAAGGAAAAACTAACCATAATTATAAGGCGATTGTTGTCTAGTTGCAGCAAGGCAAATTTGTTTATGTATTCTATGTTTATAATTTCTATATTTATAATCTCTATGTGGCCATCCTTTGTCTTGCTACGTGTGGGAATCAATTGTTTTGGCTTCAATTAAAAATGCTCACTGCTATTTTTGTCCTTAGTGTAGAAAAGATATCGAATTGAATTATTGATACGATACTTTGTCTGATATAATGTAACACATATATACATTCTGCCAAAAGAAGTGCCACCAATTGGTCAGCAAAACATTAAATATTTGTTATTCATTCAAATGTATAGCCTTCAATGTAGGCCCCATCCGAAATAATATATCTATACCAACGAATAATCCAATCATCAAAATATTTTTCAAACGCATTTTTAGAAAAAGATCTCAATTCTTGCTGCGAATTCTCTGTTATGTTTTCCATCGACTGCAAAGAGGTAGTCGAAGATTTAATTTGAGTTTTGGAAACAGAAAAACGTCATCCGGAGTCATATCAGGTGAATAGGATGAACGTTTTGAGATGATGCGTTGCCATGGTGCAAAATCCATAAATTTTTAGTCATTTTGGTCTCTTTCGACGATTTTCTTCTCTTAAACGCCGCGTAACGTCTAGATAATACTTTTTATTTATCGTCCGACAACCAGCCAAGAATTTCTGGTGCGCAACACCACAATATCCAAACAGGGCGGTCAACATTACCCTTGACTTTTGATCGACATTGAGGAGGTATTTCCGGGTTCGGCTCAGTTGGATGGTGTCATTTCAAAATTTGTTGATTGGCTTGCATGTCAAACTCGGCAAACCATTTTTGACGTTTCGGAATACAACGAAATGCTCTGGGTTATATGTGGGATGAGCCATTTATTCGATGTTTAGAGTGCCCAAGGTCACTAATTTAATTCGACCTGTAAAAAGTCGCTTTGTCCAGGTTTTCCCTATTTTCACAAGATTTCCTACAAACACCGCACAATTTTACGTTTTGAGAATACGTAGCAAAAATCAAATTTCGCATTAGCTGTCAATTAAAAACAGATTGAAGCAGCATGTGGCAACAATTCATAAATATTTAAGTTTGTGCGGCTGGTTAAAGTTGAGGTACTTGTATTTTGAAGAAAATGAAAAAAGGACAAAAATGTGATATAGGAATTAAAGTAGTATTTTTTAACCAGTTTATCCCTTGTAAAAGGAACATTTTTGGAAGAAATTTAAATTCTAATAACTTTTTTATCTTTATTTTTTGCTTAGTTTTCAAACTTCTACTACAATTTGATAAAGGGACAAAATTTTTTAAACTTTTTAATTACTTAGAAATATTAAAACAAAATTGACCACAGCCGTGTCCGTTTGAAGACACTTGGTTTTTTATAAGCCTGCCATACTTTGCAGATTTTGTACAGGGATAATCACTCCAAGTGTTGCCAATTTTACACTGCTGTAACAGCCAAGGGGCTAATGACTGCACGCTCTTTTCTTCAAGTTCAAGTTCGTCATAATTATTAGGACTAACAAAAACCTTTCTTTGAGGTAGGCTTTGCCAATTTATCTCCCATACAAATTGACGGATTTTCCGAAATTTAGTAATTTAACACCTAATCCGTAGCAACTGAGTTTTTATCCATTATATTGGTCTACAAAATCTGAAAAACAAACCACGTTCTCTTTGGCACCTCCCATACGAACTGCCGACTTAACCAACATATTGTTAGGTTTATATCTTTTATCCAGTTTCACTAAACTCAGTCAAGTTTGATACATATTAAGAATGATAGGACCGCATTGTCAGGCCGCTTCTGGTAACTCTCATACAAATTGACTGATTTTCCGAAATTCTCCGAATACTACTAATCCGCAAAATGTAGCGACCTGAAACTTTGTCCACTGTTTCCCTCTATAATTACTGCTAAAAATCCAGAAAATCGACCGAATAACCAGCACGCCCCTTCCTAAACCTCTCATACAAATGAGCAATTTAACTCATATGTTTTTAAGTTCCTACATTCTATAGGTATACAGTTCTAATAATGTAAGTAAAATTTAGTGCACATTAAGGTTGTACTAAGGCAGTGTTTGAGGAAGAACATGAACTGCTATGTCACGCCGCTTCTAATGCCTGCCTGTACTGGTTTATAGTATGCCTTAACTTAAAGAATAAAATTACTGAATAGTTATAATAATTCGAAAATATTTCCGCAATTACATTTGGTCTGTTTCTACTACTTCTACTCTACACTTAGAAATGAATTCTAGACACTACATCTACAATACTAATAACAAATTTTAATAATGTCTCTAAAGTCTGTCACCCTCTATCGTTGAATTTTTGTACATCGAGAGAGAGCTTTGCCATTAAATCGCCTTCTAAACCCTTAGAATCATCTATCTGCAAGCACAATTCTTGCGAGAAAAGTCAATTCATCCACCAGTGCAAGTTTATAGTTATTAACGTTCACGCCATTGTTTTCTGCTTTGGCGATGAAAATTTTAAAATTGCGATTGCCGATTTGCTTGCAATAAAATCGCTGCACAAAAAATCCATACGTAATCTTCTTATGGATATGATTCTCATCGAGTTTGAGTTGATGTGATTTCTGCTTAATAGGTCATTTAACCACATCCTTATGCCTGCCATGCAAATTGTCCGATTTTCCGAAATTCAACGTTTATCTGTAATTCCTCCCCGTAGATTGCAGCAATACTTTTCATTGTATTGTTTTGTAGTGTCTGGCAAAAATTGAGAAAAATCAACTAAGTGACCCCGCCGCTTCTGATACCTTCTTTAACAAAGGTCGATTTAATCCACATATAGTCTTAACTTCATGTCTTTCAAACAGTAGCATTGAATTCAGCGTTTGAAAAACTTAGTTCTGAGAAAGAAAACAGACTGCAGTACAACACCACTGCGGATACCTCGCACACAAATTTACGGATTTATCGAAATCTAATTTGGGGGATTTTGAAGCCCCAAAAAAGAATAATTCCGCAGTGAGACCTATGTAAATCTACACAGATTGAAATAGATTGCAAGAGAAAAAATTATTATGACCTCGATTATGATTCAAGAAAAGCTATTTCATACAGTTACTAAATGTATTTTAATTGAAATGATATTAACATTTTTATTGCAACGCAATTGAAATCAATGATTAGAAGTTTTTTTTTTATTGCTACCATTAAAGAAGGGAAACGCCAGTTAAATTCAAGAAAGCGTAAAATATCACCTACTTATTATGTATTATTACAAAGGTATATTAAAGCTTGATAGTCGACAGCTAATCCACTGCTTTCAATTCGATGTATGCCATCGGTACTTAACCGAAGGAGATATTTTTATAGTCCAACTCAATTACAGCTGATTGGCTAGAATAGTCTAATAACACGTTAGTTAGTTAGTTAGTTAGTTTTTCATTGCTGTGTGAACGGCCATATGTTGATGTACTGTTGCTGCGTCGTAATTCATATGTTGCTAAACGGAAATTTTGTAATAACAACAAATTATTGGAGTGGCAAAGGTTTCTGTCGTGTCATTAATAGAAGTCGAGATTTTAATTACAAAACACAAATGCAACATTTCAGCCCCATTTTATTGGAACACGAATGAAATGAACACACGTATGATAATTGAAAGCTAATTGTTATCGCTACAACACAATCACACAGGCAAACAGTGTGGGAAATGTGCATGTGCGTTCTAATTTAAATTAAATTTAAATTAAAAACCAAATATCATAGACACATCAAGTTTAAGACAGAGTCAAGCTATGGGATTTTAACGATGGTTTTAGTGTCAAAGTCAGGAAGTCAATTCTAACCGTTATTATTGCCAAACAAAAAATCGATCAAATACGGTTTGCTAAAGTCGACTAAACCGTAAACAAAATATTATATGCAGTAAATAACGATAGCTGCTATTAAAAAACCGAATCGTAACCTTAATTTTGCAACAGTACCAGTCGATACAGCAAAAGTTGCCTCATTAACAAAGTATTTGAACATACCGCACGTGATAAGATAAGCGCTCGTGCCAAAATTTGTTTTTCCCCCATTTGCTTGTCTCTCCAGCGCAACTTCATATTTTTATACCTTCACCCGGAGGGATGAAGTATACGAGGTGTGATCAAAATATAACCGATATTTTCAATTTTTTCAAAAAGTATTTATTTTTTCATCAATAACTATCTAGTCCCCTTCAAAGTAATCCCCCTCAGATATAATACACTTATGCCGACATTATTTCCATTCCTCGAAACTCTTCTGAAACGCGATTTTTGGTATCGCCAACAGCTCCTGTCTCGATTTTTCTTTTATCTCCTCAACCGTAGCGAAAAGCTTCCCTTTCATCGGTGTCTTAATGGGTTATCCATTTAGTCAGAACCACCGGTCTGGCAAGGCTGTCAGCTGTTAATTACCTGCCATCTGAAGCGGTATTTATTTAGTGAAAGATTTGCCATATACGAATATGGATCGTTTGACAACCGTGTAAAAATAGTTAAAACTTACTACAAAAATAGTGATTCAAAAGTGAGCTTTCAATCGAACGCAATTTTCATCAGCAATGAAGGTCAATTCTCACTCGGTGGTTACGTCAAAAAGCAAAATTGTCGCGTATGGGGCTCGAAGAGCCCAGAAATGGTTGTGGCGAAGCCATTGCATCCGGAAAAAGTGCGCATTGTGCTCTGGAGGTGTCATTGGTCGGTTTTTTTTGGAAGATGACGCTGGATGGGCCTCAAAAGGATTCAATAAAGAGGTGGTCATCTAAATGACATTTTACAAAACGGCAAGGCCAAATGTCATAATGAAATAAAAGTTTCATCGAAATAATAGCTTTATATGTGTTTTATTTTACTTGAAAACGAAAAATGGGTAATCCTATATTTTGTCATATGGTAAGTACCAAACCCATGCAAATTTACCCTTTTCCGGAATTCAACTTTCTAGCTATTACTCATATGTAATCTGCTGTAACTGAAATTGTTGTTCGTTTTATAATTTTTGGTAAAATTTAAAAAAATCGGCCTACTACCCACACCCTTTCTGATACTTCCCATATAAATGACCGATTTGACTCCTCCTATATACTTAGTTTTATGTCTCTTATTTAGTTGAGCTGTATTTAGTTAAATTTAGTATACGTTCAGCGTTTGACCGAATTTTCGAAATTCAGCTATCCATTGCATTATTTTATAATTCTTTACATTTTCTACTATGGATCGATCAATTAGCCACACCTCTTCTGGTACTGCTTTCCAAACGAGTAATCTATATAACTCATATATTTTTACCTCTATATCTTCCAATCGGTTGTGTCAAATTCGACCAAATTTGCCACATATTATACGTTTGGAAATCTACGTTCTGAGAACAAAAATGTTCGACGTTGCCAAGCCTATTGTGATACATACCATAAATATTATTCGATTTATCGAAATTTGATTATCCACTGTAATCTCTAACTTGAAGTTACATAAATTTTCGTTAATTACATTGCATTATAATACTGGGAAAAATGTAAACAAATCAACGGAATGACCACACCCTCTCTGGTACCTCCCATACAAATTTTGTAATTTAACTTATGTGTTCCTATATTCGTTCAATTCTACAATATTCAGTATA
Source organism: Philornis downsi (assembly GCA_019455685.1). Classification (NCBI taxonomy): domain Eukaryota; kingdom Metazoa; phylum Arthropoda; class Insecta; order Diptera; family Muscidae; genus Philornis; species Philornis downsi. The sequence continues at coordinate 879,307 of JAHXMU010000035.1, read as the reverse complement.
ATTGGGTTCGCTTCAGGCATTTAGCACTGCGGATGAAAATAAATTGCACTGACACGCCCCTGAACGATGTCATAAGGCTTTTCAAGCTAAGGACTTCAAAAAGTTTAATTTTCTTTCTCTTATTTATCTTTAATTCACAGTATTTTTTGAAACAACGCAAGAAGAGAGAACACAAAATGAGTGAAGATATATATAAGCCAGTCCATCAGATGAATATTTCTGTACGCGTTTATACTATGCCTTAACTAAAAGAATAAAATTACTGAATAGTTATAATAATTCGAAAATATTTCCGCAATTACATTTGGTCTGTTTCTACTACTTCTACTCTACACTTAGAAATGAATTCTAGGCGCTTAATCTACAATTCATTATAGCAAATTTTAACAATGTTTCAATAGCCTGTCACCCTCTATCGTTAGATTTTTGTACATCGAAAGAGAGCTTTGCCATTAAATCGCCTGCTAAGCCTTTAGAATTATTTATCTGCAAGTAACATTCTTACGAGAAAAGCCAATTTATCCACCACTGCAAGTTTATAGTTATTAACGTTCACGCAGAGCCCCAAATCAGTGTTGTCAGATTTGGCGATGAAAAATTTAAAATTTTGATTGCCGATTTGCTTGCGATAAGATCGCTGCACAAAAAATGCATACATATTTTTCGTATGGATATGATTCGCATCGAATTTGAATTGATGTGATTCCTGCTTAATAGATCATTTAATCATATCTTTATGAGATTTTTGTACAAAATATGATTTCAAAATAAGACTATTAAATGCGTTGTATGAATCATGGGGATGACAGCACTAAATGCTTTAGAACATAAAAAGAAATGTCAAATAGTAATTTGCTAAAGGACGCTAAAAGAACAAATTTTCAAATTAATGAAGTGAATAACAACAGTAATACTTAAAAATGTACATTAAAACTAAATATATATCAACAATATCCATAAGTCAAAAATGGCTTCTGTTAAGATAGAGCGGGAACAGGAATGCTGGACATAACCAAATTAAGAATGTCCTAAATGAACTGTGTTTCCAAATCAACGAACAATGATAAAAAGTATTTCACTTCACAATATTTAAATTAATTTCATGTAGATTATTCAAACGGGCAAATATTATTTTTTAATATGAAAATTTTGTTTTGTTTTGTTTTTTTTTTTAATTATTAAATGGTTGTAAACATTGATTATTAAATATTAATCAATGTTACAAATAATATTTGTAACGGTTTACTGCACGATATTTTGTTTTTGATCTTATATTTTGGCGATATCTGAGCTATTTTGGCAACATTCGTCGACGCATTAGACGATGAAGCTACAAAAAATCAGACAACAGAGATAAATAACTTGGCTTTGTCCTCATTTACTGCCACGCCCACTTTTGCTGACAATTTGCCAACGCATCAGAAGTCTACTACAACATCTCCCAGTTCTGGCCTAGTGATATTTACATCATCAGGTCGTACCAATCGTGTTTATTGCAGCTTTCTTCATCTCCACAGATACGTTTAAGAGATCGTACGATACACTGCCACCCTGTGTAAATCATCATTCGGTGAAAGATGATTCTCTATGATTTTTGTCTATTTTTACTGATCAGCAGCATCCTATAAGGACGCATAAGTATCGTAGAGATATCAAACTCGGTGACAACTCGGTGACAGCTTCATATAATTTTTGCAGTATCGGACTCTCAGCAGCTTCATATTCGGCGAAAAGCTTGTACGCGTTAATCCACTTTTCTTTTCCGTAGTATGAATATCTGGTCAGTTGCAGATTTGCCAGGTTTAAAGCAGGTAAGATTCGATTAGTTCTGGTGCGATAGGTTTAAGTCTTTCATATATCACAGTATTGTCAATTTAGTTTTTTCCTGCTGAATTTGTTTTTTGCATTCAGCTTTAAGTTTTTTTCGAACATTTTAAAGTCATTTTTGAGATTTTTCTAAATTTGATATTGAAACTAAAGGAGAACTCAAAGAAAGTACAAAGTAATTTATGTCTTCTACGGTAGTTACAACAGTTATTAGTCAAATTAAAGCAAAATTGATAAGACAAAAAGGTTCATGCGGCGTTGAAAGAATGAATCTGTGGATTGATTACTTACTTATCTTATCCACCATACAATTCTTATCTACTATACGCCGCACATAGAAACCGTCACACAGCAAGTTTTGACAATATTTCAAAGTTCTGTTCCATCTAAAGTAGTTTGGGGCCCGCTTTCTTTGCGACATCCATCGACTTTTTTGTTGAAAACTTTTTATGTTGAAGCGTTTGGCTCCATCCGCACTACATGTTCCAGTCAATACAATGATTCATACGTTATCGATAATCACTAATAAAGATACGTTTTTTTCGGATTATTTTTCCCTCGAAGATTCCCAAATAGTTTCCCGAACAAATATAGTCCTTGTTCGTCTAAACGACTTGGTTTTATCTTGGTTTATCGCCAGACTTATTTTCAATGACACCTTCTTATTGTTTGAGAAGGCTGCTTTCAGCTGATGACATCTATATTACTGGTTTACGCAGATAACGTACAGTTTTTATTAAAGATGATACCGGTCCTGTTTACCGCCGCTTTTCTCATATTCATCTCAAAAAATATGCTGAAGTGATCGTCCTGTATAAATAATCATTTGGTTCACAACGTTTTTTTTTTATATTTATTGAAAATATCGTGTTGATTAGTGCCAAAGACGTATAAGCTTCCCAGGAGTACCAATGTTGGAATTTATTCCATACAATTTTTGCCGTACTCGATTGTTTTCCTGGGGTCCTCTCTAGGATTTGCCGCAGTGTAAATGTCTGGCTAACTGTAGGTTCCTTACGTCAAGAATCACACTGATGAATGCCAACCAAGTCAGATAAAGCAATCTTTAGTCTTTCAAATGCCACCTTCAACAGAACCGTATAAAAGGTGGTCAGAAGACTGATACCACAACAATTGTACATACACGGAAATTGCCTTTTTTGAACACAGTATATAATCCACTTAAATTCAAATTAAATTTACAGAAATCTTATTTTCCCCTAATTCATAGACCGCAATAGCTTACGTGTTTGTCAGTTGTATTGCGCTATAATGCTTGGTAAAAGTTAAAAAAACGACGTGGTAACCAGTTTCTACCCAAATACAAATTAACTAATTTAACCCATATATTCCTGGATTCATATCTTTCATTGCAGTGCCCTGAATTATCCATAATTTAGCGTTTTTCATACGTTTAGTAAACTTTATTCTGCGAATGAAAATGTACTGCATTGCCAGACACCTTAAGAAACAACATATACAAATTTATGCGCCAAATTTGTGGTGCCCAAGGCATATTAGGAATGATAACGTACACAAGGATTTAAACATTCCTTATATTTCTCAGGAAATAAGAAAATTAAGCAGGTCATATGTGTCGAAGTTGTCCTCCCACTCAAACCCAATCGCTCAAAACCTTCAACATTTTCCCGGTCATATACGGCTAAGAAGAAAGGACACGCTAGACTTGGTCCGGTGATAAAAAGTTCGGCTCACCAAAAATAAGATCCGGCAATGGCAGGATACTTTAGTTTAAGATAGGACTAAGATTTGAATACTTATTGTAAATTTCAAAAGAAAGATTCAATAAAGAGAAGAAAGGGGAAAAAACGTACAAATCGCCTAAATCAAATAATCCTTTGTGACTTCTAAGTGGCTACAACATATACAAATTGATCGATTTTGTCTAAATCAATTGATCTTTTGTAGCTTCTAAGCGGCAGACTTCGGCAAGCCATACTTTTACTTATTTTATTACGCGTTCATTCACAGCATTTTTGATAAAAATCTTACCGGTTTATCAGGTTCTTTTTATCATCTCGCACAGTTTTGCACCAACGCAAAAGATATTGACTTAAACTTTTACACTGATTTAATCTGTTATCCGTTTGTTAAAAACAAAATACGGGAAAGAAGAAACTATTTATATTTACTTACTGGAAGATCGCATTAAATGTGAGCCTGGTTGTTGAACTACTCCACAAAAAGTATGATGTTGCAATGGTAAAATATGATAAAAAAAAAAAACCTTTACAGTAAAAGGCTATTTCTGACACACCCTGTTATCTGACGATTAGTTGGTGCGTAGTCTATAAAACTGCAGACTACAATCCATGGCATTGAATGTGTAAGTTTAGACTAACCCCAACTTATGACTCCAGTCCCCCTAAACGCTGTCCCCAACTTAAGTTATTATACCAAAGGACTTTGTGATGAAATTAACCATAATCTTGTGCTTTTTCATATAAAAAATGTGGAAATATGGCTTTTCTCCAACTAAACAAACCATTTCAACTCAATGTTGATTCAATTCATAGCTGAAGTTACGAAAGATATCTTTTAAATATCAGCTGGCTGTAATGCAACGATGTGAAATGTCCTCACACTTATAAAGACGGATTTGTTCCTTAGATTTTGAAAGTTTCATAAAATATTTTTTTATTTCTTTTCTATTACACAAATTGTTATACTACCTGTGGATAGTTGTGTTACACATTCTGTGGGATTTTCAATAAGTCAGCTGGAATTTATTGGAATATTCACCTTAGAACTGATTCCGCCCATTTCAAAGTACACGATTAGATTTTCCTGTACTCTTATTCCATATTTAATTATTACGTATTTACTGTATATTTCACACTAATTATTTATTTATTTTTCACCTTTATTTTAAATATTTTATGCGCACTTAACTGTTCGCAACGACCGTCCAACTCGATGCATATCAAGAAACTGTCTGGAAGAATCGCTTCAGTTAACATCACCGACTAACTTCGACGATTATTTATTTCTTAGTTTATTCCTTATACAAATTATTATTAAATATTGTTGTTATTGTAGATGCTGTTAAAAGGTTTAAGATATTAAACCTGGATAGTCGGACCATCACACACTTACACTTACACTTACATATGTATACAGCGGTAGTAATAATTTATTTGAATTGAAAACAGTATAATTTTAAATGCGAAAATTAACCCTTTTCAGGTTCTAATTAAAGCAGTACGTAAATTGATTTTGATTAATTTTGTAATTGAAATATTCAAAGTGTTGAATTACAAACACACTGAAACGTTCTAATGTTTAAATATTAAAATGCTTTTTTATTCTTGGTGCAAAAGTTGGAAAAATGCATTACTGCAGTGGGGCGTCATCAGTTAAGATAAGAAAGCACGTGCTGGCAATAAATGTACACCTAGTAAAATAATTATATGAGCACACAAAATGTTGCTCAGTTAAGTTACTTAATAAAAACTGCACAAATTTTTTGAGAGAGCAGTTTTTCTGCTTATTATGCTTCATTTATAGTAGCGTTCTATTAAAAAATGATGTAAAAGAATTATTTTTCTAAAAAATATTTATATACGCAGAACATTTTATTTATTTTCTGGTCATTACACACCTATTCATTATATATTGTCTAATAGTTGGCACTGAAATTATGAAGTGAGTGTGAAAAATAAATAACGGCTGTATTTTGCTGGTATGTTAATTAATTTTAAAATGTTCATTACGGAATGTCACGTGAAATGAAATAAACTAGGAAGAGTGAGACTACCTATAGATAGGAGAAAGAAGTGATGCTGCTAAAAAGGTTAATCAAAAATTTAGAGTAATTAACTTAAACTTAAAACTTAAATGCCGCTTTCAATTTTAGCGAGTGAAAAGTTGTAAAGTTGGGTTGGCACTATAAGTTTGGAGAATAAAAGCTTATATAGGATGAATTTTGATTGATTTGACTTAATTGTAGTTTTTTTAAAAATCGAATAAAACACTCAAATTTGCATCACATATTAAAATTTGTTATTCGAATCGATAAATAGGTCTGTGCCATTTAATTTTTAAAGATAATTTCATGTAAATGCTGTCCGCGGCTCCGTCTCAAAATGTTCATTCAGAAGGTCCGATTTTTCGACACTTTTTCGAGCATTTCGGTCCGTATTTCACGAATAACGCGTGTTATGTTATCCTGTAAGACTTCAATAGTGTTAGGCTTGCCCACATAGACTAGCGATTTGACATAATCCCACAAAAAATAGTCAAGAGGCGTTAAATCGCAAGATCTTGGGGGCCACTCACAGGGCTAAATCGAGAGATAAGCTGCTCACCAAATTCATCCCTCAACATATCCGTTGTTTCACGAGCAGTGTGGCATGTTGCACCGTCCTGATAAAACCACATGTCAACCAAGTTCAACTCAGCGAATTGGGGTTACTGCTTGTGGTTGAGTAACACATGCCCAATCGCTGAGAACGGCGACGAATTGACATTTCACGACCTTCATTAACACTGGTCGCTACGGCTGCAACATTTTCTTCGGTACGCACTCTACGCATACGAGTCGATGGTTTTATGTCCAACAAAGTAATTTTGGTGCGAAATTTGGAGATAACAGCACGAATTGTTGATTCAGCAGGTCGATTATGACGACCATAAAATGGTCGTATAAAATGATGCACATTTGTCACAGAGCACAAATTTTGATAATAAATTTCAACGATTTGCAATCGTAGCTCATTTGTTAGTCTTTCCATGATGAAATGGCAGAGTATACTGTACACTTTTCACTTTGACAAATGACGTTTGGACACCATTACCAACCAGTGCTGTCAACCTGAAAAGCTTAAATCTTAAAAAATCTGGTTGCCGGCCAGAAAGTTACCAAAAAAATATCGTAGTTGCGTAGTTGAAGAAATTCATAGTTGATTTCCTACAACTCAAAATAACTAGAGTAGTTACTGACAATTAATGTACTGGTTGCTATCGAACTTTTACAAAATTTGTTGTTTTGGTTTTGAAAATGTTATGGCAAAAACAAACACAGACCAAGTTTTTGAAGGCAAATGATAATATTTATAATAAAAAAATGATTCACTAACAAACTTATTAAATTTAATGCTTATTAAAGCATCAAAGAAAAAGGCCGTTGCTGCGGTTTATAAACTTAAATCCAGTGAACAGTAAACAATATATTTAAAGAAAGTTGAATAGTTTAACCACAATTAAATTCTAAGATGAACTGTCTTGGAAGGCAGTTTCTCAATTATTTCGTATCCTGTTGAGAAAAGGAACCCGCCAAAATATACGGCTCTTCTTGGAAACGAATCGAACAGATCTCAGTTTCCGGGAAATGTACAACACTAGTATTTCGTAATTGTTGTCACTATTGCATGAAAGTATTGGTACAGTTTTAAATATGCCAGTTCCTCCTTCAAATTATTTATGAATGAATCATTAAATAAAGTAATTTTAAACAAAAAGCTGATAAAGAATAGTTATTCATTATTAGTCATTACATCAAAGCCAGTTTAGTTGTTTTTATGTCGACGAATTTGAAACTACATATAGTTCTTCATTTCTTGCTTTTAATATAATTGGTGTTGACACTCTCAAAACACGGAAACTCATTCATTAATTTACGCTTACAGTTTGAAAGAAAAGATTCACAAGTCTACTTGGAAGCCATAAATGAATTTAGCAGTTTCCGATAGAAATCTGGTACTTGCATAGACTATCACGTTGCTAAGCTTTGTAAAGTAAATAAATTCCGATGCAACAATTTATATTTAAATTTAGAGACACGCAAACAATTTACAAAGCACGTGATTATAATTTCACATAAATTCCAGTTAAATCAATTAAAATTTCATTTGAAGTTTAGTATTAAGAGGAATTTCTCAATTTCGCATTATAATATTTTGAAAGCATTGGCAATAAATTATAAAAAGAAGAATATTGCATGATATTTGGAGGTTCAATGCGTTTTCGAAAGCTTTGCTTTCCTTTTTGGCAATTCTACCCAATGCATTCTCGATAAGAGAAATTTCTTGGGGATGTTGCTTCGGAAATTGTCAGCACATTTTGAGCGCAGAAAGTAACGTGTAACCCATTTACTGGTTTCAGAACCGCCGGTGTGGCAAGTAATTGGCCAGATTATAAAGAAATTTGAAGAGACTGGAAGCGCTACAAATGTGGTCAGGCCTGTGCATCATTGCAATGTACCGACTGCCGAAGATATCGCTTCTGTTAGTGAAAGTGTGGCCGATAATTCGAATTTGTCTTTTCTACGGCATTCTCAGCATATCCATACAGAGTCCAACACATGCAACAATTAAAACCTGCTGACCATTCGCAACGCTGTAGATATGCTGATTGGGTTGTACAGTGTAACAGACTTTCAATGCTACTTTTTCGACCAAATTTTCTTCAGCGATGAAGCTCACTTCTCACTCGGAAAAGCCAGAAGTGATTGAGGAAGAGCCATTGCATCCGTAAAATGTGACTGTTTGGACCGCATTATGGTCTGGAGGTGTCATCGTATCGTTTTTTTTTTTTTTTTTTTTTGAAAATGACGCCGGAGGAACCGTCACCGTCAATTCAGAGCGCTATTGCCGTATGATAACCGACTTTTTTTGGCCTGCAATTGGAAATTATGAAAGGGGCGATATGTGGTTTCAATAAGATGGTACCTCAAGCCACAAATCATAATTGATCTTGGCCTTATTGCATAAGAAGTACCCATAAGACGTAATTTCACGTTTTGGCGACGACATTTGGCCACCAAGTCGATGCGATTGACTTTTTTGTGGGACAACGTCAAACACCGTGTTTACGCGGATAATCCCCAAACGTTAGAATATTTGGAAACCAACATTCGTCAAGTTAACTTCGCCAAGTTAACGCCCAAAATGTGTGGAAAAATAGTCGAAAACTGCTGCTGCAACCAATCCAGAGGCGGTCATTTAAATTACATTGTATTTCGTACATAATGTCAAAGTCCAAGCATTATAAAGAAATAAAAGTTTCATATAAATCATAGCTTTATATGTGTTTCACTTAACTTTACTTTTGAAACCGAAAAATGGATAACTCGTTGTTAAGTGTATGCAATTTGTTAGATTTAGAAATATTTTTTCAATTTGTTTGATAGACAAAAGTTTGACATTTTGGCGACGTATGCAATCTATTGGCGTTAAAGTATTCAAAACTGAAAATCTTCACACCGGTTTTTTACCTAAACCAAATGCCATTTTTCCAAAACAGCTATTTTCGGATAACCGGTTTTTGAAAAATTACTAAAATGTTTTATGAGGGCGGTCCCAAATCTAGGCGACCTGTCGTATAGATGGTATCAGTAGTTTGAAAAAAATTATTTTAGTGAAAAGTGGCAACCTTATAAAACATGTGTTTTAATTTTTTTTTTTATTTCAGCCATCAACAGTAAACGATCTCAGTGAATTTGTAAACAGGAAAAAATTGGTCACCTTTATGTAATTCAATATTTCGATTAGAAAGGTTTCAGCGCAACCAATGTTAAAGCCGACCTAGATTCTATTTTGGGGGAGTCTATTCCTTCCTTTAGGACTGTAAAATACTGGGTAGCAGAGTTTAAACGAGGCCGTACGAGCTGCCAAGACGAACACTATAGTATTCGACCACTTGAGGTGTCTACGCCAGACATGGTTAAGAAAATTGTTGTTACCGACAATTACATATACCAAAATTATCAACTGATCATTTTGTATCAATCATTAAAATACAACCCTTCACCATGTACTAAATTTTCACATCTCTCATCTAAACATTTTACTCGCATTTCATTAAAGAACAAAAGCGCTGTGTCACGTAATATTGTAAAACTAAGCTATTTTATTTAACATTGTATTTGTGAATTATTTTAATAAAATATTGTTTGCTTTAGAATTTTAAAGCAGCATCATCGATAATAAGTCGATCAAGAATCTGCTATTTGGTTTTTAAATTTTGCAACAATGGTATTCGGTTGAAAGTGCGTGAGCTAACTGAAATTACAGGCATTTCAAGGAAAGTCCACAAAATGGCATTGAATGATCGTAGGCCGAAGGTCCGTGAGCAAACTGAAGTGATAGGCATTTCAAAAAGTGGCATACATCGTATATTGACCAAAGATTTGAAGATGAGAAAACTATGCTCAAGATGGGTGCCGCACTTGCCTTCAATAGAGCAAAAACAGAGCCGTTAAGATGATGTTTGGCGATGTTTCACTGCAATAAAGCCAAATTTTTGCCCCGATTCATAATCACGGATGAGACATGGGTCCATCATTTCACACCTGAGACCGTGATTTTATAACTTAATGTTGTCGCTATTAGTATAAGGAGCTTATTTCTCAAATCGTTTTTCCAAAATATTTGATTGATGGAGTACGCATAAGAAACATGTCGAAAATGCCCATAATTTATCTACAGTCAAAACAAACGCCATTAAAAAATAGATTTTCAAATCTATTTTGCTAAATAAATTGAAATTACAAATTCTATATTTAAATTTAGAAATAGTAACTATTGTAATAAGTTTAAAGTGTATTTACGCGTTCTTCGGTTGTTAAACAACCCATATTCGAAAATTGCAGACCTTTTACTAAATAAATAACACTTCAGATGACAGGTATTCAACAGCTGACAGCCTTGCCAGACATGCGATTTTAAAACCACTAAATAGATAACCCTATATTTGGCAGCGACATGCGGAAGAAATCTCATTCAAAGATAAAAAGTACCTAGAAATTATATGTTGCGATATGACAGACAAAACGTAATTTCTTCATTTTTCATAGCTTCAGAGATGTGTTTCTCCACATTTCATCTTTATTTAGGCAAAAAGACATAGAGGTTAACATTTACGTAATTTTGACGTCTCTACTGCAACGCATATGCAATATATCGGTGAAGTATTTCTGAATTACAGGGTGGGTCATAAGGGTGTTGGCGGTTTAAATATTCAATTACTCGGTAACGCGCGGCGCGGGGTGGCGGGGGGATATGTTGTTCGCTG
>JAHXMU010000035.1:806747-863447 GCA_019455685.1 Philornis downsi | reverse complement strand
TTTTTAAAAAACATGGGTCCGTCGAATATGGGCAACCCTGTATTCGCAACTTTCGAGTTCGTTAAAAGATGAACGACGCTGATATTTAATATTAATGGAAAGACAGACAGCCTTTCCATTAATATTAAATATCAGCGTCGTTCATCATGTAGATGATACCTATAGATAATGATTATAAGATAACCGATCTTTAGCTAAACTGAAATATTTTCTTCCGAAATTTGTTCATTTTACATGCAAAAATTGAAAATGTGTAATCTGATATTTTGCCCACAGGTTAACTTGAAAACTAACCACATCCCATCAAACTCATTATATTTATATACTAAAGCGCCATAATAAAGTATTCTTAAAAAGAAATATTCATTGTATTCACATAACTAAAGCTATAAATTATAAAGCTATACATTTATTATACTTTGAAGCGTACCAATTTTTATGGGTCAAAACGAGGTAAACAGTGGCTTCGTTTTTGTGTGAAAGTTCGTCAACTGTAAACTAGGTGGCAACTCCTTAATAATTTTTTATTTGCATTTCAGGGAAGTATGAAACGAGTGTTATTAAAACTTAAGTTTATCAGCATAAGGAAGTTACTTATAAGGTAAAATGGTCCACAATTTGCAATGGGAATCAAAGCTTTAATTGAGACTAGTGAAATGGTAATGTATCTTCATAAAAATGAAATAAAAAATAATGATAATAAATATTTTTGTAAAATAGATATTATTATTTAAATTTTTTATTTTACTGTTTTGTTTTAAAAATCATAGACAAACATTCCCATTACAATAACGTGAGGAATACGCCAAGAGCTGGACAAACAATGCGTCTAACTGACACAAAAATAAGAGCTAAAGTTTGAAAAGTAAAAACAAATCCAAACCCTATTGTTGTAAAAATAGTTGAAGTCATCACGGAAAGTTCTGGTACTCCCGTTAGTACTAGCACCATTAGAAAATCATTGCCCCAAAATGGCTTACATGGCAGAGTACCATGCAAAAAGTCTTACAAACAGGGTGGCGCACTAATTGTGTTACAATAAGAAATTCAGATAATTTGTTTAATCAATATATTTCATTATTTTTTTTTTTTCATTTTATAGAAAATTTAATTTTATTTTATATATAACAATTAATTGGTTTTGAAACGATAGACCGTAAATGACCTGCACTCATATGCGTCACCTGATCAGAAAATTATTAATTGCAGCCTGAAGAATTGGAATCGGGATCACCTCAGTTATTGTTTTAATTGTTATTATTGAATTGTTGAATTGTTGTTATTGTTGCTTCAATTCATCCAAATTCCTTGGTTTCATTTTGTACACCTCTTGCTTGACATAACCTCATAAAAAAAGTCTGGTGCAGTCAGATCAATTCATGTGAACTTGGGGATTTTCGTTAGAGCTCCACGATAATCGGTTTGGCTATGCGTGCAGTTGCTTCATCTTGCTGGAACCAAATGCTGCTGAAATAGATACATCGTCTGCACAGTTCTGGGTAAAACAAAGTTCTTCAACGTCTTTAAATAATGGTCGCCGCATTGTGTTTGTAGCACGATTCGTGCGCCACCCTGAAGCTTATTAATTTCGCTAAAAAAAATATATATAAATGTGGCTTCAACATTTTGGGAAAACATTCCTTTCACCGACGAAAGTAAATTTGAAATATTTGAAGTTAAAAAACCTCCAAGCATATGGAGAAACAAGAAACGAAAAAAGAAGATTATCTCAACATTTTGGCAAGTAATATAACCTTTAATATCAAGAAATTGAGCTTATTACTGAATTGCATGTTTCAACAGGATAATGATCTTAAACATTCCGCCAAAATTGTGAGGGAATGGTTGCTCCGTAGTACTCTCAAAACTCTTGATCATCCACTGCAGTCCCCAGGCCTTAATCCAATTGAAGACCTGTGGGAACACCAAAACAACAAATTAGAGAAAATAAAGTTTCTTGCAAAGATGACATTATAGGTTAAATGTAATAAAATTTCACCTGATTTCACCAAAAAAAAAACTTCCTGACTCGATGCCTGGTAGATTATCAGCAGCAGACAACAAACATAGTATTAAATATAACCATTTACTTTTTATTCGAAAAACTAATTACTTGAGTTTGACGCTTAAAAATTGGTACATTTCAATAAAAAAATAATTATTTTTTAAAGTGCAGCATTATTTTTTATAAGGCATTATTTATATAGGTATATTGTTGACTTTATTTTGACTCTCACAGTATTTACTTGACTTTTGTATAAAAAAGTAACACACTGAATTACTTGTAAAAAAAAAATAAAAGGAGCAACTTTAAGATATTATAGATTTACTTAATTCTTGGTCTATTTTACCTTAGAATCTTAATCGTCTAAATGATGTCAATGGCATTGAAATGTGCTACAATAGAAATTGTTATCTACTATGTGCCGCAGGTAGCAAACAATTCCAAGTGCCAAAAATTTATTTCAAAATTATGAGCTGAATGTTCTCGATGTATAAAAATAACAAGTCACTTGAATCTCTTACTCAGTGAATTTAACCGCATTCCAAACTTAGACCTATTGCCCTTCCCCAGTTTGCAATTTGCATATTACATTTAATTAACAAATAAGGAGGAAATCTAATTTTTATATTTATCACAAAAGTATGAGGGTGTCATTCCGCTCGTAAGAACTAGAAATACTCATCTTAGACCTAATAAATTATATATATCCAGATCTTCGTAAAAATCTATGTCTTGCTTAACATATTCGTCCATCTGTCGATCAGTGTGTCTATTAAAGGCGCGATAACATAAAAAAATGTAATACAGGTTGTCCGTCGGGAAGGTATACCACTTTGTTTATAATTTGTAATTAAGTGAAAGAGAATGGATCTAATAATGATAAATGTTTTATTTAATGTCGGCAATTATGTATGGAATACAATATCAGATAAATGTCCGCCTCTGTTAGCCTCACAAATGCGAGCCCTTTTGAGCACATTTTCATTACATTCTCACATATTTCACGCGGCATTTCATTAATTTATTCACGAATATTTTGTTTGAGTTGCTCAAGCGTTTCTGGTTTGTTTGCATAAACCTTGCTTTTTCAGATATCCACACAAAAAGAAGACCGGAACAGTCAAATCAGGCGACTGTGGACGCCAATCAATATCACAATTGCTTGAAATAACTTGTTGTGGAAAGAGGTCTCGCAGTAACTCCATTATAATCCTGGCTGCATGCGATGTGGCACCGTCTTGTTGATAACACATGTTAGTCAAGCCCAAAGCATGCAGACTGTCACTTTCAATGGAATATTTATCTATCATTTGGGCAGCGGTCACCTAAATGTGCCTGACAAAACATTCCAGCAACCGAGTAATCGACACGCCTACTAAATGCTTCTCAAACTGTGAAGTTCGGAATCATCGTTTAAGTGTAAGTTCTGTTAAGTGAGAAATGGAATGCGTGTAAGCTCAATAAATGTGAAAAGCTCTCCCATATCTCATTCAAGGGATGCAGGGGAATTCGTTTCTTTTTTTATATATTAGAGAGTATTTGCTGGAAATGCCTGGTATTTTAATTAACGTTCGTATTATCAAGTTCCGCGTGACGACGACAATCTGTTGATTTTTACATCAGTCAATATTTTAATTAGGTGAAGTAACAATCCCTACCGGTTATCTCTACCAGATTTTTGCCGATACTTACGATTACATCATGTGAATAACATCAGCCAGCGGACGGACACTCAGCCAAAGCCACAAAATTCTAATCGTAATCTATATAATTGGTAAACCAATATGAAATATACAATTAAAATCAATTATAGACTTTGATTAATACCATTTCATTTGATTAATAATAATAATTTTCTATACTCATCTGCAAGAAGATAAGAATATTATTATATTATTATTGAACGACAGCCCATATCAACTGTTTTGAAAATGTGTCAGAGCGATTTACTAATCTTCAATCAGCCCTAAATAGGGCTTTTGATTCATAAATAGGTAAAGAGATTAGACAGCGTCGAATACTCTGATGTTTTTTTTTTTTTTTTTTTTTTTTTTTTTTTTTTTGTTGTATAAGAAACAATCAGTGACGTTCACAATGCAATAAGAGAGTCAAAGTTTACCTAAGATTAGAAAAAGTAGTGAGAAAGTTCTAAATTATAACACATATGAAGGTGAAAATGTACCACCATTTATTGCCAGTTCTTCACTTATACTCATACATCTTACCCTACACTAATAACGAGCAACGTCTCTAAACAACCAATAAGAATTCTGTTACAAGGATAGTACACAGACAAAGGTTGGTATTGGCCTCAAACGAAATTTATTTTCTCATACAAAATGTAAACAAATTCTATAAGCGGAAATCCCATTGATTGATATAAATTTTTATCATTCGACAATAACGCAGGGTTGTTTGAGGTAGATATTGGTGACATTTTCTGTTGCTCCGTGCGGGAATTAATTTTTTGCTAACTATTTTCTACAATTTTTTTGAAATTTAATGCATCACACATCAAATTTGATTAAACAAGATCGATGAACAAGAGATTAAGAAAAATCGCATTAACATGAATTTTAATGAACATCAGTGGTTTTATGTATTTTGTACATCTTCTCTTTCTATTGCGCTACACATCAGAACTTGACAATAGAAAAAAGCCAAAACTAAAATAAGCTAAAAGAACCCATAAAAAGCTAACTTTCTTTAACAAAATTGTTGTGTGGACTGTGGTTTAATCGATGAATACTTTATTCGTATTTCAAATTCTTTCTGGGTAAGATATATATTCAGAAATCAATTTCATTCACAACCTATAAAAAAATTTTTGTGGCCAGAGACCGCGAAGCGCAATTTTTCAACAAGAGGTTTTTTGGTTCGGTTAATATATTTAAAACCTCGAACAATATTCTAGCATTTGTAAAGCAGTTTTATTTAAAATTATATATTTAAAATTATAAAAATAAGAAGAATTATATTATATTATTATTATATATTTATAATATATTTTTATTACATGGAATACTTCCAAACCATCACTATATCAAAAAAAGGCAGCAATATTGCTTTGCATAAAAAATGTATCATGGAATTAAACTTTTTTAGCCAAAAGCAAATTTGTCTAAATTATTATAAAAAAATCTACATTAAAACAGTCATTTGAAATCTATGAATGAAAAAGGTAATATTAAACTTTGTCAAGACCTTTTTTTATGATTCTGTCAAAAATTTAAACGAAGGATGCACCCAAACTTTCATATAATGAAAAGAGGCGCTTTACTTATAACAGCAATATGTTTTTTTTCCTAATGAACAAATTTTATCAAGCTTAACTTGTGATTCAATTAGCTACATATTTAAATTTGTGTCCAACAGCGAAATCTATTAAAATGCT
Source organism: Philornis downsi (assembly GCA_019455685.1). Taxonomy (NCBI): domain Eukaryota; kingdom Metazoa; phylum Arthropoda; class Insecta; order Diptera; family Muscidae; genus Philornis; species Philornis downsi. Next base: position 858,048 of record JAHXMU010000035.1, on the reverse strand, counting down.
AACCTAGCATGGATCCAAATTCCAATTATGCCTCAAAATATTGATCATTTCAGTAGCAGAAGTAGATAATGCTGATATTTTGTTACCAAATATATCTTTATTTCATTTACTTTTATTTAATATGGAAAATCCAAGTACAACAGATTAAAACGGATCCCGATTATTTAATTCGATATTCTGCAGCAATTAGATTTTGATACCACTCTTGAGGTAGAGCCAGTTTTTAAAATATTTTCCTTTGTTTAACAACATAATTTTACATTGTAAAATTTTTTCAAGCTATTTCTTAAAAAACAATAAGTGTGTTTTTTAAGTCAATCAAGCGAGGTCCGTCTGCCTGGCTGGGTGGCTGGTAGATACTTCGTTAATCTCTATGCAATTTCCTAAAACTTGGTTCAGCCCAATATTTTGTCAAATCGTAGCCAAAGATTGCCTCACATACAACTTAAGCTATTTTCGAAAATTGAATTTATTACCAATTAGCTCCTAATTCGTAAATTACACCAATCAGAATTGTTATACACTGTTTCAATTTATAATTGGTAAAATCTGAAAAATTTATCGGCAGACCAGGCCTCTCCTGGTATCTTTCATACAAATGTCCGATTTAATCCATATATTCTTAGATTCTTAAATTAGTTTTTAGTTTTTTCACTGTAAAGCTCTATAATTCATGACAAAATTTGAAAAAATTGTTCGTCCACCGAAACCCCTTCTGGTACCTTCCATACAAATGTCCGATTTAATACATATATTCTTAAATTTTTATCTTCTACAGCTCAACTGACTGAAATTTCTATACTGCTTGTGCTCTTAATAATTGAAACATTTTAACTTCAAAACCACAAACATTTCTGTAGAGAATAATTATTGAAACATCAATTCGCAATTCCGCTCTCTTATACCTACTGACATATATCATGTTTAGGTTGGAGTAAAAATGTGTGAACAATTTTTCCTTAGAATTTAAAATCAGAACAATTAGCAATAATATGAATATGAGACCTTTTTTAAGATGCCTTATAAATCCTTATAGAATAATACAAATTTATTTAGTCCTAAAATTCAAAGATTTTGTTATAACATTCGAAAAGTACCGAATTTCGAAACCCGCTATTAAAAACAAAATTAAAAATTAAAAACAAAATTAAAAATCTCCTTTTTGAAAAATTGTCTCTACATAATCATTTTCCTTTACTTTATGTTAATGAAAAATAATTTTAATTGAAATATGTTATCTTCAATATAATTTTTAATAAATTTAACTCAGGAAGAGTAATAAATAAATTAAAGTGTTAATTTGCTTAAAATAATTCTTCTTCTAGAGGTGGCGACTGAAATAGTCATACTTATCTATTATATTAATTCCAAGCGCTTCGATCTTCTGCGCTTTTCCTCCAATTCGTCACACCTAGTTTTGAAATTATTTCAAAAGCCTGGTCCTTCCAACGGAGTTTTGGTCGCCCTCTTCTGTACCGTCCATCGAGTTCGTTGTCGAAAACTTTCCATGCTGGAGCATTTGGGTACATCCGCATAACATGGGCCAGCCAAAGCAATCGCTGTATATTAATGCGTTTGACCACGTCGATGTCGGCATATAACTCATACAGATCATTGTTCATGCGACGCCAATACTCTCCGTTAACGATAATGGGTCCATATATTTTCCGAAGTATTTTCCTCCCGAAAACTGCCAGTATTGATTCATCCGCGTTCGTCATAACCCAGGATTCTCCGCCATATAACAAGACAAGTAGAACCAACGACTAATGCAGTCGGATTTTTGTTTGTCGAGAGTGGGCTTTATCATTAAAGCTCACTGTTAGCAATCAATACTATCGAAATAATTAAAAATAAATAAAAACTAATAAACTCCGCCAGGACAGGCGGCCGGGAAAGTATCAATGGAATTCAGGTGTCGATTTTCAATATATTTCGAATATATTTTTCTATTTCAATGACAATATTTCTGCAACCACTAAGTCAATTTGAATTAGTCTTTTTGCCCTAATACGTTGGCGTTACTGATTTTAGAACATGTTTTTGATTCAAAATCCCCAGAATGGAAGTCGGCGTCAAGGAAAAGATCTAAATTGGACTGCTCCTAGATCTTCGGCTAGACAATTATCAAGGAATTACAAATGCCAATTTTTAGTACATTTCGAATATATATTCTCATTCCAATGACAATATTTCTGCAACCACTGAACCAATTTGAATGAGTCTTTTGCACTTGCCAAGACACGACTGGTTTGGACCATTTGAGTTTGGAGATAATGGCATTCAAAGATCAAATTTCTATACATTTCGAATATTTTATCCCATTCCAGTAGCATTATTTCTGCAAAAACTGGACCAATTCAATGAGTCTTCTCATACTTTCCAGTTTTAATACACGTTTTTAATTTTAAAGCCATAGGATGCGTCGGTGGATAAGAAAATTCAGGTGAAAGTTTTCAATACATTTCGAATATATTTTCTCATTTCAATGGCAACATTTAATCCACCATTTATAAACAAATTTGCGGTTTAACGAACTTTTATTTAGGTGATTTTTGGCACCAAGTAAAGGAAACAACCTTGTAAACACCAACAAATTTTTCTGTAAAACAAAAAAAAAAAAAAAAATGGTGGATGATTTTATAAAAGTGACTGCAGCAAATGTGAAACAATTCTCTAAACTTCAAAAATTATATTCGTGTAGGACTCTAGCAAAGAGTAACGAATTTCTTGCTTTCTTTTCATTGCTGGAGGCTTTTCATGTTGTAGCATTATTGTCCTTTCGGACAAACGATAAAGTGTTGCCGAACAATTATTTGAATATACTAAAGTACCAACAAGAATCGGTGCCAGATCTTCTGTTTATTAATTCTGTTGTTTAAACAATTATTTAATAGACGGCTGTTGTATTGACAGAAGACGGGAAGATGGGGGTCAAAGAGTAGCGCAACTAATACTTATTTTGTTTTTCCCACTAAACACAATAATAGCTCTTTTACGTTGTAAATATAACACCTTTTTTGTTCACATTTCCTAACGTTATTTTAGCTTCAAACTAAAGACTGCTCTAAATTTCGCGTAGTAGTGTTACTATATTAGCTTTTCACTACAAATTTTTGGAAGCCTTTTTTTAAAGTGCAAGAAAAAAATACTAACCAACTGTTTCAAGAACTGCAAGCAAATGTATTGCGAAGTAATTAAATTTGATTCATTCTTTCGATAAATTAACGTCTCCTTAGATATTTTCTAATTGCTTGATTTGTTCCTTTGTTATATTCTTCTTCTTGCTCATTTCATTCATATCTATTGATAGCAAAAATTGAATGGGAACATTAAAGGTAATCAAAGTGTGAAATAATTAGAGTTAACGACATGGTATTAGTCAACATATGTAAGGTGTGATTACTGATTAATACTAAAAAAATACGATTTTTAGTTGGAAAAATAATAATAAGTCGATATACTCGTATAATGTGTGGAAGGAAGCAGTTTTGGACGCACCCAAATATTTGACGGTAAGTTGGTTACTATGAACTGCAATCCACAGTGACGATTATATTATATTGGAAAAGAAGCGTCAAATTGCGCAATGTGTTTTATGTGTAAACTTCTTCAATGTCTCATTAAGAAAGACGAAAAACAAAAAATTGCTACTAATAAACTATAACCAAAAATTACGGTATTTTTACAACCTCGTGCCACATTTTCAGCTTAGCCGCATTTTGATTTTAGCGCTTTTTTATTTTAGGGTTTTTTGTTTTTAGAAATTTATTGATGGCAGCTTAATGACGTACGAGTAAGTCTTCATGGAAGACTAAAAATTATGCTGTTTCGCCGGTTTTGAGTTACACAAATGTTTATCATTTTTTTCTTATTTTTTCTTATTTTCGGATTTTCATCAATTTAATGCTTTTTATAAATACACCGTTGAACGGAAAATTTCTGCAAACATTAAAATAATTAAACTGTACACAATGCAAAAATTCTTCGTGGACGATACACAATCCGAAATAAATGCAAACATGAATATTTTACTGTTGGAATTTAAAGAAAAGCTATCATTTGCCAGTTGCTAATTCGCAATGTCAGTTGCATCAGATTCTGAACAACCAGTCCTATTTTATTGTCGACAATGTGTTTATCGTACAAAGTAATATTGAATTAAATAAAACAGCAAAAAAGCAGAACAACCACACTACAATATTACGACTTCAGATTAAATAAAGGGTGTCCCAACAAGAACGCAAGATTTAAATGACTGATTCAGCAATTGAATTGTTTCTCTGCCTGACATGTGGCGCCGTCTTGTTGAAACTACATGCCCTCGACATTCATGTCTTCAATTCTAGACACGAAAAAAACTGATTATCATTTCACGATACCGAACACCGAACACAGCGCTTGACATGCCTTATTTTCATAAAAAAGTTCCAATGATTCCTCTACCCCAAAATCCACACCACACGATGACACGTTGAGGGTGCAGTTGCTTTTCGTGAATCACTCGAGGATTTTCACTAAAGATGATTTTATCGGCAAAATCAGCATTTTCATGTTGTCTCTCCAATACCCAATTAAAGAACTCCCTTCGCTGTCTATGGTCAGCTGGCTTCAGTTCCTGAGTCAATTGAACTTTGTATGCATGAAGATGCAAATCTTTCGTCAAAATTCGTTTCATAGTGGATTTGGAGACACCAATTTGCTGAGCTCGGTGTCGAATTGAGGTGGATGGAGTTTGAGCGACATCATCACGTACAACTGCGACATTTTCGGTCGATCGACCTGGTCGAAGGCGCGTTGTTGTCTTTACATCACTAACAGACCCAGTTTTGGCAAATTTATGCATTAATCTCTTTACAGTTGAGTCTTTTGAAGCATTATTGTGACCCCAAATTGATCGCAATTTCCGAACTGTAGCCGCAAAACTTTCACCATTTTGGTAAAATAATTTCAGAAGGAGAATGCGTTGTTCATTCGTGTAGCGCTCCATTTTTACTAACCTCGTACCTTCTACCAGCAAACAATAACAATTGTTCAAATTTCAAACAATGACACTTTAAATGGCGCCAAATTTAAATCTTGCGTTCTTGTTTGGACACCCTTTATGTGTATTTCCCTTCGTCAATTTTTTCTACCGCATAAATGTGTTATTGTAGCTATTGACAGTTTTATTCGCAGCAAATTATTTTACAAATCTGATGCCTTAGACAGTTGAATCGTATTTAAATATTAAGTGTTTAGATGTACGTAGCTTGAGAAATGACAATGAGACAATCTGGTGTAATCCCAGGCTATTTCAAAATTTCAATTAAAAAGAAACTACAACCAGTTTTACTGCAATCGTAAGAAAATTTAAATGTACATTCAAATTCAGTTTGTGGTAATAAATATAAGTTTAGATTATTTAAATCTCATTGGTATCAGAAAACGTGACTTAAGCCGATTATTATAAAACAGATTATTTATAAAAACTCGTACTGTTGAAATTTCTGAACCACAAAATTATTTATCGATTTTGGGATACAAACATCTTCGTAATGACTTCAGCGAGAATTTCGTCACCCAATTTTCCATTTTTTTTTATACTCGCCTCTATTATATACTGCAGTAGTAAGATCGATAATGTTGTATGGAGTTATCGTCTGGTGAAAGGCTGTTGAAAAGTCCATGTACTGTAGGAGAAGTCCACGTACTGTAGGGTACTGGACAAAGTCCGAAGGATGGCAAGTCTGTGCATAACAGGTGCACTCCACACCCCGCAGCTACGGCAGTGAGACTAAGAGAGCTGTCACAGTGATTAAACAGTGGTTACGGTCACAGTGTGATCCTCAACATGGTGCCTGACATAACAGGCACTATTGACTACACTCTGGCTGAACCACTATTCGACAAGAAGTATCATATACGAGGTGTGTTCAAAAAATATGAAGAATTTTTTTCGCAAACGGCGTGAACTCCAGAACTCCGTCCAGAACTTCAAGGTAATACTATTTATTTACCACACGACCTTATGGTAAGAACTCCTGATGTAACACGCCATCGTAATCGAAGGAAACAGTAAGCAAAACCTTGACATTTGATCAAACTTGGCGTGCTTTTTTGATCTTGGCTCTCCTGGACTCTTCCATTGGGACAATTGGGCTTTGGTTTCCATGTCATAACCATATACCCATGATTCGTCACCAGTTATGACCCTTTTAAGCAAATCTGGATCATCGTTAACGCCATTCAACAATTCTTGAGTTTCAATTCAAGTTCTTGAGTTTTTGATCAAAATTCAGCAATTTTGGAACGTACTTCGCTGCCACACGCTTCATGCCCAAAATTTTCAGAAAGATTGCATGGCATGAGTCAACCGATATGCCGACATCCTCAGCATCTTCTCTAAAAGTGATTTGACTATTCTCCATAAAAATTTTCTTCAGTTTCTCAACATTTTCATCGATTGTTGATGTGCTGGGGCGTCCACAGCGAGCGTCGTTATTCACATCTTCTCGACCTTCTGTGAAAGCATTTTGTAAATATTTTTTTTTTTTTTTTTGACTCAGAGTACTCTTACCATATGCCACTGTCAACATTTCGAATGTTTTTGGGCACTTAATTACATTTTTTTACACAAAATTTGATGCAACTTCTGTAATTCAATTTTCGATAGCAGAAACTCGCCGAACTCGCAAAACACTTATCTTATTTATGCCTCTCACAAACAAACTAAACATGTTACATGGATAAACCCAGACGACTGTACCAACATAAAAAAACACAATAATCGAAAGTCTACGTACATTTGACCCTCAAAATTTTAAAATTTACCTTATTTTTTTAACACACCTCGTACTTATACCAGATAGAGATATATGGAAATGTAGAACACTTGGTATAAGACTGTATGTCGACTTCTACACTGACGGCTCAAAAATAAATGATCAGGTACGTTTCGGGGTCTACTCCCAAGACCTAGGGCTAAGTATAGCATGAAGGCTACCTGATCACTGTGGTGTTTATCAGACCGATATTTTGGTCATTAAGGAAGTGGCAGAATGGCTGAGTTATAACGTCCTCACCGCGGTGGGGATTAACATATTCTCTGACAGTCAAGCTGCCATTAAATCCCTGGATTCTGTCTCCCTGCTTTCGACATCTCTCTTAACGAGATGGCTCAACATTTCAACATTCAGCTTATGTAGGTGACGGGCCACAGGGAGGTAACTGCAGAGCAGGCGAGGTGACAAAACTGGGAACAACCTTACAGACTCCAGCCGAGTTGGAGTCCCTAGGCTTGCCTCTAGCCACCTGTAAGCTCCTACTGCGAGATAGAGCATACTTAGCAGCGTCTGTCCGAGGCTGTAATCAATCCACGCAGACGTGGCCTCGCCTAACTCTGAAGCGTTCAGATTTGATAGCTGTTGCTATCAAGAGCCGACGTCTCATTGCTTGTATCTGTCATGACGGGACACTGTCTGATTGGAAGACGTGTAGTGAGATTGAAGGTTGCGACTACTGACTTCTGCAGGAGCTGTGGAGATGAAGAGGAGCTGGAGTCCATAGAACGTCTTCTCTGCAATTGCCCCGCCCTCGCGAACTGGCGGGGATCAACACTAGGCTCTTATTTCTTTAAGGACCTAGCAGATATGGGCGATATAGATATTGTCCGACTTAAGAGCTTCTTGAGGCGCTCAGGATCGTTCAAAGGGCAAAAATAGGGGCATCCATATCTTACAGTCTAAGTGAGTCTGTCTATTCAGGCTGCCACACTGACCTAACCTAACCTATACTCACCTCTATAGATTTATATCAACCAGAAACACTCATCTGAGACCGCATATACCTATATATTCCTGATACAAGTAAAAATCTAAGTCTAATCTTGACCGTCTGTGCTCGCACATGTTGAGAGCAAAATAGAGGTCACATCGCTTGATCTGAGACCGAAATTTGGCTTAAATATGTTTATAATCGGGTTAAGCCCTAAATAAAAAAATATATATAAATCAACTTGCCCATACAAGGATTGAACCCTCCTCTTAAAAATAGAAAATTTTCGGCATTTTTTAAAATTAAACTGTACATTCGTTTGTTAAAAGTAGCATATGATGGTATTATATCTGTGTTTACAAGAAAAAAAAACACTTAACTAAAAATTCTCCGTTTTGAGATATCAAGCGTTTTTCAAAAAATCACTATTATGAAAATATGATAGACTTTCGAAATATATGGAACTTTTAAATCGCGCTTAGACCACAATATGTGTCTTAACGACATACAAAATAATAACAAAAAATTTGTTCTTACTAATGTCAATAATTAAAGATGTTACGCAATTTATCAAAAAATCGACGTTTGGAAATTGGGCGTAAGTATGCATCAGAATACCTACAATAATAACAACGAATAAACCCGACTTTGTTCTAACTCGTCTTTCCTTATAAGCACAGATATAGATATTGCAAAGAACCATCCAAACTCCAATATTATGGATGTCTTTAAAAAAAAAAAAAACTAAAAAATTTCAATTTCTTGTGAAAAAATGTCATAAAATGTTAGGTAATCCATTTGTAAAATTGTGAACTTCTGTCTTTACACATTACAATTTAATTTTACAAATATACAAACATGTTATCGGACATACGAGTGTGATAAAAAAAACGACTTTTTCCAAATTTCGTGAGTTACGTATGTTCGATTTTCGCATTTTTTTCTGTTATGTTGGTACACATGTCTGCTATAAAGGGTGATTCTTTAATTTTTTTGTTTTTTTTTTTAAATCGGATAAAAGACTCAAATTTGCATCATATATTAAAATTTTTTATTGGAATCGATAAATTGGTCTTTGCCATTTAATTTTTAAAGATAATTTCATGTAAATGTTGTCCTCAACCCCGTCTCGAAATGTCCATTCGGAAGGTCCAAGTTTTCGTCACTTTTTCGAGCATTTCGGCCTGTATTCCACGAATAACACGTGTTATGTTATCCTGTAAAGCTTCAATAGTGTTGGGCTTGTCCACATAGACTAACGACTTGACATAACCCCACAAGAAATAATCAAGAAGCATTAAATCTCAAGATCTTGGAGGCCAACTCACAGGGCCAAATCGAGAGATAAGCTGTTCACCAAATTCATCCCTCAACATATCCATTGTTACACGAGCAGTGTTGCATGTTGCATTGTCCTGATGAAACCACATGTCAACCAAGTTCAACTCAGCCAATTGGGCCAAAAAAAATCGCGTGTCATGGCTCGATATCGTTCGCCGTTGACGGTAACGTTCCTTCCACGGTCGTCTTTGAAGAAAAATGGACCGATGATGTGACCAGCCCATGAACCACACCAGACTGTCGCTTTTTCGGGATGCATCCGTAATTCATGTATGTCATATGGCTGTTCATCACTCCAGATGCGACAGTTTTGCTTGTCTACGTATCCATTCAGCAAGAAATGGGCCTCATCGCTGAACACAATTTTTCGATAAAACAGCGGGTTTTCAGTCACCAAAAATTAGACGTTTTGGTAGGTCATTCGTCATTCCATGATGAAATGGCAGAGTATACTGTACACTTTTTACTTTGACAGGTAACGTTTGGACGCCATTACCAATCAGTGCTGCCAACCTGAAAAACTTAAACCTTCAAAAATCAACCTATATAAGTTGACAATATCAGCCATTTTGGATTGTCAGTTTGTTTTTAACAGATAAAAAGGCTAGTCGTGTTTTGGTGTGCCCTTCGATTTTCTACTATTCGAAAAAATGGATCAAAGAAACTGTATTAAGTTTTGTGTAAAAAATGAAATTAAATGTGCAAGGACATTTGAAATGTTGACTGTGGCGTTTAACGAGTCTGCTATGAGCAGAATACAAGTTGAATTGTGGCATAACCGGTTTCTGGAAAGCCGAGATGTCAATGACGATGTTCGTCCTGGTCGCCCGAGCACGTCAATTTCGGTCAAATGTGAAGGTTTTGCTCACTGTTTTCTTCGATTGCAATGGCGTGGTGCATCATGAATTCTTGCCACAAGGTCGTACGGTCAATAAGGACCAGTACCTTGAAGTTATGCGCTGTTTGTGCGAAGCAATTCGTCAGAAACGCACAGAATTGTGGGAAAAACAATCATGGATTTTGCAGCATGATAACCCACCAGATCACACATCGATGCTTGTGTTTGAGTTTTTGGCCAAAAACAAAATCGCAATCATGCCTCAACCACCGTATTCACCGGACTTGGCCAAAAAAAACCCAAAAACGCGTTTTAGAAGTGTTTCGAGGATTACTGGCACAAGTGTATTACATCTGAGGGGGATTACTTTAAAGGAAATAAAATAGAAATTGATGAATAAATAAATACTTTTTGAAAAAAATTGAAAATAAGGGTTATTTTTTGGTCACACCCCGCATTATGGTTTAAAAATGTAAATTATTCAGATTTCAGCGTTATAACCCAATAGAAAAACCATCGGCAATGCAGTTTAACAAAAACAATGGAAAAGTTTAGCTTCAAATCAGTTCTCACCGCGAATTCTCGATCGAACAAACGCGGATGCCTCGTAGCGGTAGTTTGAGTTTTAGAAAGAGTCATCTGGAGCCATATCAAGCGAATATAGGTAAACATCGTTGTTAACGATAGCCTTATGAGACGGTGCTTTATTCTGGTGCAAAATCCATGAGATTTCTTTCCGAGTGCAGAACACCGAGATTATCGAACTAAAGAGTAAGCATTATCTTGATATTTGATCGATTTTAACGTTTTTTTCTATTTTGAGTCTATTCGGGTCAGTTGCAATGCACATTAAACTCATAAAACCACATCTACTCATCATTTATAATGCGTCTTATGAATATAGAGTCGTAATTCACTCATATTAGCATGTCTTCAGTTACACTACGCAATTGTATTTTTGAGAAAAATTTAGATGTTTCGAAACTAGTTGAGTCACAACGTGTCTAATACCCAAAAAATCGTGTATAGTGGTGCTAATTGTTTCGCGAAACACAAAATGTTAAGCAGCTTCCTCTCTCAAACTCTCGTCAGCCTTTGAATACACTGTACCACTCATATGCACTTGCACTTTGTAACATTTTCAACAATCCGGCACACAAAGTTCCATTTGCAATATAAAATTTCAGAGAATCTCTTTTCGATATTTTTATCCGCTCTAAAAATTACAAAACATACTGGAGATAAAGTGACGAAATCGGGCACCGTAGATAAACTAAATGGCAGATCGTGCTTGAACTCAGTATCAGTATGGATGGCAGTTGAGCCAACTAAATGACAAAATGACATTCGACATTCCCTTTTCAAATGACTCTGCGTCAGTAAAGATGATAATTGAGACAACTTAGTGACAAAAAGCATTTGGACAGTCCATTTAAACCTTTATCTGATAATGAGTTGGTACATCTTTCACGACATAATGGACTGCAAGTTTCACAAAAAAAAATTAAACCAGAATGAAATAATTTGCCCATTTAAGAACTTTTCCGACAATTAAAAGCAAGACACGATGGATACCGATTGATGTGGGAGGAACTATCCAGTTCATATACTGTTTGATAGCACCGCCCTATCTAGAACATTGTTATTAGAAATGTTTCAGTGGATATTTCAGTGGAAAGCGAGGTACCTGGGTATCTTATTTATGACATAAGACCACAATCCATTACAGTAGATAAGCGCCAACAATTTGTTCAGGCAAAAGCAAAAAAACTCCTTTTAATTGGACAAAAATATCATTTTGAACCAAAAGTGAGACCTTTGCAACATTTCTGAGATATTTGGGTCATGACACATTCTGATTCTTTTTGATAGGTTGGACCAAGTGTATGGTATGTACGTGTTGCAATCACATGGTAAAAACTTGCTTGGACAGAATTCTCCCACTGTCAGATTATCATGTTTAATTTATGGGAAGTCAATAGCAACAACTTAAAAGCTGATCACGTGAACGACAGTGATTTAAAGCAAAAACAATCAAATTAAAACTGATTTGTAATATTGATTTTATCTTAATCATTTAACTGTAACAAATTACGGACGGATTCATCTCGTCAGTTAGAATTTTCCATTAATTAATTTAAGGAATAAATTTATTTCTATTTCTATCCCATCATCCACAATTCAAATGCTGTAGAATTTATTACCAGCCATCAAAGTACAAGTTGCTATTCTATTCTATGAAATTCATTACTTTTTCAATGTCATCGAAGATTGAGTGCGGAATTTTATCATTTAATTGTTTGCTGGAATATCTCGAGAATATTCAAATACATAAAATGTAAGCAACTTTTAATAATACTTGTGACAAAGTTCAAAAGGACAATATTCACGAATGTAATGGTTTTAAAGGTCAATAAGAGTTTAGAAAAAGGGAGGCTAAGTGAAGCAATCCGACAAACAGCTTTCCATGCCATAGTACAAGGAAACTATGCACAATGCCGTAATTTTGGAAAAGTTGAAAAAATCGGACAAAAATTCAAATTTTCGGTTTCGTGTTTTTAGACCAGGCCTATATATATATATCCAATCCAAATAATTGTGCTCCATAAAAGTAATGAATGATATACCGGTCCCTGATAGGAAAAGTCTCACACTAAGGTGATCAGTTAGGTGTTTGAAAACCGAGTACGCATTTTTTGTAGCGTCAACCACATTCATTTTTTATTTTTTATTTTTTTTTTTTAATTCCCATTTTTCGATTATTAAGTAAAGCAGATATTGTCAAAACTCCAATGTTGCACAATTGCACTCCAAATTCGGTAAACAAATATTTTCTTCAGTAATAGTAATCTATGGAAGAATTGTGTCAAATAAAGGGATTCTCAAAATTTCTTACGGGTATACTGACGCGGTGTTAGAGAACGATTTGTCCATTAGTACCCCCAAAGCGTGTTTTGCGATTTTTGCAATGGATAAAAATATCGAATTTTGATCAAATTCTTTATTACAAATGGATTCTCGTGTACCGAATCACTGAAAACCACTACTTTATCAATATTATAAAGCAACGAACTCGCTCTGGGTTTCAAAAGATGAAATGTTCGCCTAGTAGGATCAAGTACATTTTTCTTGTTTAATAGAGTTCGACGACATTTTAGTTCAAGTCCATGATATTTACTGTTTGTTAGCTTGGGTATGACACGCGTTACCACTCGGCTAGTTCCAAAAGACGTGCATTTTCTTAAAAAAATCAACCCTGTAAAGGTCACTGTATGACACGCGTTACCCCCCGACTAGAACCAAAAAACGTGAATTTGTTTTAAAAAAATCAACCCTGTAAAGGTCGCTGAAGAAATACCAGAACGAATTAATTCGAACGAACTGCTAATAAGGCATGGGTTTACGAGTTTGGCATGCAAACCTGTCAAAAAAACCACATCAAAGTCGATCAAAAGTCAAGATAAAACGCTCAGAGTTCGTGACAAAAGGTCAGACAGCAAATAAAGAATGTTATGGAGCATTATGCGGTGTTTGAAAGAGCAAATTCGGCGAAAAAAACTAAATTTGTGGAAAGAAAAACCATGTATGTATGTATTTCGTACAAATTTCTGGCCAAAAACTCCGCAAAAATCATGAACAACTATCGTAGTTACCTGATGCTGATTCAGCTGAGTTTTTTTCCTTGTGAAACTCAAATTGTAACTTTAAAGTGGCTGTTTTCAGTCGCTAATTCGGTAATATGTGGAGTCTTTGTCGGAAAATGTGTGTGAAAAATATTTTGATGATTGGATTATTTGTTGACATAATTGTATTATCCTAGAAAAGAGCTATTTTGAAGGTGATACAATAAATTTTAGTGAATAACAAATATTTTGTTTTTTATTAATTCTGGTTTTTTTTACCGAAGTTATGTGGACTTTGCTCTTTTTTCTATATAAAATTTTTTTGTGCTTTTTGATAATCCTGCCACAATTAGGGTATAGATGGTGCCAGTAGTTTAAAAAAATTATTTCGGTGAAAAGTGGCAAGGCGCCACGTGGTTAAGAATTTTTATTTGAGCCATCAAAAGTAAACGATCTCAGTGAATTTGTAAACATGGAAAAAATTGCTCACCATTATGTATAATAATTCAATATTTCCATTTGAAAGTTCTCAGTCTAACCAATATTAAAGCTGAGCTAGATTATATTCGGGGGAAACTGCTCCATCGTTCACGACTGTAAAATATTATGTAACAGAGTTTAATCGATATCGTCTAATTGGAGTGCCCACGCCAGACACAGTTAAAAAAATCCACAAAATGGTATTGGTGACCGTCGGCTGAAGGTATGTGAGCTAGCTGAAATGATAAGCACTTCAAAAAGTGCTATCCATTGTATGTTGACCGAAGATTTGAAGATGAGAAAGCTGTGCACAAGATGGGCGCCGCACTTTCTTTCAGAAAGAAAAAGCCATCAACGGCGAGTGTTATGCTAATTTATTGCAGCGTTTCGGTGATGAAATTAAGGAAAAAAGGCTGCATTTGGCAAAAAGCAAGTGTTGCTTCATCAAGATAATGCTCCAGTTCACACATCCACTATTGCGATGACGAAAATTAATGAATTAAAAGTCGAATTACTAAAATTAGAATTATTAAAATTAGACTATTTTCTATTTCCAAATTGCTCGGTGGTAAATGATTTGCCAAAAATGAAGGGGTGCAGTCTGCGGTTGATGGCTATTTTAAGACATTTGACAGTTCTATTGAACATCGCCGAAAAAAAGGATCCGGCCTAAAGGAAGATTGTGTTGAAAAATAAAGAAAACATTTTCCAACTTCTTAGGGTTTTCTTTGTTAGGTCTGCTAATGTTGGGACCTCCCTCCCTACATGGCACTTTAGTTGCAGAAAACACACGCACGTAAGAAGTTAACCTTCCAATACTCTTTTCTATATGAAAATGTCTTCTAACATAATTCTCTATACGAAAAGTTTTTTGGAAGAAATGTTCATATAGAAAAGTTAAAAGTTAAGTCTCCCTATGTGATCACTTTTATACTAAAATTCATTCAATATCTTAAAATCTTTTGTAAAAAATTAAATTAATTAAAATTATAGGTGACCCAGGGGGAAACATTTATTTAGAAAATGATTTTCCAAACATTTTTTTTAATAAGTATTGTGCCCAAATATGCCTTCTGCTATAGAAAAGTTTCTGCGAAGACACGTTTCTATATAAAAACTGTGCTCCGACTGATGTTTCCATACAATATGCCTTTTAGAAATTTCCCTATTCGAAAGATTCCTCTCAGACCGCCATCTAATACAATTTGGTAAGAAGATATTTGTTACATAAAAACATTTTTTAAGAGTTTTGCTATAGAAAATTACACAAAATCGCTGTTACGCAAAATAAATGCGTCATGACTAACTTTGGACAATTCTTTAATATCTTTGTAGAAGAATATTATATTTATTTTGACAAATATAAGTTCTAAACAATTATTCATTATTTTCTATAACTGAATAATAAGAATAACGTAATATCAAGCGTCAATGCATATCCAAAGAAGGATATGGATTGTTTATTAGTTTCTACTAAACGGTTGTTTTTTATCTAATATCATTGGATTGTTAATTTCCATTACTTTCGTAGTTAAATTGTGATTTTTTTCACTAACTAATTCTCATCAGCTATTCGTTAATTAGAGATATATCACCTACGATAAAGTTAAAATTTTAGTTAATATCAACTGCGAGTACGTATTTTTTTCAGTGTTGCTTGTTAACTGTTAGGTAAACTTTTTAACATTATAAAGTGTTTTAAAAAAAAATAATTATTTCTGCGTGATATATAAGGCTTTATTTAGAATAGTTAGAGTGATCCAATTTATGTCAAATATGTATCGGTTTTCCATTTTGAAAGTAAACTGGCACCTTTTGGGCGTAAGTAGTAAAATCAGCTAACTATGTTACCCAACAAATGGCTTTCATAAGGCATTGGATTTAAGTAGTTGGAGAGTTTTTTTTCTTGGAATATGCAGAACATCTGGTTCAATTCTGAAAAAGTCACACCCACATTTAAAAATTTATATAATTATACCTGGGTTCAATGTTGTAAGTTAGAACATAATTCCAAACTAGGAATAATTCTCACATAGAACATAAAATGGAACTTCATTTATGTTCTTTGATATTTTAAAAAATTCCCTAGAACAAATAGGAAATTGCCGAAATTTAAGAAATTGGGTTTTTATTTTTTTGAAAATTGATCTACGCATATTAGATCTCCATAAAAAGTGTTTTTTTAATAGCTTGAAAATAGATTTTCCGAAAATTCCAGGTATCTCAGCCCTCTAGTTTCCATACATAACAAAATAACAGTCCGTTAAATAATCAATTTCGCTACTTTTCCTGAGGCAGTTTAAAAAAATTCTTTTTTAAAGAAATCGGTAGTGTTTCCAACACAACGCATATTAAGAATACATTTTTAGAAATTCGCTTTTTCAGGGGAAGGATTTGTGAAACTTCGGCCATTAGGGGATAAAACATGAAAGAATGGGAACAAGAATAATTGCATATAAAATCACAAAAATTAAGGGATGCAATACAAATACATTTTTAAGATGTGTCTATTTTGAGCGCATAAATAGGGAAGAAAAGCGACTAAAATAAGGAGATATTTTTGATACTGGGTGCTTTTAAACGCTACCATCGTCTGGAACAAATGCTTGAAGCCAGAAGCATAAAATAGTGTTATTAAACATTCCCCAATCAAAAAAAAAAAAACGCGAGATACCAAACGGTTGAAAATGAAATCACGAAAATAGGAGTTTACTTTCGACCATAGAATATGGGCTGTCAGGAGGGACAATTTTACCATTTGGAGTAGAGTAAAGGAAATAAGTGAGACACAAATTCTATCTTAGATTGGTGGTGGTTTTTGTTTAAAATAACCATAATCAATGAATAACTTCCTCTTATAAATATATACTTGCACGACATAAAAATTCGCCTATTCGGGACCAAATCATAGTCGAGATCCGGCGAAAAGATGTCATGTATTTCAGTAAAAGTAAATCAGATTGGGTTTCCGAAATTTTAATTTAAACGAAGCTTCAAACGAATGAATGAGGGACAAAAATAATCGCACGTCTCTTGTGATTAAAGACAGAAAGTGAAAATTGACTTGACAGAGCAGCATTAAACAAATTGTAAAACTGTTTTAAAAAAAACTGTCATTTTAAATAAAATTAAATAAGTATGACGCTCACTAAATTTTGGAAGCGAAATAATTATAAGCCGATATCTACGAACGCACGATTATCAGAATTCCGCTTATTGTCAATAACAGTCTTTACGGATAGCTATTTTTATACTAGACGACAAATCATTCTCTACTAAATAACGCTATTAGGTCATGGTAAATAGTGTTCGGGTGTCACCCTGTTTGTAATTTAGCAAATAACCAAATTTGTAACAAATACTACGTTGCTGTCATCAATAAAATGTACATACGCTATTTTAACAAAACGCAATTTCATAATTTGTTATTAATCACGGTACATTTTATAAACATGACACGTTTGCATCTTTTTCGTTCATGGCAATTTATTCCATAATAACGCAACACTGCTTGCAGTGCCAAAATTATCAACTGTGTTGTTGGAGAATCAATAGGTAGAATACCACCTCTAGAAAAATTAGTGTAAAGCGAAACAGTGAAAATTCTTTTTTGCCTGGTGATTAATAAAAAGTATTTTTAACAAGAAAAATTGCTTATTACATTAAACGTGAATAATTCCAAAGCAAAGAAGATCAAATTCTTCACGCTATTAAAAAACAAAAGATTCGTGTAATTTGCATAAACGTTTCCAACGCATTTACATTTTTTCCTCTTCGATTTAGAGAACGGAGTGCGGAATTGCAAAAGGGAAAGAGTAATAAAACACAAATTTGCAAAAATCCCGATCTTTTTGCACTAGTTTTTATAGGTGAAAAATATTAATGAAAATTTTTGTGAGTGACGAAAGCACATATTGATACAAAAGCACAGCAAAATGGAAGCTCTGATACCGGTAATCAATAAACTTCAAGATGTTTTCAATACAGTTGGATCCGATTCCATTCAACTGCCGCAGATTGTCGTCTTGGGCAGCCAGGTAAGTTAGTTAGTCCAACAAACACTCAGAGGGTAATCGTCTTCAAGAACTTTGTTCTGCTTAAAAGCTATTTGTGTGCAAATTCTTATTGGAATTATATAATTTCCAATCGGAGCCTGCACATGCTCAATCTTTCGCCTTCCAATTAGTTTCCAATTTTCTTAATCTTCTTGAGTTATCGATATTGCATCTTTTCCCGTAGTCTCATGTTTTCTTATTTGAATGGGTTTTATGTAATAAACTAGAATTTTGTTTTGTTTCTTTTTGTTTTTGGGGTGCAAACAAATATTCAAATATGTAGCCCATAGAAGAAAATCAATAAATAGTCCGCTGAAGGAAAAGGGACATGCAAATAAACGCCATCATTCACACACACGCAACGAATATATGTATGTGTAGATCAAGAAATGCTCCGGAATATGGGGGCAACACATTTTGGCAGACTGCTTTGGGTATTTTGTGTTATTTCTTTTCCACCTTCTTCGTCTTTTTGTGTGGTGCAATTTCTTTTATTTTACAGTGCCGGTATTTTATTATAGTGTTGATTATTCTTGTAGTGTTGATGAACGTAAGGGAATTTGCTAATGCTGTTTTCTTTTGTTTATTTTGTTGTTTATTCTGTTGTTTGCTCTCAATAAGTTTCTTTCGAAAAATCCCATAAGAGCAATATGTACTAGTTGATCTCTAATAATTTCTGTTTCACGAGCGTAAACAGAATTATGTGGATTTTCAAATTTAAACTGACCCACAAGCAGTGTATAAAATTGGTGTCTTGGAGTTGTAGCATAATTTGTATTTAAAAAAGCTGTCAGGAGGATTAACAGACGTTATAATATGGCAAAACTAATTTGGCTAATTTGTAGGCAACTTTAGTACTGGTTCAGTGGATTGTTTGTTTACCGGTTGAAGCTTTGATGGGTAAAGTGCCCAACACACCTTACGCAATTTGTTGCATGGGACTCTGAGGGCACTGATACGTACAGGTTCCTTCGAAAGATCTTAAAGTGAGTTAGCACATGCAATTATAAGGCCACTACGACATTCCATAACCGAAATTTGACGAATTGGGACATTTTTATACCCAAATTGAGCTGTTTTGAAATCAAAGAGTGAACTATCATAGACATGTTTGACACAAAAAAAAGGACGGTGCCACATCGCATACAGCCAGAATTACTACGAAACCTCTTTCCACAACAAGTTATTTCAAGAAATGGCAATGTTGATTGGCCTCCACGGTCGCCTGATTTGACTGCACTGGACTTCTTGAAAAAGCAAGGTTTATGTAAACAAACCAGAAACGCTTGAGCAACTCAAACAAAATATTCGTGATGAAATTAATGAAATAAATACCGCGTGAAATGTGTGGGAATGTAATGAAAAATGTGCTCAAAAAGGCCCACATTTGTGAGGCTAACAGAGGCGAACATTTATCTGATAATATATTTCATACATAATTACCGACATTAAATAAAACATTTATTAATTTAATCGAAAATTATAAACAGGCAAATATAATTTACCTTCCCGACGGGCACCCTGTATTTTGTATATGGGAACAAACAGAAAGAAATATTCAACGAATATGTTTTTATGTGTCGAAAAAAGGAAGTAAGTTATAAAGTTCTGATTATTCAATTGTTCAATTAATAATGAGCTTTGAATAGTTAAAATTACGGTTAGTCTATCATCGAATTTGACTAATCCAAATATATGATAAAGCAATTAAACTAATCCGAGTTTTGATCAATCGGGTTGACTGATTAATCAAGTAATCTCACAATCCATATTAAGATAACCTATCTCTATAGAAAAACAATTTACATCGTGTTGCCTACGTATTCGTTAGTTCTTTTGGCATTTACATCTTTTTAATGTGCATTTCGATGTGAGAAAAGACTCTCTGCTTCGGAAAGAAGGAATAAAATTAATAAAGGAATAAATTTGATAAAATTCACTGAACGAAATAACAAAATTTACGGGAGGAAAGGGAAGCAATCATATGCCTTTTAAAATTATTTGCGTTTTATTTGGTTTACATAAACTTAAAAGTAATGATACTCGAAGGAAATGCAACGTGCTTTTCATGAGACATGTATTCAACTCACTTCAACGGCAGCCATATAAACGGTTTTAATCCTTTACTGTTGGCCCACTTTTGATCCGATCCGGTCTGATGGTCCTGATACATACAAGATGCCAGTGCAATTATGGAACAATGCATAGTTAAACATCATGCACCAAAAAGGCATTTTATTGTTTTGTCATTAATCTTGACAGTTTTTTCACACAACTTTTCTGATTTTGACATAATTATTTGACAAGTTTATTGATTGCTTTTCTAGTTTCACTTTATATTGCCTCCTCAGTTTATTGAATGAAAAAGTCTTCACAAATCCGTTGCTGCCGATTGTATAAATTATAAATAAGGTATTGATATAGCAAAAACATCAATAATAGGGCAGAATCTTATGGCCTGTATGTACATTGCAAACAGTTGTCTTTCGGAATTTCGGTTCTTTCATTTTACAATTTTAAACTTTAAAGTCCCAGTACCCGACGTTTCTGTCCCAGATTTGCACTCTGAGAATTTTTCGCGAAATGTGAATTGTGTTCTGCAGCAGATATTTGTTAGGCTCTGAAAGCCCACGTACATCACAAATCTTTGGTTGAAAAATATCCTGAAAATAAAGATATGGGGACAGGTTGATCTTCATTTTCTGAAACCTTAGTAGTATAATTTGTATATGGCAGTATAAACTTACAACATTATCCAAATTGGGGAAGTGTTATTTTAAACATGTGATGCAATCGTCGTTATTAAACGCAAACGTGGGTCGAATAATTGAAGTGACTGTTAAATTATCAACCTACCATCTTCTTAATATTAATTTCAATGTACTGATAATAGATATAAAGATCAATACCGTATTGTTTTGTTTATTCAAAAAATATGAAATGATTTGCACAATGCTATTTAAATGATATGAAGTTTTAAATAATCGATTGTAGTTCAGAGAATATCTGTTGGTTAAGCGTGCATTTGCAACACAAAATGCAAAAATAATACAAAAATATGATGGCAGAATAAATAACCGAAGAACTAATGCAATTAGTTTTATAGGTGTGAAAAATGTAAGACAACATTTTCTGAAAAAGAAGAACAAAAACCTATCAAAAATTATACGAATTTTCTATATAATTTTTGTCTGCAATCAGAATTAAGGTTCTAACTTCTGCATATCCGAAAACGTTCAGAAGACATAAATTTTATTTTAGAAATATGGGCTGTATTGGAGAAAAGGGTTATCTTATCGTCTTTGCTTAACTTGGACTGAATTGTTTAATGTCTTGACATAATTCCTAATCCCCAATAACTCCTCGTTAAACAGGATCTACAGTTTAAAGACGATTTTGAACGCAGCTTTGACTAGACTTGTCGATTGCTCGAAATGTGATCACCGCCCAAATAAAGAAAGATATTAGTATCGAGTATAAAACTCATGATCCTATACACCACAGTCAGGTTCACAAACCATCGCGCAACACTCGTAATGGGTCTTTATTACAAAAGTTTAATTTATTATTAATTTGTGCCATTTTCCTCTTTCATTGTTATGCCATTAGTGGCTTGGAAGGTAAGGTTTAATAACAATACTCATTACATATCTAACGAATATATTACAAATTTTTATAAAAAAAAATCCATATTTTTTTCTCCATTTTAAAGCCTCAATTTTGATTTCCACTATTAAATTAGTTTATTGTATACGAATAACAAATTTATTATTCCAACAAATTGGCTGATTAAATGCACGTTGTGTTTAATTCAATTTTTAATATTCCGTCTTTATTTTCTATTTTCTCATTCACAAATTGTCCACCTGTTATTCGTTGCCGATTTTGTAAAAGCTGTTTTTCTATTTAGCTTTTACTGAAAAATTTGGCAAATTTGTACACAAATTGTGTCAACGCTCGTAGCGTGTTTTGGGTTTTGATATTCCAAATGTCGTCATCATTATTATTTTTGACTATAACGCCAGCGTCTGTGCATGACAAAAAAATTGGCAATTTATATCATAGAAAATAAATCAAAAGAGCAATAACACAATAGAACTTGTATATGAGTATAAAAAGGTGAAAAATTACTAAAAAAAAATGCATATCCTTATTGGAAATTATTTACCCTTTATAGGGTTAACCGCCGCCTAAGAGATTGTTAAAAAAAAATATGCTATTTAAGGGTGGTTGAGATGATGTCATAAAGTCATTAATTACTAACAACATAATATTACAAAACATTTACTAAGAAGAATTCTTATTAAGCCTTTAACATTTAGCATTGTATTTGTTAAATATTACCGAACTTTTTTTCCAGTTTTGCAAAAATAAATTACTAGAGGGTTATCCATTTAATGCTTTCAAAACCACCGATCTGGCAAGGCTGTTAGCTGTTAAATACCTGTCATCTGAAGCGTCATTTATTTAGTGAAAGATTTGCCAGAACTCTTAAAAATAATTAAAACTTACTACAAAACTAGTGATTCAAACATGAGCTTTCAATCGAACAAAATTTTATTCAGCAATGAAACTCATTTCTCACTCGGTGGTTAAGTCAACAAGCAAAATTTTCGCATATGGAGATCGCAGAATCTAGAAATGATTGTGAAAAAGCCGCTGGACCATGGTGAAAATGGTGCTGGAGGAGCCTCAAAAGGATTTAATACAGAGGCAGTGATTTAAATGGCATTGTATTTCGTACATAGTGGCAGGGTCCAAACGTTATAATGAAAAAAAAAAGTTTCATCGAAACCATAGCTTTATGTGTGTTTTATTTAACTTTACTTTTGAAACCCAGAAGTGGATAATCCTATACAAATACGGATAGCAATTCGTTCTTGCTTATTGCCAGACAAAGAAATCTAATAAAACAACGAAACTTCATTATTATATAATGTAAAATGCGCTCAATATTAGTAAAATTCGTTCCACTATTGATTACCAGACTACCATCCGGCACTGTAGACCTCTCTCTTATGTTATTTTCTATCTAACATGCCAGAAGTTATTGCATTTTACGCACAATTTATGTTATTTATACAGAGAAACGATAGTTTTTTTCGTGAAAACTCAAACATAGCATTTAGTATTCTTTTTACAATATGTATGGCAGCGTTTTTCGCGTGTCTTTATGTTATTCTTTATTTAGCTGAAATAAACTCTCTTGCTCCTATCAGGAAATGCATCAATGGAAATATAATTAATTGTATATCACATCGCTTATTTACAACCTAGCTAGAAAAAAAATTAACTAATTTATGGCAAAATGAAAATATTTTCAAACCAGAAAAAAATCGAGATAGAAATCGTACAGATATGTCTAATGTATATGAAATATAAAGCAATCAGTTTTCTTGCACTTGACCGCATTGCCTTCCCTAACTTAAAAAAACACAAACACCGACACCGAAATAGGAATTAAAGTGCATCAAAATAAGGGAACGTCAAAAATAAAATAAAAATAAAACAGATGATGCGATCTCGTGAAGTGTTATTGGTGATGGGAAAGCTCAAATCACCAATAATAGCTTAAAATCTTGATGTATGTTTGTAAAGGAAAAATAGAGCTTAAACCTCAAATATTATCGAACAATAATCAATTTATTCGCTCGCTGAATTTCTTATAAAAATATTGTCCTGAAGTATTAAGACGTAAGGCAAAAATCAAATCCATTCTATACAGAACGTGAGACGTAAGGGTAATAATGGTAAAATTTAAGAAACGTTATTTGTTATCGTCCTCAGAACCAAAACCCTAAACCTCGCTAAGATTGTAAATTCAAATTATGTTTAAAAAAATTCTTGCATAGTATATTAGCAGCAGATTTAATTTTATCAACTCCCCTAGAAACATCAATTAGATGATACAAAGACCCGAAGCCAGCAGACATTCTACGAATAAAATCAGCTGCAACGAAATTAGATCTATAGAAATCAGTGTGCCACAGTTGGTAAAATCTACATAGTCGAAAAGGAGTTTCAAAAAAAAAGACTAGATGCCAAAAAACCAACCGAAACCGTATTTTTTCAATGCAATACAAACCAACATAGAATTTAATATTATTCACCTACTGCTCAATGTTGGCGGACAAATTAATCATGGTCTACTCGCATAAGAAGGCAGACATCTCCGACAGAAAACCATTAACCTTTCTTGGACAGCTTTTATAGTATTTATATCGATACCGCAGTAGATAGTACGGATCTTATAATGCAGAGATATACTATAATATAAGTCTAACTGGGGATGTGCGATTAATCGGTTAATCAAACTTGTTGGTTAATGCATAATGCATTAATGGATTATTCATATAATTCTGATTATTCAGATCTAATAATTTGAATTTTGATCAATTTTTTTAATTTAATTTAATTTATTTATTTAGGGTTGTAATTTTAAGCCTTAAGTCCGATTTGATTAAATTACAATATTACAACGTATCTTCTCCATAATTCAATAACAAATGCATTATGCAACTTTACAATACTAATGTTATAAAAAAGTTTGTGTATCTTAATACCAGAAAAATATGGTTTACAATATCACGATCTACTTCACTTATTAGAATTTTTCGTCCTAAAATACGGAATTATAACTTTAATTGAGCAATACAGCTACTCCATAAGCTCCATAAAACTCCATAAACTATAATTTATTCAAAATTTAAATATTTTGTGCATGAGAACAATAATAAAGAAATATCCAGGGAATATATGGTATATTTAATGTGCCAAAAAATGTAGTAAATCTCTTTGAGTGGTACTTGTACTTCAATAAAAATGTAAAGTGCAATATATAAAGTTATTCAAGTTTTGCTTATGCAATTTTTCGATTAAACAATTAATCATGAGTTGTGAATTAAGCATACGATTGATCGTAAATTTGATTAATCCAAAGGCATGAATCAATTGGCTTAGCTTTGGTTAATCGGTTGACTGATTAATCAATTAATGGCACATCCCTAGTTCTAAACAATGAAGTATATAGCTGTTTCATAATACAGAAGATAGCAAATTTCTTAAAATTTTTGCTTTTTATTAGTACTGTAACAAAAATAATATCATTTCGCGATATTTATTTATACGATATATTTGTATGCGACAACACATGCATATGTTTCATCCAAGCAAAATGCACATGCTGGATTGCTATTATTTCAAATTTTATACTTCTCGGCATGTGTACAAAAGAGACATTAAAAAAAACATTTTTTTTTTTGCCGTACATTAAATTTACCTTTTCACATACAATCACGAGAATATTTCAATTATTCCTAAACATACTTTTGTCCAATTTCGAGAAATGTCCCCGTACCTATCGTTTTTACGGTCCCTGCTTGATTGATTAAATTTGAATAACGAAGGTTCAATATTATGTTTTTGCCTGGAGGCATTGGAAAATAAGCCCAAAAAAAATTCAAAAAAAAA
This sequence comes from Philornis downsi, assembly GCA_019455685.1. Classification (NCBI taxonomy): domain Eukaryota; kingdom Metazoa; phylum Arthropoda; class Insecta; order Diptera; family Muscidae; genus Philornis; species Philornis downsi. The sequence continues at coordinate 832,486 of JAHXMU010000035.1, read as the reverse complement.
AAATATATATATACATATATTCGAGCTCTTCAGCTAAACGCTTAATTAGAATACCACCAAATTTACCCTTACACAAAGCCAATCCTAGACAAATAACTTTTTTACATATAATGGAAGAAATATAGTTGATAAATCAAAATAATGGCAAGATATTCAGATTCTACGTCTTATCAAATAACGATAAAAATATCAGTCTTAAAGCTCATCTCGGCTGCTTCCAAACTGATACAACATCAGCAGCGATTTCTGTGACGACAAAAACGCGAGCCAAGAAATGTAATTTAACGCCGCTAACGAGAATTTGATGTTTCTTACAAATTTGCACATATGTTATTCACAAATTAATTATAATAAATTAATTAATTATGACTTGCTTATTAAGCCTTTAAATATTTGCATTTTGCAAAATTTACAATAATTTAAAATTTATTTTTTGTACTTTTTTATCTTAAGCTCAAACTTGCAGAGGAAGTTTGCGTCGCCCTAGATTGGTAATGTCGCCCAAGAAGTTAGTTAATCGTATGCAACCCTATAATTAAGTAATCATATCAGACTTCTGATGTCAAAATTTTCGTTTACGCATTCTGTTTGATATCGATGCAGCCAAATTTTCAACAAATTTCGTTTGCAGAGCAATGAAATTCTACTTGAGGTCAATAGCAGTCTACAAATAGCTTTCTATTTTCTACAATTGTAACAACTTCAACTTTTCCACGAATTAAAAATTGCAGTTAGCAAAAACACAGCCAAGAGCTTTATGGGAAAACCTTATTCTGATTTCCTTGTTGCTCAAAGCAATTTAACAAGTTCTAAACCATAAGTGCCAACCAATAATGGAAAGCCATTTTTTATACATCGAATTGTATCTTCGATGTAGAGAAATAATTCATTGCTATATACATTCTAATTCACATAATTTTGTTTTAAAATATTTCCTTTAAGTGTAGCAGGTAGTAATCAATGAATGAAATTGGTCTTAAGTATTCTAGAAGTTTAAAGTCTAAAGTATTGTAGAAGTTTTCTAACCATTGGGAGAATAAGCATTGCTCAGGCAATTATTAACTACAATTGCGAAATATTCCACTTGATGATGAGCGGAAACCTAAACAATAATAACCTTAAAAACCAAAGAACGGTGACCTGTAATACTTGACTCATCCCATCTTTAACATATTATAAATTACGTAGAAGACCTCTAATAAACCGCGATAAAAAGCAGATGATATATAAAATCATGACGGTTCTAAACGTTGTGGTTTATAAAATGTCTATTTTTTCAAGCGCAGAATAATCATCCGTGGCAAATCGTTTCGCTTCGTTGTTATGTACATATAGATAAGCCGTCATAAAAAATGTAAATAAAATCGCATGCAAATGAACCCGAATCGAATGCATAAAATATATGCATTTTTATGTTATTTCAGCTCAATGAACTCAATGCTCTATTTATTATTTGTTAAGCAGGTTTGAGTTATGGCCAACTAAATAGCTGTGTAGTCGAAAATCGCTAAAAAAAAACTAAGTTTGTTTCCTCATTCATATGAAGTTTCTAACTAAACTCTACTATAGATGTAATAAAAAAAAAAACTCCTTAACATTTGTTTTTATTGACCTTTCTATACTTCTGTGTCTAAGGATATGTATTGCCCGTTCACCCTGGTAGCATATTTTCGCATAGGTCTTATTATGGTACTTTTGTTACATACCACGCTACATACTACACTATATTGAGAGGACGTTTGCGCACCTTAAACCATAAAAAATCGATATGATACAGTGCTCTGTATCACATATTATTGCGTAACTTTAAGACTATATCTCACTGATGTCACTTATCATGGCAAAATAGAAAAAACTAAGTGTGAACTTCTCAAAAAACTAATTTTTTGAGATCTGCTTCCATAATTTATTTCAAACAAATGCGGATTCCGACATATATTCAATTTTTTTATTTATTTTGCATTTTGCGTCATTTATTCAAATACTCACAGTATAGTCATAAAAGAAAATGAAGCTATATTTATTTGATTTTTGGAAAAAATTCTGAATGATGATTAATATATGATGTCCAAGATCAGTATAAAACATTTTTGCAAAGTGGCATCAAAAATTTGTTTTATTAAAGAAATATATCAACTGAATATTTTTTTAAGGAGGCTTTTAAATTAAGAAATTTGATATTTCTACATTTTGTAGTCATAATTAATAATATTTCTCCAGACAGATATAGTGTGCGCGATTGTCTGAAATAGAGGGCAAACGGGGTAACCAAGTTTTCTTTTTAATGATTCGCAATCGAAATTCTCGATAATAAGTTTGCTATGAACCCCTTTAGCCCAGTTAGTAAAAGTGTCAGTAATCCATTTTTTAGAAATTTTCACGAATTGAAAAAGATTCACTATATACATTTTTTATTTGAATACGAAATGTTATCTTTCTAACGCCATCTTTCAGCGTAAGCCGTTCGCAACACTGCAATTTGTCTAACATTTAATGACACGCATCATGATTGAAAAAAATGTATTTATTTATTTATTTTTGGCTTGTAATTTAAAGCCTTCCGGCCAATTATAAGTAAATTACAATATGCAACAATTCATCTATTAGGTTTAATCTGTTCAATATTATAAGTTAAAAATAACACGTAATAAAAGTTAAATATAAAATTTAAAAAATTATAATACGATTTTAAAGAAAGTATGATTATTAAGGACAAAAAAAAGGATGAAAAAAGACCAATTCAAAAGTTAGAAGTTAATCGGTATATAATTTGGAAATACAAGATAATCAGTATGTAATAAAGACTGTTCACAATTTAATTGAAAACAAAATTTTACAGTGAAGTCTGAAAGTGTTGTAGAATGTGCCTTTTGTAGGAATCAGGACATAATCTAAGACTTTTTAAATGGTCTGGCAGTAAATTGTTATTTCAGGAATGAAAAACTGCTTGCTACGAGTGGAATGTGAAAAATTAAGCGAATTAAAAAGAAATTGGGGACTACACAGTCGAACAACTTTATAAAATAACAACAAAGACCTCAACTCGATATAATTTTTAAAACTACAGCCCAAGAAACGCTTAAGATACGGTGTTATATGAACACGACGCGTCAGCGAATACAAATATCTCATAACTCTATTATGTGATCAATCTTACTTTTGCACTTTAATTTATTTATAGTTCCTAGTTAATATTCTAAGTTATATTTTGTTTTTGTTTTTCAATTCAAGTAGTATTTATTTTATGCATTTAGTAATTTGCTTTATATTGGTCAAAAGGCTTTAAATTACAAGACTTTTGAATAAAATGAAATGAAATGAAATAAACGCCATCTGAATTTTCCTCATATTTTATTTATTAATGCCACTATATAACTCTAAACAATATAGAATATTAGGCATGATATAAGAATGAACCAATTTCACCTTTATCGATCTGGGCAACACTAAATCAGTGTTATAAAAATTTCGCAGTGAATAATTTAAACGCCGGACTACAATATCCACATGATAGTTAAAGCTTAGTTTGTTATCAAAAACTACTCCCAGAAAAAATATTTATTTTACCAGATTGCCAGTTTACCAGATGATATCCAAGGTGCTAAACAAAACTTCCCAGTATGTAGCAATCGATTGAATTTTTTCCCCGGAGACTTTATCATTTGTGGACATTTGAAATCTTCATTCTATATCAAATTGCATCAGCATGACATAATAAATTAAGTTCTATTGAAAACTGAATGCTAAAAGAAAATAAGCAATATTTTAACGCTATTGGTTATATTTGTTTCAGCATAAATGAATAAATAAATTTGAAGTTGTTTGGAAAGTTTAGGAAATAATAAAACAAATTCAACAATTTAAAAGCGTAGCTTTACGTTTTGTAGATATTTTTTCACAATTACCCAATTAAAAAGCTCCAAGTTAAATATGTTTTTGTATATACGGCCTGTTTGGTATTTAAAACCATTTTTTTAATTTTAAATTTAAAGTGAACATTTTCCTTTGTGCCGTCTAGCATCGCCATACATCCTTGTTTTCATTATGGACTGCACCCCACAAAATTTTTTACTTTTTATAAATCAGAAAAGAAAGAGGTGGAAAAAGGCAATATTCACTTTTGAACTTACTCAAACTGAGATTTCGAAACTATTATGTTTATTTATAACATTCTTATGCTGTTCTTACTTAATTAAACTTTATATATTAATGAATACTTAGCTTTTGTATCATTATAAAATTTACGGTAAACGTAACTATTCGTAAAGTCTCACTTGGAACGGCCATATCTTCTTTCTTCATATAAAATTTCAATGGCGTTAATAAACAACATTGGCCAGCACGTTTGGATTTTTCGAATATCTGATCAAATATTGTAAATATTACTTTTACAAGTAATTATTTCATAAAAGATTATAATTAAGAAAATATAGAAAAAAATATAACGTCGATCATTTACGACTGTATTCCTATAATTTTTCTTATGTTTTACTATCTGATAGCGCTAGTCTTACGCCACTATTTTTTACAAATGTTACTCAAATTAAATATTTGTAATGTATTTGGTAAAAAACGATGTTATCTTTCTCTCTCACCACGACTGTAACAAAGTTTGGGAAAGAGTGGTATAAAATTTCCGGATTTTGTCAAAAATTAAAATTGTAAACAGCCATACTCTTTGCACGCCTCCAAGCAAGTTATTCCCGCGAAAATACTTGATATGCCCTATCATGATGCCATAAAACGGCATCGATGTCACTTAAAAAGAAAAAACATAGGTCTAATTTTTTGAATACCCTAATTTTATATGTTTTTAATTCCATATGTGAATAAATATCAGCAATGTCACAAATTGCTTAAATCTGAAGAAAAAAAAATTAAATACATTTCTTTAAAATTTGATTAATTATTTGATTTTTCAGATATGTATACTACAAGTGATGTTGATTGTCAGTTAAATATACTTATGACTGGTTTGTCCTTTGTCCATTCTGTTATACCACTTAAAAAGAAAAATATATATACATCGCTTGATAAATGGTACTCATCGCCACAAATTCTTTACCTCCGTTCAATACGTGATTTAGCTTTTGCTGAATATATTAATGATGCCAATGATGTTAACTGGAAAATTTATTGCAGGGCCAGAAATCGCTGCAAAAGTGTCAGTAGAAAACTGAAAATTGAAGCGCATGCTGCACTTTTCGAAAACACTGTCTCTGTTAAAACACTGTGGAATCGCATTAGTGAGAATGGCTTGATAGGTGATACTTGCAATCAAGATAATTTTGACAATATTGATGTTGAGCAACTTAACACGCATTTTGTTGGCAACCAACTGAACGTAACTACGTATCCCATACCGCAATCGGTGAATGATGGATTCTCCTTTCAGTGTGTTACCTTCGATGAATTGTGGTCTGCGTATTCTTCTATTAAGTCTAATGCTCCAGGGGCAGATGGTCTGTCATTGAAATTTTTGAAAATAATTTTTCCACTAATTTCATGCCATATTTTGCACTTATTCAACACGATCATAATGACATCTTCTTTTCCAGTTCAGTGGAAGTTAACTAAGGTAATCCCAATTAAAAAGAGAAATGATTCCAGTAATTTCGAAAATTTGAGACCAATTTCATTAGTTCCCATATTGTCAAAAATTTTGGAGCACATACTAAAGTGTCAGTTATTGCGATTCATTGAAAGTGAGTCGTTGCTGAACGACTGTCAATGTGGATTTCGAAATTATAGGAATACCACTGGACTACTTATTGGTCTTACAGATACCATAAGGAAAGAAGTATATGGTCAAAAAGTTTGTGTATTATTATCCTTGGATTTAGAAAAGGCATTTGATCGTGTTGATTATGGTGTCTTGTTGAATAAGTTATACACCAATTATAATTTCGACGTTAATACCTGTCAATTGATTTCATCATACCTATACGGTAGGAGTCAATATGTTGTTGTCAATGATTCGTTGTCTTCTGTTTTACCTGTCCAAAGCGGTGTTCCTCAAGGCTCGGTACTTGGCCCAATACTTTTTATTTTGTACTTAAATGACGTGTTTAGTATCCTCGATGATACATGTATTCCCTATTCATTTGCAGATGATGTTCAATTGCTCTTTAAGGGAGAATATCAGTTTGATGATGTCTTGCAAAGTAATATTAATTATGCGTTAAATTTGATCTGCTCATGGATGACGGAAAATAAACTCTCAATTAACATTCCAAAAACAAAAGCTATGCTTTTTTCTAATCGTGATTTAAACCTGAATTTATCTTATCGTGGCACACGTATTGAAGTGGTCCACAGTGTACATTGTTTGGGAGTAGTTTTAGACAACAAACTAAGTTTTAACTATCATGTGGATAATGTAGTCCGACGTTTAAATTATTCACTGCGAAGTTTTTATAATACCGACTTAGTGTTGCCCAGATCAATTAAGGAGAAATTGGTTCATGCTTATATCATGCCTAGTATCCTATATTGTTTAGAGTTATATAGTGGCACTAAAAAACAAAATATGAGGAAAGTTCAGATGGCGTTTAATAGAGTTATGAGGTATTTATACTCACTGAGGCGTCGTGTTCATATAACACCGTATGTTAAGCGTTTCTTGGGTTGTAGTTTTAAAAATTATGTAGATTTTAGGTCTTTGCTGTTATTTTATAAAGTTGTTCGATTGTGTAGTCCTCAATTTCTTTTTAATTCATTTAATTTTTCACATTCCACTCGTAATAAGCAGCTTCTTATTCCTAAAATAACCACACTCATGGGTCGTGCTTTTGCAGTAAGAGTAGCTCGAATTTACAATTTACTACCAAGCCATTTAAAAAGTTTTAAATTATTTCCTGATTCTTACAAAAGGCACATTCTACAACACTTTCAGACTTTACTGTAAAATTTTGTTTTCAATTAAACTGTGGGCAGCCTTTATTACATACCGATTATCTTATATTTCAAGATTATATTCCGATTAACTTCTAACTTTTGAATTAGTCTTTTTTTTCCATACTTTTTTTTTTTTTTTGTCTTCAACGATCATAATGTTATATTATATTATTATATGTCATATTATATTTTTATAAATTTTATATTTAATTTTTATTATGATGAATTGTTGCATATTGTAATTTACTTATAATTGGCCGGAAGGCTTTAAATTACAAGCCAGAAATAAATAAATAAATAAATAAAAAAAATAAAAATAATCCCCTAAAATACTTAATTTTCCAAGAAAAACATTAAAAGTTTAAAGAAAATGGAAAAAAATTATATTTATCAGTACATTATTTTTGAGATCGAGATGCCAGATTGTGCATAATGTTATTCGGAGTTGAGAAACTCGTTAAAATGCATGTGTCGATATACCAGATTGTTCTTAATGCTATTCGGAGCTGTGGAACTCGTTAAAATACATATGTCGAAAATTATTTCAGAACTTTGTAGTAGGGCCATAAATGAACTCTGAAAACGCTGAAAAATGTATACATGTATATAAGTGATTATTATTCATTCCGCCGAAGAATAATTGCTAACGGAAAAGTGGATAAAATCATATTTAATAGACAGTGCAAAGTTGTTATTGAAGAGATTGAATCCTTTTCATATACGATATATTTAAACTTCAGGTGTGCTACAAGGAAATATACTTGGGCCATTCTTATTTACACCATTTATTAATGACATATCAACTTGTTTTTATAAGTCGAAATTTTTGCTTTATGAGGATGATATAAAAATATTTTTAAAAGTTTCTACAGTTAATAATGTCTTAAATCTTCAAAAAGATACAGACAGTTTTAATAATTTGTGGCTTTTAAATAAGCTTCCATTGAACACTTATAAGTGTATTCATGTTTCTTTTTCGTGTTCAAAATTGGTCATTTTTCTCTGAAATCGGCTTGTTCGAAACTGAATCTAGGTTATTCCCAAGGCGTACAAAGTTCTTGCGTACATTAAAAGGAATTGTTCAGAATTTTCTGACCCCAATACATTTGAAATCATTTTTACATTACATGTTATAGGTAGATCTAAGATGGAATATGCCTCTATTATTTGGTGTCCTCATTCCAATATTCATATTGCACGTATTGAACGGGTGAATCGTGTGTTTGTAAATTTGAAGAACGTCTACCAACCTACAAATAAAAATGCTTATTACTTGGGCTACAGACATTATTTGTTTTTAATATAATCGGCGGTTACATCGATTGTTCTAACCTTTTGGCACAGATTCCATCTTACGTTCCTCCTAGATCTCTCCGGCGAACACATCTTTTTTATATACCTCGGCACTTTACTTCTTATGCAAAAAACAGTACTCTGAATAGTGGATTTTATATTCTTAATGAAATTAAGAAATACTCGTATGCCTTGAATCAAGGTTCCAATCAACTCATAAAGTTTGACTTATCTCAATATTTGTTTCGATTATATCTTAATAGATTTCTAAGATTAAATAATTCTATCTTAAATTGTATATAAATAATATATAAAGGGTGTCCCAACAAGAACGCAAGATTTAAATTTGGCGCCATTCGAAGTGCCGTTGTTTGACATTTGAACAATTGTTATTGTTTGCTAGTAGAAGGTACGAGGTTAGTAAAAATGGAGCACTACACGAATGAACAACGCATTCTTATTGTGAAATTGTTTTACCAAAATGGTGAACGTTTTTGCGGCTACAGTTCGCAAATTGCGATCAATTTGGGGTCACAATAATGCTCCAAAAGAATCAACTATAAAGAGATTTATGGATAAATTTGCCAAAACTGGTTTAGTGATGTAAAGACAATAACGCGCCTTCGACAAGTTCGATCGACCGAAATTGTCGAGCTCAGCAAATTGGTGTCTCTAAATCCACTATGCAGCGAATTTGGACGAAAGATTTGCATCTTTTGGGCTGGAGGAGTCATTGGACCTTTTTTTTATGAAAATTTGGCATGTCAAGCGCAAACAGTCAATGGTGTTCGGTATTGTGAAACAATACTCGTGCCGAGAATTGAAGAAACAAATGTGGAGGCCATGCGGTTTCAACAAGACGGTGCCACATGTCATATAGCCAGAGAAACAATTCAATTTCCCGGTCGTGTTATTTCGCGTTTTACAGACCAGAATTGGCCGCCTAGATCGTGCGACACCATTAGACTTTTTTCTCCGACGACGACTCAAGTCTTAAGAGAGGAAATTAGATGGACCCTGCATTAACGAAATGCCGCAGCATTTATGCAAAACGGTCATTGAAAATTTCATTAAAAGATCGCGTTCGTGCCAGCAAAGCTGCGGCGGAAATCTGCCCGATGTGTTGTTCCATACATAACCTCATTCTGTCTACTTTACGATATAATAAAGTTTCACGATTTTTTTTTAAATATCTGTATTTTATTTAAAATTTAAATCTTGCGTTCTTGCTGGGATATCCTTATAATATAAAATATCGCAGTTTTGCCATTGTTAGTGTGTAAAGAAATTTTGTTCCATAGACTTAAATAAATGAAATAAAATGAAATATACTAGAAATACCATACATCTTTTCACGTTCATCATTTATCATTTAGTTAAACGTCTATACCACTGACACCTGTTGTTCTATTTAAATTGGGACCCAAATATGATTTTCTGTGAAAATTCTCTACAGATAAATGTTGCCAACATTTATATTTGCTCTAGATATTCAGTATTCTCATCCGTAATAAGCTTATTGGATAGGAGACCATGAAGTCATTGCTTACATGCGTATCAACATGTACTAACATAACTTTATATTTATTACTTAATATGATAGCATCGTTTACCGCACGAATCTTATGTAATTATTTTATGTATTTTTTTTTCAGAGTTCTGGTAAAAGTTCAGTACTTGAAAGCTTAGTAGGACGATCGTTTCTACCGCGTGGCACTGGAATAGTTACAAGAAGACCTTTAGTACTGCAGTTAATTCATTGTCCTTTAGAGGATCGTGAACACCGTTCAGCAGAAAATGGTAAGGTAGATTCACTTTTTTGAGTATATTTAAAATGTAATCTTTTTCGGCAATTTTTTTCTGTTTTTAAAGGCACAATTAACGTACCAGAATGGGGAAAATTTTTACACACCAAAAAGATTTTTACCGACTTCAACCACATATGTCAGGAAATCGAAGAGGAGACTGATCGCGTAGCCGGCAACAACAAGGGCATTTGTTCTGAGCCTATTAATTTGAAAATATTCTCAACTAGAGTCGTGAATTTAACCCTAGTGGATTTACCGGGTATCACAAAAGTTCCAGTAGGTGATCAGCCAGAAGATATTGAACATCAAATTAAAGAATTAGTACTGAAGTATATCGAAAATCCCAATTCGATTATTTTGGCTGTGACAGCGGCCAATACCGATATGGCCACTAGCGAGGCTTTAAAATTAGCCAAAGATTGTGATCCCGATGGTCGACGCACATTGGCTGTGGTCACAAAACTCGATCTCATGGATGCTGGCACGGATGCTATTGATATTCTGTGTGGGCGCGTCATACCCGTAAAATTGGGAATCATTGGTGTAGTCAACCGTTCACAACAGGACATTAAGGATAATAAAGACATAGATGAACAATTAAAAGATGAAGCGGCTTATCTGCAGCGCAAATACCCCACATTAGCTACCCGCAATGGCACGCCTTATTTGGCTAAAACACTCAATCGGCTTCTTATGCATCACATACGCGACTGCTTACCAGATTTAAAGACACGCGTCAATGTCATGTCCTCCCAATTCCAATCCCTTTTACATTCGTATGGTGAAGATGTCTCGGATAAGAGTCAAACTTTGCTGCAGATCATCACCAAATTCGCCAGTGCTTATTGTTCGACAATTGAGGGTACGGCGCGCAACATCGAGACAACAGAGTTGTGTGGTGGTGCGCGTATTTGTTATATATTTCATGAGACATTTGGACGCACACTTGATTCCATTCATCCGCTTGCGGGCCTTACAAAAATGGATATACTCACAGCTATCCGTAATGCTACAGGTCCACGGCCTGCACTGTTTGTGCCCGAAGTATCTTTTGAATTGCTAGTCAAGAGACAGATAAGACGGCTGGAGGAACCATCATTGCGTTGTGTGGAATTGATACACGAAGAGATGCAACGCATTGTACAACATTGTGGAAATGAAGTCCAACAGGAAATGTTGAGGTAAGAGATTAGCGAGGAAATTAAGAATCAATGTGATTACATTACTGATTACATTACGTTTTTGATTAATGCAACTAACTGATCTCATGGCCGCTCAAAATCGTTATAGCATTTAGACTAATAACAATAATTTAAGGTAGAAGCCGTCCGTACGCGAGGTGTGTTCAAAAAATAAGGTGAATTACCAATTTTCGCGGGCTACGTGCATTCGACTTTCGATTATTATTATTTTTTTTTATGTCAAATGTATGTAGCCCGCGAAATTTGAAAATGCACCTTATTTTTTGAACACACCTCGTACGTTGTACGAACATAAATTAATCTAGAACTGGTTTTACGTTTGTAATTACCTGTATGATTTTGTATACATTTTAAGCAAGCTCATGGTAATTTACTGTATTTAAGTTGTAGAACGACGGAGGTATTATTGTTGTTAATCAACTGTAGAAGAAGCTGAGTTGATGGTTCATTAGTTGACTTTTGGCAACTTAATTTAATTAAATTTAAATAAATTTAATAATTAAATAACCGGATCGTAAACACAGATCCCATAACAATGTACTGCATAGCATGATGGTAGCCACAAACCATCTCTGCACAAAATTTAACAAATCTCAAAATGTATAGTATAGACGTACCGATTGCGATTTAAAGCCTACAATATTCTTTAAAATGGAGATGACTGATCCGTTTGAGATGCAAACATCTTCAGGAGATCCTTAATTTGTAATCGACAGTTTTTGAACACCAAATCTCGGACTTTCATCTTGGTCTCCTTTGGACTATTTGTGTCACCGAAGACCTTCTGCAACATTCTAGAAGTTTCCACAGTAGAAATTTTATTTTGCAAACAAAACTGAATGCAATATCTTTACTCAACAAAATCACATATTATAAAAATCGCAAAAACCACTTTTTGATTCCTACTAAACCAACCCGTTGGACGGAATTAGAAAGATAAAATTTCGTATTCAACAGTTCGTACTATGACAGTTTTGTGATTGGTTGATTCATTGACACTGCATTTTTGGTTTTGATGTTCTGATACTGCAATTTTGGTTTCATCCAATTGTCAATTGTCAGAAAATGTGAATAAAATAATGGAAATCCTCAAGTGCAACTGCCATGTATGCTTCGTTTCGACTGCCTGAAAACTAAATATTGCACAAAAAACTTCATGGACCTAATTTCCATTTGCGAATCGCTGATAAATCGCAACATAACCGACCGATTTCTGGAGCGAATGGTGACTAGTGATGCAAAGTGGCTCATTTACAACGACGTCAACCGTTAATGTCGAATTGCGGTAATTCGCCGCAAATTGTGGCCAAGCCAGATTTTACGCTTAGAAAGGTTTTGCTGTATTTTTAATGAGATTGACAGGGTAACATCTACTATAAGCTGCTCCCCTACAGCTAAGCTTTTAATGTATACCTGTACTGTCATCAATTGGAGCTGTTGAAGGAAGCAGTTGCCCAGAAGCGGCCAGCTTTGGCCCAATAGAAAAAAAATTGTGTTCCATTAAGGCAATGCAAGGCCACAGACATCGATATTGACCATTCAGAAGCTCCGGGAGCTTGATTGTATGGTTTTTATGTATTCAGCTTGTAGTCCGGACAGGATTATGATGAATAATTTTGCTGTTGAAAAATTTTTTTTACCAAAGGGTCAAACGTTTCTAAAATAGGGGCGCAATGGAATTGCTTTCAAAATGGCAACAAGTAATCAAACAAAACGGTGCATATTTGTCCTAAATCGGATCATTCTGACTGTGCTATATAAAACCTTCAATGGCATGCAAAGATTATAGGTAAATAATAAATACCTTATACTAATGGCATGGTGTGAAATTTGCCACAGATGTGTCTGTCACAGTGCTACCAACTTAGAGAATAAAAATGTGAAAATCAATATACTCGCATCACATAAATTGAAAATTGGCATAAGCTTTTGGACCTAGTAATATTATCTTTACGAAAGTGCCAAGGTTCGATTCTTAGCCAGAATACTTGTTAAAATGAGTACCATATTTTTGAAGTATTTTCTTATCAATTTCAACTTCTATCTATATATATTTTACGAAATCGTATTGTTAAACACTAATCATAATAAAATAATTATTTATAATAAAAAAACTAATGGAAACAAATGCTATTAGGTTCATCAAATGCTAGGTGGACTGCAAAGAAGCTCATAACAAACCTAATTCCGGACGCAAATCTCGATATGTAAAAAATCCTTTTGCATTTTGTGAATGGATTATGAGAGAGTTTCTGAACGGGTCTTCTTTTTGCAGAACTTTTTAAATAAACCGAAGTACCATTAACGCGACCAGGTGATCGCAGCTGAATTAATTGTGTACTAATAATCGTGCCAAATCAGCCACAAGCTAAATGTCTGCCGCGAAATGTGTTTAGTTTGTCATTTTCACTTCATTTTATGTTCCCTTTCATTGCGATATATCCTGTAAATAAGAACAAATAACATACATCTCTTCTCATTCTTTGTACAGATTTCCCAAACTTCATGAAAAAATTGTCGATGTTGTAACACAGCTTTTGCGACGCCGTTTACCAGCTACTAATGTTATGGTGGAAAATATTGTAGCTATTGAATTGGCCTATATCAATACTAAACATCCTGATTTCCATAAAGACGCTGCTCTTGTGCCCAGTTTAATAAAAGCCGATAATATAATGGATCCCTATGGCCATCAGCAACAAACAAGACGTTCGAATACACCAAGGGCTGTAACTTCATCACCTCAAGTAATGGCTGTACACAATTTGCAACAACAAAGGGAAAGGGAACAACAGCAACAACAAAATGATGTGGGCGAACATGTTAGTAAAGAGATGTGGCAACTTATTATTTATACGTATATTTCATTTTGTTTTCCTCTTTCGCAGAATCATGTGAATGATAACTCAACACCTACGCATCCCAATAATTGGTTGTCGAATATTTTACCACCAGCTCCCAACAATCGTGCTGAAAGTGTTGAAAATTCAAATCAAAATACACCGTTACATAATAACACAGCAATGAGTCCAGTGAAGCCTGTTAATCTCTTACCCGATATGCCAGCCATACAGAATTCCAGACGCTTAACCGATAAAGAACAAAAGGATTGTGATGTTATTGGTATGTTAATTTGGCTTTACTGTTTTGCATGTTATTCAAATGTTATTCGAATTTACTTTCTTTGCAGAACGTCTAATCAAATCCTATTTCTATATTGTACGCAAATCTATTCAAGATTCTGTACCAAAGGCCATAATGCATTTTCTAGTTAATTATGTTAAGGATAATTTACAAAGTGAATTGGTGACACATTTATATAAATCGGATAAAGTTGATTCCCTGTTAAATGAATCGGATCATATAGCGATACGTAGGAAAGAAGCAGCTGATATGTTAAAGGTTAGTATAATCTGTGTATACCGTATAAATGAAGTTATTGCATTTGCATTGATTACAATTTTTTTAAAATGGCAAGGTGCCAAAGAGCCTTAAAGTCGCTTTGGTTTCATTGCTGAAACTTAAACAGGTGTTGAATTCTTCTGCAATTTAAATAGTACTGCCTGGGGGAGCGAAAGTAAGGAATTCGCAAAATATCCTTATGTCGCGCGCTTACATCGTAATAGTAATTTCCCGTCAATGGTACTATTTTTTGTCTTCATTCTTTCATGTTTTAAATCCCAAAGATAGCAACTATTTATTCATCGCCTACGCTAATAAGTGAATTTACACACCCAATTTTTTGAATCTAATTTCGCCCTTTTGTTCTATGCGATGGTAATATTTTTGTCCCTTTCGTTTTTGTTCTACCTCCTTATAAGTACGTATTTTAGAGATCAACTACATATACATAGTAAAAGTAGGGTATATTATAGTATATAAACACATTTTTATGATTTAAGCCTCAAATATTTGTTATGATTTATGGTATAATTTGTATCCCTTTTCTGCCCTTATCTATACCTAAAGTTAAGAATTTCGTTACATCTTTTCTTGTAGCGCACTCTACTCTACGTAAAGAATATGCACTATAATGATGATCTTGGCTTCAGTTCTTTGTGTTAAGTGACGGTACAATTTTACATATGTCCTTATCAGTTTAATATAATAAAATTACCAATTTCGGAAAAAATCTATTCTGCATGTAAGATGAATGGACACTCCCAATGATGTCAATTTATTTTCAATCGTGCGTAGTAGATAATAGAACTATTTTCATAAACTCTCACCTTATTTTACCCCCTAAAATTGCGAATATCTCATAATTATATTCCTTTTGCACGCCAAATTTTTAGAAACGATGAGTACATCGATTTCCTTAATTGTAACTCTGGCCGATGATGCCAGTTTTGTCCCTAAAAATACACATTTTGAAAAAACTCGTCTTGTCACGGGAATATGGATACCAACTTTCATGGCTCTATCTATAGACCTTTGGGCTGGGTGATGATACCTGATTTTTGTTTTTATCCTTAAATGCACCAATTTCGAAAACCCCCTTCTTAGCGGGCGTTGCCCCGGAAGAGGAATAAGGACACCAACATCCATAATTTCAACTATAGCCTTTAGAACTGGTTGTATTCAGATTTTGAAAAATCTCTTCTTACCCTGCACCTACTCTATAGCTTTAATCTTTTGGCCTGTGTGCTGATTAGTCAGTCAATAACCCAACAATTTTGTATATATAGATGTTAAATTAAAAACAATCTTGCATTGATTTCGATAGTAAATCAAATTAATAGATTTAAAAAAAAAATTATAAATTCTAGTAGATGTTTTGAATTATTAGAAATTATTAAGGCAGTAAGCATTAGATACTCTGGCGCTTATTTAAATATCAGTAATTTTCCAAGCTGCTCTTATATGCTGTTCCGGATGAAAAAGGAGAAAGTTTGAGAAGCGACTCGACATGTCGATAATGGTAGAGAGGATTCCTTTCACGTCAATTATGCTCATAATTTCAATGAGAAAAAAAAAATCCGAAAGAAAAATGTTCAATATGAATGTGACCAGGACTTTTAGATTTAAAATTTATTTAGCCGTATGTTAAAACATCTAATAATTAGGAGTATTGGGAGTAAACAAAATAACAAAGCGAATACTTTTGGACCATTATAATGTCAAATCAAACTTTTGATAGCTTTATTTTTTAATGGAGATTATCTTTACTTGGTATGCTAGCTATGAATCAGAGATTATGTGGAAAACGGAGCAAATCGTTAACAAACTTAGTCTAATTAAGGATAAAAGAATGAAAAAATGTTCTGCCGACTTATTATTATTATAATTCTAAATCTATCTCTATGCCTAAAGGACGCTTTAAGTGCATTAAGTAGTTTCTGACGTCGCGATGTGGTTCACATCGAGAATTCAGAGGGGAAAACCAACTTTTTTTATAATTCAAATAACATTTAGTCTGCTTAAAATAAACACAAACCCATATAGGAATGGAAAAACTATTGTTCTTGCAAAAGTGAATCTTATTAAAAGTCTTATTTATATACATTATTATTTTATAAAAAAAAAAATACTTGTCGGCATTAAAGAGAAATGGTCTTAAACAGAAATGTGGCTTTAAAACAACCCGAGAGAAGGTGTTTTAAATAAAAATATTTCAAATAAAAAAAAATGTAAAAAAGTGCTGCTAACATCTTGTTTTTTTTTCTCCAATTACTCCCTACTTTTCAGGCTTTAACTCGTGCTAATCATATTATCAGCGAAATACGCGAAACCCATATGTGGTAAATGGAGGACGATGTGCGGTTTCTATATGCGCCTAAAGAAGAAGTCACGCACTTATAACCAAACAACCGACCACATTATTCATCGTCTCTTAGTAATGCTTACTAAAAAACAAAACATCTAATTGTTCGGGTTAAGAAATGAACGCATACTGACAGAGAAAAGGAGCCATACAACGTGTGCTTGTTCTTTCAAAATTATATCTATACATTAGAAAATTAAAAACAAAATTCTTGTTAACTATTATCTTCGGCTTACTCTTTGTACTCTCTTGTTTTTCTCTGTGTTATATTTACTTTTTATAATTTCTTTGTATTTATTTATTTAAAGACAACAGGAAATATTTCATATCACCACGCATATGTATGTTGAAAATGCAAATTCAGCTTAAACCATTTATACTCTCCCTCAAAATATAGATTATTATAACGATTTTTTTAAACCAACTTGTTCTGTTTATACGTTTTATGAATTAGGTGATTTTAACTGCGTTTGTTTGTTTTGTATATGATCATACACTTAGTTCCATTTTGGTCGAACAGAATACGTATTAATCGTCGCTGCAAACATGTTTTGCTGAAATAAAACTAAATTCACAACAAAAAAAGTCAAATTTGGTTGTATTATTCATATATCCACCAAGGTAAAGTGTTATATATTATTAGATATACCGTAACAAAAATACAATCTATTTAAAATGCATATCTATTTGTAATCGTAGTAATGAAACCTTCTAGGCCGTGTCCTGCTTCTTCAAGATCAAATAAATGTCACAAACAAACAACTAACGGTGAAGACTGCCATAGACCCTAAACAATTAAGCAGTTGACTTAATTTGGCTGTCTTTCAATAGCTCAGTAGAAGAAACCGTTGAATGATCAAAGAAGTAACTTAAATATAGCAGCTGAAACTAATTCACACTGTCTACTTTGTCTTAAATTTAGATGATTTATAATTTGTTTCATCAAAAAAGTCATTTCTCACTAATGGATATTTTTACATTCCAGTCAACTCATGATATTTTCATTTCCAATTTTGGTAATGTGTATCGGGTCGGCATTACCAATCCCTACATTTAGTCAACGTGACTGAAATTGGAGCAGCGACGACAAATGTGAGTGCTGGAGACAGTGCAACGATGGGAAAGCTAAATTAATGTAAAACAAAATAAGCCATCCTAAGATGCCAAATGCAATTAACTCCAATTTTTTAAAATAATTTTGGATTCTACAGAAAAAAAGTAATGAGATCTGTCCGTTTTCGCCAAAATTTTGAATGTCATTACGTATTTCGTAGTCAAAATTTAAATAAATTTTTTTTTGATTATTATCATTTTGAAATTTACCTCGCTGAAATAAGTGGCGACATTTACCTGTTACACTGTACATGAAAATATATGACTTTAACGCCAAAAATAAAATGTTACGAATAAGAAAGTCGGAGAATAGTTGATTGTGAAAACAGAATCCAAAAGCTGCTCTCACCAACATCGGAATCTTGTTAAACAGTAAATAATGGCAATTGTTTAATAAACATAAATTTAATGGTCATTGGAACAAAATAATCTTATGTTTTTCAATCATTCATTTATTTCACAAATTGTAATTTAAATTTAATTTAAATTTAAATCAAATTACAATATAACACTAGTTGAGAAAAAAAAATACTCTTTGAAATTATTAACATATTATTGTATATAATATGTATAATATTATATTATTATATACTATTATACATTATTATTATATTATTATATACTATTATTGGTATAACAATTAACAATAAATATGAAAAAATACAACTAAAATAAAAAAAAATATGATCCCAAATAATAAAAAGCGGACTCTTAAAAATTAAAAATCAATAACCCGTGAATCTATTCCAAAAGTATTATATTCTTAAGCAAATGTTGGCAAATGCTTGAAATTTATAATGCGAAATCGATTATTAGACATATTGAGTACCTTTCACTCACTCGAAAATGCGCCAAACACGGGTGACTCTCACATTAAATGCTTTCTCTAATAAACAATTCAATTTTGGTATAATTTTGAGGAAAATGCGGACGTTCGTCCCTAAATAATTTGTGAAAGAGAAGTAATGATCGAAATTGAACGTAAATTTTAAAAGAACATCCCAAAATATGAAATTATGTGATAAATATCCCATGGCCATATTAAAGGCCAAACGAATTTTATGATTATTTTTATGTTTTTGCAAATTCGTACAAATAAAGATTTTTCCAAGAAGGACTTACAAATTCTCTAGCATCGAAGTGTCGTTTTGCTCCCATTTTCTCTCTGATTGGAGGTTTTTAAGGTAAACCATCGTTTCGCGATTCTTTTTAATTTTTATAACTTTCTATGTTACGTAAATAATGAAATGTGGTTATCTTTGTGGCGAAGACATTTAAATGTTAATTTCTCCACACAAAAATTTGCGGTTTTCAAATATCAAAATATTGTCAAAATTGCCCATGATGGAAATCCACGGATCCAAAATAATGCAGGTGCCAGAGACCATGTGGCATGCTTCAACATCGATATCCAAGCCGAATAAATCATGTATTTGGTGATATCTGTTTGGTATTGTTTATAATGATGTTGCTCAAACTCAATGAAATCATGACTGGAAGTCTCTACCACACATATTTTTTGAGAGAAGAAAAAAGAAGAAAAAAGGCGCCTACTACTATCCAAAACACGACAAAATTATTCTGTTGCATGGTAATACTCATATTCATACTGACCTATACCTTCACCAAGCGTTATTTTACGAATCTAGTCTAATAAATCGCTAGATTCTTATCAACAAATGTTGTATAACGTACAATAGAAATGGTTTTCCCATCTTGCCAAATATAGCAATTTATTCTATTTATTTGTAATTCATTTGGTAATACAAAACCCGTTTTAATTTAACTTTAATTAATTTAATATAACTGATAAACGTTTAAGTTAGAGTATAATTGATTGGGTTAAATGAAACTAAGAATATATAGGTTAAATCGATTATTTGTATGGGAGGTACCAGAAGAGGCGTGTTTACTCAGACGAGTTTTCAATTGCTGCAGTCTACGAACATGGAGAGGACAAATTGAATCACAGAAAATCCGGCAATTTGTATGAGAGCCGCCAAAAGAGTGGGACACTGCGGTATATTTTCTTGAGAGGCTAATTTTGCAAACCCGATACGTGCACCAAGTTTGACTGAATTTAGTGTAACTGGATAAGAAATATGAATCAAAGTACATATGGATCAGATCGATTATTTATGTAGAAGGTGCTAGAAGGGGTAGATTTTCTCAGCTTTTATCCAGACCATAAAATAATGTAATGGGCAACAATTTCGATTGCTGTAGCTCATGAGTTATATATATATAGATGGCAAAAATAAATTTCGGTAAATCAGTCAATTCGTATAACTTTTAACTCGTAAGCTGCAGCTGCTTGAGTTGTTATAATACTGGGTAATAACTGAGAAAATCTACCCTTTCTAGTACCTTCTATATAAATAATCGATTTGATCCATATATCCTTAGATAGCTCAGTTGTTTTCGTCCAGAAAAATTATCGAAATTATCCGCCAGTACCCGGCGGAGAATCGAAAGCGGCACTTGCTTTTCAATCTATACCGTTTTAACTAAGGTTTTCAATGACAGTGACAATGGCAAGTTTTTCAATGACAATGACAATGGCAACTAAGGATAATATCTTCCTTACATGGTAATGTCTTAGTAGGATTAAAAGTGGTACCTCCAACACCGATTACGAGTGAAAACTGTGTTAGCCGTTGGCTAACATTTAAAATACAAGAATATTTCATTGATCTTGTGTGTCCTTACCTTATTATAAAAAGCTCCTAACCCACAAATTTTCAAAATCTGTGTTTTAATTGATTTTCTCTAATGCTTCTTCTATTTAAATTACGACCAAATTGGAAGGCAAATAAAGGAAGTTATAAGCAAGATTTGTCAAAAAATCATTTCCACAATTTGTTGAAATAGAAATGCGTCTACGATTCCGTTACACAGGTTTTAAACATTATGATTTAAAGCCTTTCTATGTTAAACTTACGATATAAATATGTACGCTATGACATGATTTTAACTCCAAAAGAAAAGACACGTTTTTGGAGAAAAAAGAAAACATTTTAATACTTTTTTTCACACTAGTTAAGTAGACAAAGATCATACCAGATAATAACACACTAAACCATTGCATTGCCGGATACCGACCGATATTGTTTAATGTAGTCTACATAGTACAAATAGTTTTACATTAAAAGAAACCATACAATTATGACAAAGTTCCAATAAAAAAAAGAGTTATAAATTACAATTACATTAACAATTCCATGTACATTGGAGCCATTTAGGCCCGATTAGTATCGGCTAATACACGGACAATACAGCCTACACCACCTTTGGCGAAGGCCTTTTCATGCCACTGTAACAGATGGCCACTGGAACCTTCGGATGGAATTTCAAAGCCACGGTAAATGTATTTCATTAGAACATCGAGTAAATCATTTTGATCTAAAGTCTCAACTGCCTGGTCCATTTGTGATGATTTGATGGACAGCAGAACACGAAGCGTCATATTAAGGGCGTGGTCCTAAAGTAGGCGTAAATTATATTAGGCAACTAGGCGACATTTCGTAATTGCAACCCATACCTTTACGTGCTGTTGTTTGCTTCTCAATGGAGCATTTTGTAGAACCAAAACTAATGCCTCTACGTATTTGCCTTGTGTCAGCAAATTAGTAACTTCGTTTTCGTCGGGCCCCAGCGCCACTGCTGAATCGGCCTCATCTTCTTTGAAGTTGTCTTCATTGTATTGATCGACATCAATTTTACGGAATGCAGAACTAGAGGTATTTTTGGCCATTATAATGCAATGCAGTCTTTTACACTTTATTATTTAAAAATACAACAAACTTATTGGGAAAATATCCTTATGGCAAAGATAAAAACAAAACGCCAATGAATCACTACTCGAAGAAATGCTAGATATGCCGAATGTGGAACATCAAACAGAAGAAATAGAACACAAGAAATGTCAAAATGACATTCAACTTGTGGAACTGTGTTCAGTTAAAACATCGAATAGAGATGGGCAAAATGATACTCAGAATGCGTCGTGTACCATTGTGTACTGTCGAAGTCAGTACTATATTAAAGACTAAAGAAATAATCGAACCATCATTTAATTATTTTTAATAAAATTAATGCGCACTAATTTTTTTTTCATCAATACCTTTTTATTAAATTTTCCAAATAGAATGACACACTAAAGGCTGAAACAGAAAGAGTTTTTTTTATATGTCATAACTTTTTTGTTACATGCTTTCTCGTGAGACTGTATATATACAGAGCATATTCTGAACATCACCAGCATTGACGTTTAAAACAGCTGATTGATTAATTACACTTTGTAGGCAAACATAATGGCAAAATAACGAAATATAATGATCATGAATAAAAATAAACAAAATCCCACTAGCAAATTGTTTCTGGTAAATGTATAATGAACAAGGTGCATAATTTTGGCTGCATATATAACAATCAATCTAGGCAAGGAAATACAATGACTGAATAATAGGATTGGTTTCTTTGTTTATGAGTGTTCGTTTGTCTATGGCCCAATATATGAATGTAACTCATGTGTGTTAAAAGAGTAGCGTATGCTCGCAAAGAAATATACTCAAGGATTCAAAGCTTTGTATCTGTTTCAACAGATTGGTGTGACGAATCTAACCCCACTTGTGGATAATTTGGTAAAACCTTCTCTTGATATAAATTTCGATTTTCTGTTTTAGACCGATTTGCCACCATTTCATATAACCTGCGGGATGACGTATTTCGCATGATGGCGATAAATATTCTATAGTCGCCAAAATAAAAAAAAACTGCTAAAATACAAAATAATCAATTATAATCAAATGTCATGCATTCTGTTTCACCACAAATTAAAAAAATCGTGGAAAATATAAAAATGACTGTAAACTAGAATATTTTCAAGACTTGATGCTCTCTTTCTAAGATTTGATCAATTTTTATTTAGCGATATGATCTTACTAAACATTTTTCAGCTTGCTTTAAATTGGACAGATTAATCCGTTAGTCTGTCATTTCCTTAACACAGATTTGTAAGCTAGGGATGTAAACAACCCATTGGGACTATTAAAAAATTTGCTGATGTTATGATTTTTATATACTGATTTATAAACAGCTGATATAGACAACCGACTATCATTTCATAAAATTTTTTAAACTTCTTAATGTTTAAGTCAATAATACAAAAAGACAATTGCACAGACACCTCGTCAAATATATTATGACGTAAAGAACAGACGTTCTTCCTATTTCAATGTTAAAAGAACAAAGCAAACACTATTTAGCACCATTGATGTTTTTTACTAAGAATATTTCTTATAAATCATAATTTTTTGCGTTGCAATGTAGTCCATTCTCATTTGCAAAACTAAATTTATTAAATTTCAATAAATAAATGGGTCAATTTTTCTAAAATTTTGCAGATAATTAAAACTCAAGTCACTGGTCAAAAATCTAGTTAATTAAAAATTGCAGAGGAACTATAGGAACTCAGAAAATTGGACAATTTCTGTAGGAGGTACCAGATGCGGTTTGGAAGCCTTACTTTAGCTAGCGCTTGACATGTACTAATCTAGGCAGCTAAATAAAAAAATAAATCAAACAGGGGTGTACAATCTATCGATCTTTTCAAACTCTGCAAGCATTATAAGCAATTCAAGGCACAAAACTTTTGGATTTGAGTGGACTGTATTTGAAGAGATACAGGAAACAAATTGAATTTCCAAAAATCGGTTTGTATGAGACATACCAAATAGAGAAGATTAATAAAATATTAATTATTCCAAGCTTTAAGAAGTTTACTAAAGGTTTGCAGCAGTTATCGTGTCTATCAGCCAGATAGACAGACATCACTCAATTGACTTCGACAGCCATGTAAAACATTTAGTCAAAAGTTATAGGATATTACATTTTTGCCGTATCAAATTATTAACAATTTCATTTTTTTCAAAGAAGTTAGAGAAATGTCATGGACCGATGTTTAAGCAATCTGTTATGTGAGTTAATGACACACTAATAGACTGATTAGGTAGATTTAACCCTATTGGTAATAAATTTGCTTAAATTTTTATAATAAGCATTTACAATTTTTGTAAATAGGTTTAAATCTGTCAAACCAATATACCAATGTGTCATGCTTTTTATTTGAGCTCCATTCGCCGTAGATCAAAAACGGACCTTAGACCGTCTCTGCATTTTATATCGGCTTCAAACTCTGCAAAAAATGCTCTCTTTGCGATATACTATCTACTCTGTTGTCAAAATCAGCTGTTGTGTTGAACGTTTTTCGCTGCTTCTGCTTGGGAAAACAAGTAATTCCGGACAAAAGTTTTATTTCCACAACATTCTGATAAGGTATACTTTAAAAATTTTTAGGAAAATGTCTAAATACTTTGGTTTGGATCGTTTGGGGAGACTTTTCCAGATTATTCGCCAGAATGGTGGTCTGAGAAACACCTATATGAAATTATATAGGTACGCTGGCAAAGACAAGCATCTGCGGAATTATATAAGTACGTTGTAGAATCGCATCTTTTCAACCATCATTCCTTTTATTTCATTAGAAATGATGACTTAAAGCTCGGCACGCTTGTCGGCACCGATAAGTATGGCAACAAATATTACGAGAATCCCTACTATTTCTATGGCAGAAATCGCTGGGTTGAGTTTGCCGATCATGTACATATGAACTATGATGGTTCTCAAATTCCGGCTGAATGGTTCGGTTGGATGCATTACAAGGTAGGGATTAAGTACTCTCTCAGAACCTTCTCTTGTTATAAATTTCGATTTTCTGTTTTAGACCGATTTGCCACCAATTCGTGATGGCCAACGTCCCAAACATAAATGGATGGCTGATCACTCGGAAAATCTTTCAGGAACTGAAGGTTAGTAATTTTTGGGAGGGCTATGGTAACTGGAAAAGTCAAGGTCATATTTCGATCTTAAATAAATTAGCAGAATTGCCAATACTCAATAATTGGACATCATAAGACCATGATTTTGATAAATTGAAAATAAGTTTTTCCCGACTGCCTGTTTGGCATACAAATATTTCCAACAGAATAACAAAGTTGAAGCACAATTACATTTAATTCATAAGTATTTGTAGTTTTTTTTTAAGTTGTAAATAATGACATTTATTTCAGCAATTGTAGTGGCGTCAGGAGAAAATGTCGCAATGTTTCTTTTAAACTTTAAAATTTTCCGTGCTTAAAAGGTCATTGAGAGGGCATTTTCGGTATTTTCATAAAAAAAGTTAGGTGTGAGTTAATGATATAACCGAGATATATATGCCGCTTCAATAAGATTCCCCATTAATTTCATTTTGGGGGTGGAACGGGACGACGTATTTCACATGGTGGTGATAATAGAATAAAAAACTGCTAAAATACAAAATAATGAAGTTTCACCACAAATTAAATTAAAAATATAAAAGTGTCTATAAATTGGATGCTTGATGCTCTATTTGTAAGATTTGATCGAATTTTGGTTTAGCGCTTCTTTGTTTCGTTATCCGTTTTTTATTTTAACGGATTTTTTTTTAGAAATTTTGTTCGTTTTGTTTTACTTTGGCAACATGAAGAATTTTTAACACCATATGAAAACCGCCAATTTGCCCAGCGCATTTGTAAACCGCCATAAATGGAGTATCATTTCCATGTTTCTCTGTAAAAAAAA
>JAHXMU010000035.1:686386-721747 GCA_019455685.1 Philornis downsi | reverse complement strand
TGTTAAATTTTTTATCAAATATTTGACAATATTCTCAAATTAGTTCCATAATAATGCTTCGTGAAAAAGTATTTTTTCCTGCTCGGATACTACTTTCTTAAAGTTTTGGAAGCCCACAAATTTTTTCCTATTCTACATGATGTTTCCCAATTGAAAAGTGATCAATGTGCAGAATGTTGCTCCTTGTTTTTATGAACGGCAAGAACATCGCCGTGAAAAGAACCATCAAGAATTCCTGTAGAAAGAATTTTTTTTAAATTATTTTATGGCAAAACGCTGCCCGGTTACAATTTTTGCATAATAACTCTTCCTGTTTTTAAGATCATCTTCATTCCAAAGAGAATAATATGAACATTAAAAGAGACTTCTTGCGTATTTCAATGATATTCCTCATCTATAATTATCCGCCTTTTTTCTTTGATATTGCCGTCAGATAGTTTGCTGCCCATATTTTTTTTTTTGTTTGTTTTTTTTTCATTCTGAACGGGGAAATGATTATCGTTAAACTTATTACTTTTTTCTTCCTTTTTTTGAGCCATTATTTGTATAGCATCTCAATTACATAGTTAACTAAATCTTAAAAAAAATTACTTGGAGTTATTAATTTTTACCATTTAATCTGTAAAAAAAATTAAATTTTTCGTAATATTATGGAGCAGCTGTAAATTTCAATTAAAGTTATAATTCGGTATTTTAGGACGAAAAACATACATATAGAAAAATTCTAATAGGTAAAGTAGACCATCATACTGTAAATCATATTTTTCTAGTATTAAGATACACTTTTTTTAACATTAGTATTGTAAAGTTTTGTAATGCATTTGTTATTGCATTATGGAGAAGATTCGTTGTATTATTGTAATTTAATCAAATCGGCCTTAAGACTTAAAATTACAATCCTGAATAAATAAATTAAATTAAGTTAATATCAAATCAGCCTTACTCATTTCAAATGAAATCTAGATTCCATTGACGTCTTCTTAATTTCAACTCGGAACAATGCAGGTATAGCCTGTCAAATTATGTCTACATGTGGATGGCTAAAATGTTTACATTTGCCGACAGGTTATTCCACATTCTATTCAGTTGAACAATATACGGACGTTCAAGCTCATTGCAATTTGAGTTTCATAATGTGTTACTATAGCGAAGATATATATAATATTATATATTATATAATATTATATATTATATTATATAATATTATAAGATAATAACAACTATAAATCAATTTTTTGCATTTCGAAGAAATGTCATATAAGGAAGCATATTTTGGAAGCATAAAATTGTTTTCCTATTCTATATGATGTTTTCCAATTGAAAAGTGATTAATGTGCAGAATGTAGATCCTTTAGTTTATGAAAAAGAGTTTGAACGTGAAGTTTTAGTGAAAAAGAATTTTTTGATCGAAAAATGTCAGTCACTGCCTGAGGATACGGTAGTAATACGAAGAATGTTTATAGAAATAACTAGGCAAAGAAATATTGAAATAAACATTTTCACGTGAAAAAAAAACAAATCCGTTAAGATGTGTCACTTCAATTAGTTCTATATTGTTACCAATCCAAGACTAGTAAAAGTTGTAATAAACTTTCCCTATTTGATTTATTATTAAATTTTTCATTATATTATGGAGTAGCTGCAAATTCAACTTAAAGTTGTAGTAATTTCGTATATTAGGACGCAAGACGTACAAAATGAAAATTTTTAAATCATATTTTTCTGCATTCTTATTGATATTAAAATTAAAACACAAAAAAAAAAATTATTTATTTATGTTTTTATTTCTGGAGAAGAAATGTCGCAATATTATGATTTAATTAAATCAGCCTTAACGCTTAAATTTACAGTCCTAAATAAAAATAAATTAAAATAAAACTACATTTTAATATGGATACATTTTAATATGAATATATTTTAATATGAACATTTAGGAACTTTGGGAAATGTTATATGTAATGTCACGTAAATCACAATAAAAGTGAAAGTAATGAAAATATCTTTCCTTGTTATGAGTAAATAATGAGAAGCATATATATATGCTAATAACTCTTCCAGATTGCCGGTGAAATCAAATAAGTTTAATTTTATTATACGATTTTGTCGCATTTAACATTATTTACAAATTTACATATTTACGCCGGCAATGTAAATGCGCTATAAAAAGGTCTTGTCGCATTGCTGCGAAAATAAAGAAAGAAATTAATTTATATTATTAGTGGTTGCCAAATGATCAGATTACGGTTGCTTGTTAAAATTACACGCTTTGCATTATTTGCATTCACTTTGGTAGCATTTGCGCAAAAGGTAATAATTTAGTTAAATACTAATACTACTTTAGTTAAATACTAAACATTTGCCAATTTCGCCATTTAGGGTTAAATCTGACACATCAATCTTTTTCCGTGACATTCGCTTTTTCGGCTATGCTTTTATCTGACAAATAAAAGAATGCCGGTTGTTTTTCCTTTCATTTGGCACTGCGACCACTTTTAGTGCAGGGAAATGTTAATTATTTCACAAAGCACTTTAAAATCTTCATGTGTAAAATCTGATAAAATTGTTCTAAAACAATAATTACGTATTTAAATAACTAGTTGAACTAGTCCACCAGGCTGATACTAGTTGAATTTTCAGAGTGAAATGCTACACAAATTTGTGAATAACTAACTTTTATGACAGATCATAAAAGCAATAACCTTTAACGTTTTTTTTTTAATTGTTACATATACTACTTATATTCAACTTAAAATTAATTACTTGCACGTTTGATAAGCTGTACCAAAGAAAGTACACTGTAGCCAGAATTGGAATATTTTACATGATTTGCCTATTTGACAGGATTGTTTTGCATTTCTACTACTCATTGGTAACAAATACAATGTGAACGTTGGAAGAAATGAAAATTCAAAATAATTTATCTATGCATATCCACTGTCTTTGTTCTTAAAGAGTTTTTTGGCTATTCTTTGCAAATGTTATGCTGCTTGTCATGTTAAATTTACTCATTGTATCACAAGTACAATTATGCTGTATTTTCCATCTCCAACTGGTTTTTGACATTTCGTTTAGCACGATATTTCCCAAAACAAGTTCGCAATATCCGATTTTGACACTTCTTATTTTGAACAAAATTTCCCAAAACAAATTGGAATAAATGGATTTGTACAGAACTTCTCATGCGCAGAACCAGTATAAAATTTACCGATTATCCGTCCGCATAAATGTATTTACAACTGATGTGTACTATAACGTAAGGAAGTGAACCGTGGAAATTCAAAATAATTTATCTATGCATATCCACTGTCTTTGTTCTTTATGAGTATTTTGACCATTCTTTGCAAGTGTTATGCTTCTTGTCATGTTAAAGTTACTCATTGTATCACAAGTACAATTATGCTGTATTTTCCATCTCCAACTGGTTTTTGACATTTCGTTTAGCACGATATTTCCCAAAACAAGTTCGCAATATCTGATTTTGACACTTTTTATTTTGAA
Source organism: Philornis downsi (assembly GCA_019455685.1). Taxonomy (NCBI): domain Eukaryota; kingdom Metazoa; phylum Arthropoda; class Insecta; order Diptera; family Muscidae; genus Philornis; species Philornis downsi. Next base: position 718,249 of record JAHXMU010000035.1, on the reverse strand, counting down.
TAAAATTTCCCAAAACAAATTGGAATAAATGGATTTGTATAGAACTTCTCATGCGCAGAACCAATAAAAAATTCACCAATTATCCGTCCGCATAAATGTATGTACAACTGTATGTGTACTATAACGTAAGGAAGTGAACCGTGGAAATCACATAGATCGTAGAAAATATCTGAAGCACTTCGAACGGCAAATAGACATTTATCGCAGACTAGATTGGAATCGTCAGACGAAGTGGACAGACGTGGAAAACAACTCAACTGAACAGTAAATATACAAACATAGCAAAGCAGCAGAAGAAGAGTGTCGGTTCGAAACATAGAGTGAAGTAGAAAAGCAAAGTGTTTGAGAGGAAGAAATAAAAAATTTAACATAAAAGGAGAAGTGCAAAATTCGAGCAATTTCTACCAAAATTACACAAAAAAATCTCGGAAAAATATTCTACTAAGAATAAAGTGTGCCGGAAACGTTTGATTTGATTTTTGTTTTCATTTCCAAAATTTGTGTTCCGTTTCGGTCGAATTTACTATCTTTTGGTATTGCATACATATAGCAGAGCAATTGTATTTGCTACATCAATCAGCGACATCGCTAACGCAAGGGCTTCAACGCAAAAAATTAAGAATTTGTGAAAACTCAACTTGATATGGATATCTTGAAGAAAATGTTCCAGCAAAGAGAGGAGGATGGCAATAAGGACAGTGGAGAGTAAGTGTGGACGGATGACTATTTTTAAGTATCTCCATTTTTTGTTTTTCTTTTTTACCGTCTATCGTCAATTGAAGAAAGTAATTGCATAAATACATTTCGATAGAGCGTATTTGTGAAATGGCCAGATTGTATCGCGCAAAGTTAGGGGCCTTTTTCCCCTCAGAAAAATCAATAAGTCGCCCGCTATCTGCTCTCTCCACAGGCCGCTGACAAAATCTACGCGCTCTACCTTCTTCACTCTGTAATCTAACTACGTATAGTTATTGTGTGAATTGATGTATTTTATTCTTCGTGCTGTGGATCCATCTCAGTATAGACACTTTCATTACTATTCTTGTAGATGTCTCCGTTTTTTTTTTCAATAGGATACGAGAATACATGCATGACTGATTGCCTGATTAATGGAGGCTGCGCACTTGTCCTCTATGTATGCAACATTTTAATCTTCCTGGTGCTTTATATAGTACCTATGAGTACGAACCCTACATGTATTTATTGGTCCGAATCTTAGGTTATGTAAGTAAGGGAAGGCAGATGAAGTGACGAAGGTATTTAGTGCACGAGTATTGCGGAAGGATTTTTTTTTTTTATACATCCACCCAATGATATGTGCATTTCCTTAGGAATGTTAGCTTTATAGCACTGAACACAGGACTTGTTAAAACGAGCGAACAGGTGCACATTTGGAAACGTTCACTGTTGAACTAATATTATATATTCTGTTACATAGTGTCATTGGCAAAATATTTATTATACAAATTTGTGATATCTCCTTCAAAATAGGGATATTTGGTGATAATATACACTGACGCTAACTTGAATGGCGTCCCCTAATCATTTAACAATAGTGCCTACTATTTAAAGTACACTTCACTTAACGGTTCAGTTTTTACTTATTTGTTGCTCCTACTCTCACACATCACCTACAAAAAATTTCAAGCCACGGAAATGTCCCGTTATTTTAATTCGCTCTTTTCTTTTAAATGAGTGAAAATGTGTTATTTTTTGGTCCATTTGAATAGCACCTCACGTGGTAATCAGTTTAAGTGTGAAAGTCTTTTGCAGATCATCATAAATCAGATCGGATTACAGTAATTGTGTATAATTAAATGTAAAACAACCGATTTTAAGTAAAATGGGCCGAGCTAAATCCTTGAGTGTCGAAGAAAGATCCAAAATTAAAACCTACAAGGAGTGTGGACTTTCTATTCATCAAATAGCCAGAGAAACTAATAGAAGTCGTAAAATTATATCGACATATTTGAGTGGCACCGAAGGCTATGGAAATAATATGAAAGTTCGAACAGCAAGTGCTATTACAGCCGCTGACAAGAGGGCTTTCTGAGAAAACTCAAATTTACACGGCTCTGCTGCCAAAATCAAGGACAAAGTTGGCGTAAGTGCTAGTGTATTAAAGGTAAAAAGAGTTATTTTCAAAGCAGCACACTTGCAACACCTGACACTTAAAAAGAAACCGCTGCTAGACAATCTCCGTAAGGAACGGCGCCTTAATTTCTGTCGTACGAGTAGGACGCGTAGTAGAGAGTGGAATAGAATTATATTTTTAGAAAAAAATTAAATTTAGAGGATCCAGATGGCTATAATCTATTCAATCCATTACACAGCCGGAAAGGTAGCGTTATGGTATGGGGTGCGATCTCTTATTATGCCACAATAGAGCTCCAGTTTCTCTGCAAAAGTGAATGCGACTTCATACAAACCCGTGCTGGAAAAAGTTTTCCTGAAGTTAAAAATGTTTTCGGAGACTTGGAATGGAAATTCCAGCATGACAACGCGCCAATGCACACAGCAAGAGCCTTCAAATTATGGATTGAAAGCCAAAATATTGAGGTTATGAAAACTGGCCGCCTTATTTTCCAGACTTAAATATTATTGAAACGTCAGATTATATGAATGTATTCTCAACCTGAGCGGAAGCATCCACTACTAAATTTTACTTAAAATATTTATTTTTAAATTAGATGTAAGCAAACAATAATACCATTAATTAATTAAAAGAGGGACATCATACTATCCGACGGCAGTATCAAAGAAAAAATAGTTCATAGTGATGAGGAACATCATTGAAATGCACAAGAAGTCTCTTTTTGTAGGTGTTTTGAGATGACGAAGACATTTTTAATATGTTTGGAAGTTTGTGAAACTGTCTGGCTACTCTTACTTGAAAAGATTTGCTCGTATAATTTTTTGTGTTATGAATATCGATTGATTAGAGCGAATTGATCGAGTGAATTTAAATAATTCTGCAAGAAATAACGGCGATTAATTGTTAATGGAGCTAAAAAATAAAAGCAACCAACGAATAACTACAAAATTAAGAAAGGAACAACCTAGAAATTGCATCACAATCAGAGACATGTGCACAAATCGACGAAATGACGTACGACTGAAGGATAATTGGATTTTCTATATATCTATTATATATGAATCCAAAAAAAAAAAATCGGAAATTCACTAAAATGGAACTGGAAATCGGGTGTCTATTTGACAAAACAATTTCTGTTTTGGACCTCTGGAAGAACCTTATATAGATACTTGCTTGGAATAATCTACCAAAAAGTTTATAAAAATCGCCAAAATCAAAATATCACAAAAACTTCTCTCCGTTTGTGAATTCTGTTGTTATCTACGAATTTTAGAGATGTTTTTCAATTGTGTTATTACGTCATTGAAGTTTAGAGAATTTTTCATTTTAGCGATTTAATCGCTTAGTATAAGCCCCATTGTAGCACGAATATTTGTAGCAATATGTTTCCCCGAAATTTTTATACGGTCAATATGATAAACATTTAAACAAATTATAAGTGGAGGGTGAAAAAAACAAGGACATAGGAGGTTATAAACTAAACTAAAAATTCTATCAAAAAATAAAATGGAAGGAATAGGGTTCGCCTTTTGCAAAGGCAATTATGGAAATGCAATTTTGCAGATAATGCAATTGTGGAGAGAAGACTTCTTTCTATAAGATGGCAACACAATTGAAGAGATCACGCTAAATATCGGCAATGTCATAAGTTGATTGTCCAACACTGAGTTTAGCAGTATCACAGTATAGCAGTATCACGTCTTAAGAAGAACAAATCTGCAAGTGCTGCGGACCTATCGTTACATCTGTTTAAGATGAGTGGGGATAAAATTTTATCAGCTTCTAAACACGACTTGAATTAAAGCATACATGCCCGATGATTGGAATCGTAATGTATATGCTATCATGGTATCAGTCTTTTGTAAAGTTGTGTCGAGTAACGCGGCTTTAGATCTGTTAAAAAGCTTATAACCGGCCAGCTAATCACATTAAGGCAAATTCAAAAGAAGATCCAAGAAAACGCAACAATTATTTGCAGATTTTAAAGCTGAATTCGGCTGTCCGATATGGCAAAAATTGATTGAACCCGTGGTTAAGTTTGATATTTCTGCGAAGATTATACATCTCTGTAGGATGACAGTGACCGACACGAAACCTGGAAAGAGAAAATACATATGTTTTATGCTTACGCTGGTGATACAGAAATCTTTGACGAAAATGATGATAAAAGTCAGCAGAAGCGAATTCGGCAATAATCGGGGACAAACTAACATTTGTAATAATAAGAAATGTATTCTTTGGAATATGATGATATACTTTCTACAAAAATGCAATAACTTTAAGCCACAATCATGGTTAATATCGACCATGAAGGCATACTTTTGTAGTATTATGACTTTCAGAATTGCACAGGTCAAAAATCATACACATTGCATAGGGTTGAGTTGAAAATGTGTTTTATTGTATTGAAAACTTTTGACATAGTTGTACTGTACTGTACAATAACGTTCTATTCGGATATTTCGTTATTAAATATTCTCTTTTGAATAATACTTATAGGCTTTTAAAGCGCATTAAGCGCTTGTAGATTATTGTCTACAATATTTAGCTTCCTAAAGGCGTGCGAATTCAGATCTATGTTTTAGATCATCTTGTTGAAAATTTAGCACGAAAATATCAACATTATAACAGCTAACTACAGAAATAATAACAGGTGTAAAAAAGCATTATAACTTCGAAACAAACGAGTGAATTATAAAGTGTAATAAAAAGAATTGTAAAGTGTAATAATATTGATGGCTTTTTTAGCTTGGTTAGAATGATCCAATTTAGGTAAAATATTGGCCGTTTTGACCGATAACTTATTGCAGTTTTAAGACACCGTTTGCGCCGGTTACAACGGTCGTTTTCCTTTGATGTTGTCATAATTCATTCACTATTCGTACATAACCATTATCCGCGTTTAAATGAAATATTTTGGCTTAGCTCGTGTGATACCGATACATCGAACTTCTTTTTATATTCAGCCTTGGGTGGTTCCAAACTGTTCTTGTGGCATGTTTAGCTCCTGGAAGATAGAAACAGCGTTTTCTGTCCTGACTTGATGATATCCATTGTTCTATCGACATTTTCGAAAATTGGTCTTCCACAGCGCGGTGCATCTTTGACATCAAAATTACTGCATTCGTCACTATAGTATGGGGACCAAAAATACTATTCATATTTTCAGGCGTCTGACTTGAGTTTTGACATTTATCGAAGACAAACTGTAAAATACAACGTATTTTCGCTTTGTTGGTGTTCATTTTCAATGCGAGCTCAAATCATAATGGTTCTAGCAGTCAAGAAAATGTCAGTGTATTTTTTGCGTGCGAAATCTTAACTTTCTATTGCAATCTAGCATAGCCCAATCGCCTTATACGACGTGAGGTACAGATCCGGCTATTCAAAAAATCATAAACCACATAACCGAATTAGCGTAATTGTCAATTTTGCCAAACTGAATGTATTATTATCCATTTTGATCGAGCCTAAAAAATAAATATACGAGTATTTATATTCGTATTAAATGCCCAATATCGGACTGCATGTTGGCGGCACACAGTTTTTCAGTTAAATTTACTTGTAACTTATAATTAATCACACCTCGCTTTTTTCGTTGCAACGTCTCAGGTTTGGCGTAGATGTTTATCAAAGTGTTGCCGCCTTTCAATTGCACTATTTAAACGCATCACAATGTCTTAAGACATGTGTGGCTCAAGGTATGAAATATATTTAATTGGCTATTCTATTTAAAGTTTTTTGTAAATGTGATTCTTGCACTTACTATTTTGTATTGTTAAATGTTATGAACCCGCATATCGTATCGCTAATGTAAAAAGATTCTAATTCATAGTTATTCTTGTGAAATATTTTCCAATACATCTGCTATTTCAGAAAAAATCTGTTAACAGGTCGTCTTGTTCGTTTCCTTCTAGAAGATTCTAAATAGATCTTACTGTGACTTTTTAAAAGGTCCGATATGCATCTTATCTCGGTTGTTTGAGGAGGCCTGTAGCAGTTCATTCCATAATAATTTCACAAAAAAGACATGTAACTATGCTGCCTTATTCTCTTCTATATCTTGTCTTGTAAGTTATGACAGCTGCATTACATCTTCATTTAAATTTAACACTCGGTGAGATTAGAAAGGAAGCCTTTACATACTGTTATTCTAATATTTTTGTATGGCTCTTCACCGACTTTGCGTGGTACTTAATGGAGAGGAAGGCCTTCCTTTAGTGAAGAGCGGCCTTCTGGAAAGACTGCAAAAAGTCTTCTAGAAGGCCTTTAAAATATTGTATCTTAGGAATGAGTAAAAGAGATGGAAGTGATTTTTATTCAAATTAAAATCGGGGACAGGCTAGATGATCGATAAATCTTGAATAAATATATGGATGCGCAACTAAGTTCTCGCTGTTTTTTTTTTATAAAAATTCAACTTTATTATGAAAACATGTTTACAAATGATTCATTGAAAGTATTGCCCATCACTAGCTACGGCTTTTTCTTATCTTTCTGACAAAGCTCGAATTCCGTTACGGTAAGACTGTTCTTTTGAGGCTATCCATGAATCTAGCTATTCCTTGATGTCATCATATGAGTGGAACTGCTGGTCAGCCAGACCTTGTGCCATCAAACGGAAAAAGTGATAATCGGACGACGCATTATCTGGAGAATATGGCGGATTGGGTAAGACTTCCCACTTCAGCGTTTCCAGGTAGGATTGAGCCGAGCTCTGCGCGAGAAATGTCCACAATACGCGGGCTCAATCGCATTAATTGAAGTCGATACAGATCCTCAGTGATAGTCTCGCTTCTTTTCAACAGCTCGTAATAAATAACACCTACCTGGTCCCACCAAATACAGAGCATAACCTTCGCAGCGTGAATATTCGACTTTCTTTTTTTTTGGATTGCTGTAATGAATCCATTTTTTATCACCCGTTACAATATGATGAAGAGAACTCTTCCTTTGTTGTCGTTGAAGCAGTTGTTCATAGAAAAAAAAAACTACGCTCAACGTCTCTTGGCTTCAACTCATAAGGAACCTAAGTTCCTTGCTTTTGAATTCTTCCCAATGCATGCAATACTGAAGCAAACTCTACCTGCGTTTGATACGGATCTCCATCAAGCAATGCCGTCAAATCAGTGTCTTCGAAGGTTTTTCGTCTTTCTTCACGCGAACGGTCGTCAATATCAAAATCAACGTCTTTAAAGCGACGAAACCAATCTCGACACGTTGTTTACTTAAAGTAGTATTTTCGTAAACATTTTGAAGCTCTCGATGAGCTTCAATAGCCGTTTTCTTCGACCGAGAGAAGAAAATCAATACTTCCCGCATATGACGATTATCATACATATTTACACAACCAAAAGAATATGACATAAAAAAAAAATCACTATTGTGTCAGAGCGGTATGTTGACCATATGCTTAAGCTTGGCTCATAACGCTTAGGCTATGGCAGAATCGACCAGCACTTAAACTGGCGCCATTTATTGGCAAACAGCGGGAACTTAGTTTCGCACCTAACAAAAATTATTGCAAGTCCGACATATGTCTCTGTTAAAAATTACATATACAAATTTTATTCTTTTTATTGCGTTTTTTCAACCTTGTGCAAAATCCGTTTTTCATGAATTAGGGTCTTCCTATATTAAGATAACGGCATGTTTTTAGTAGCTATCGAGAAATAAAGATAATAATTGGACTTTCTTTCAATCACAGGAAATTTGGTAAATTTTACTATTTCCCTGTTTTCCGCCCCAGATTTATTTATTATTGTTAGCTTTTGTTTAATTTTTCTGATATTACATTACTCTTAAAAAATACTGGTACAAAACTAATACACATATATGTACATATATTTATATTCCCCCATTTATTTTGTCAATGTTTATAACAATATGCCAATAACTTTTCACAGAGCTCTGGCCAAAGATGAATTCCGTAAGCCTCAATGGTTTGAAGAAGCCGAAACCGATGACGAGCTATTCGATGATGATCGCAAATTCGCTTTTCAAATATTTACCAATCCTATGGAACTGCAAAAGCATTTCGAACGGCAAATGCAGCAAATATTGGAGGCCGTTAGTGAAATGGAAGGAGGTAAGCTGGTTGCAACTTAATATAATGCAATAAGGGGATTAATTTTCACATAATTAATATAACAGACAATAGCGCAGTCTTAGAGAAAAATCTGAAGGAAGAATACTTGAAACCTGGTTTTGAAAGTGAGATTCTCAAGGAATTTGAAAAGCAAAAGGGACGTTATTTCGATACTGATTTGGATGGAGAGTAAGCAAACCTTGCAATATAATATGTAAGGTAAATACAATGATTTATAACATATTTTATTTCAGGATCTATCCAGATCAATTGCATTCTCTTATTCAACGTTTTGCCAATGGCGAGGGTGAAGTTTTAAAGCATCTTCCTGACCCCGAAGTTCCTGGCAATATTTTGCCGCGTAATGATCATAAGTCGATGCGTAATTGGAACAATAAGCCGAAATTAAGTGATGAGGAAATTATAATGGGTAAAATTCACGGCACTTTGGAGGATGAGAAACAAGAGCAACGCAAACGTGCACCACCGCCCTCGGGTATGCCGCGTATACGTCCGGATATTATGACACCCATGACGCCGATGATGCCGAGAGGTTCATTTGGCGGTGGTGCCTTTGAGGGGACTTATCAGGTAAGATTAAAAAATCTTAAGGGTACATGTTTTTAAATAGAATGAGTAAAGTACGTGTAACTGATTTCTTGCTGAGACAAAGTGCAATACTGCCGTATAACTTTAGATAGCCATTGAAAGACCTATATACACACTAAAAGGTCTTGGAATGCCTTTTTAACGTATTTATTGTTGCCTTCAATTGATTATATTCGCATTGCTTGTTATTTCCTCCTCTCAGAATAATAATGATTTATTTCAAATTTCGTGCTTTCTGGTTTTACTACTGATAGGTAGACTTATAATTAGGTAATTATATTCAGTTAGTATAGTGATTGGAAGAAGCGATTAGTATATATTGATTGAGAGTAAATCAATAATACCAATCTATTTCTTTCACTTTGTAGTATACATTTAGTAACAATGCCCGATTTTCCAAAAAAAGACGGTATTTTGGTTAGTGTCTTAAATAAATATTTTTACCACATTCTATGTGTTCCGATTTTACGTGATCAAAAGATAACTGCAATTTTATGTGTGTATTTTATTCGCTATCTAAACATGTCGCTATTAAAAAAAAATTTAAATTTGGACTAACCTATATCATTCAATATATAATTTTTTCCTATTTATTTTCATTTCCCTCCATTTCACCTATTTTTAGTGCACTTTAATTTGAGCGTTATAAGTTAATAGTTATTAGTTAATTTGATGTTATATTCTAAGTTATATTTTGTTTTTTAATTCCAGTATTTTAGTATTTATTTTATGCATTTTGTAATTTGCTTAATATTGGCCAAAAGGCTTTAAATTACAAGACTGTTCCATTAACGAAATGAAATGATTATTATTTGTATAAATCAAATTTGAATTTATTTGCTAATCAAGGCTAGATTTGTTTCTAAAATTTTTGATCCAAGGTTATGTGAAGTTTTTGTGGCCTCCCCGGACACTTCCAGTTTAGTTATTAGGCTAGTTTCTCTACTGAGGGGAAATGTTGCCGCCTTGGATTATAATTACGATTTTGCAAAACCTCATATATTCAATTTTTTTCGCAATTTGCTCACTAGATGTAATTTGTCCATATTACATAACAACTTACTTACTCATTTTGAATTATACTGAAACTCCGTTTCATTTATTGATTTCATTCCTTTTAGCATCACTTTAGCTATTAATAGAAATAGCTAATTTTATCTTCCAGCGTTCAATTCCTGTCACGTCTTCACGTTTTTTCAATACAGATTCCAAACTTCTAATTAATCGCGTATAATATCGTATCGTGACTGTCCTTCAAATATCTGGTGGCTGTCTCGTGTCGTTGATCATGATGTCTGTGATGATTTTGTAAGTTTTGGAAAATACCAATCGTGCCAGCCAAGTCTCTCGCCAGGTAGAGGTTGTGATTTATGCCCAGTTCTTTCAGCGAACATTGTGCCTTCAAATCATTCTGCTTGATGAGTGTGTCATTGATGACATTAAGTATAAAAATATTCGTCCCCGTCTATGCTATGCTCCAACTGCTAGCACTCGTGTTCAGAAATAATCATTTCTTCAGTCGGATAGAAACATTATCCTTGATTTAGTATACATTTATGCCCTGGTTCGAAGCAGAGAATTTTAGGTTGTGACTATAGGCTCTCGGTTCGCGATTTCGCCCCATTTTTGCGAACTGATGTTCTCCGTCAAGCTGTCTATATCTCGAAAAGCAGATTGTCCCATCGCGAAAACGACTAAATTTTTAAGTATTCTGGCAAACCTGATGTTCGCCATATTGCGTCAGAAATGTTCAAAGGCACACAAAAAAAAAAACATTCAAAAACACACCATTTTCATTTTGTGCCACAAAAAAATATTTAAAAGTCTCCAAAAAAGAAAAATTGATGAATATAAAAACATCCGCATTTTAGAAATGAGGGCATTAGAAAGAGAAAGTATAATTTTTCGAGATTTTTAAATATTCTGGTAGAACTGAACATTCAAAAACTCATCATTCATTTTGTGCAAAAAAACAAAATATCTAAAAAATCGCCAAATGAAAAAAATTCGTAAATACAAAAGTATCCATATTTCGCAAATGAAGGCTTTAGGAAAAGAAAGTCAAATGTTTCGAGATTTTTAAATGTTCAATAGAATTGAATATTATTTTCAAAAACTATTCTAAAATTCGTCAAAATAAAAAACCGCTAAAATTCAAAAGTGCATCACAGAAGCGGATCGTACAGATCCATTGTTCCCAGAAAGTTAGAGAAAAGCGACACTTATCCAAAAAATTATCCAAATGATGAAGAAAAAAATCTCTGAAACGGTGCATCCAATCGCGATGGGTATTACGTTTTTAACGAATAAAAAAATATGTGCTATGTTAAGATAATTTGTAGAGTAAGACAGCTTGCAGTTGTGGCTGTAGGAAAAATTATCCAAATGTTCAAGAAAAAATCTCTGAAACGGAGCATCCAATCGCGATGGGTATTACGTTTTTTTAATGAATAAAAAAATATGCGCTATGTTAAGATAATTTGTGGAGTAAGACAGCTTGCAGTTAAGAGGTTCGCAATTTAAGAGTAGCGTTCGAAACCAGAAACCACTGCCAAAAATCTTGAAGCAGCGCTAAAAGGAGGAAAGAGATCCGATAATCGGAATTCAACTCCGGACCGGGAATCTAATGTTAACTCTGATTATTTGTAATAGAATTGAAAAAAATTTTGATCTCTTGAATTATACGTAATGATGTTCAATTTAATTTGAATTTAATTTATTTTTAACTTTAATTTTTTTTAAGCCTTAAGTCAGATTTGATTAAATTACAATATTACAACACATCTTTTCCATAATTCAGTAACAAATACATTATAAACTTTTACAATTCTAATGTTATGAAAATTGTATGTATTTTAATATTAAAAATTTTCATTTTATATGTTTTTCGTCCTACTCGGTAATATAATAAAAAAATTTAGCAATTTTTTAAAAATTTAATTAAGTAATTAGTTTATTTACAACTTGTAATTAGAACTTAGAACTTCTGAACAATGGAGGAGTGTAAACACACAAATTATATCAAAATTAATAAAAAAAAAGTATCCAAGTTATCAATTAGGGAAAAATGTTAGTATTAAATTTAATTAGAGAGAATATATATAAAAATAATATCGATATGATTGAAAGTCACATTAAGTTCCCAATATAGAAGAACATAAGAAAGTAATATCATGTATATAGATTGTCGGATACAAATATTGAAGAATTTGCTTTCGAAAATTTAAATAGGACAGAGCAAAGTCCTTCATGCAGCTTGGCAATAAATTATATTGCCGAGCTACTCGAACAAGAAATAATAAGAAAAGACGGACAGCATACTATCTGATATTCGTTAGCTAAACGAACGGAAATAAAAGAAATTAACTTATGCTGGCCTAGGCGCCTCTTCCTGCACTTTCCAAACCTTTTCGCGGTCTTTTTTGTTTAAGCAAAGGTCGTAGTGTACTTTAACTCAATTGGGTTACACAGCAAATGGCTAAAATCCCATCGATCCAGAAACAACAACAATGCGTCCCTAGAGGGAATGTCGAACTCCCGCGAATATCGACAAATGTAGAACAACAATTTCGAATTCGGATAAATGATGAAATAATATTATTTTGGTGAAATTATGGTTCTTTGGAACATAAGTATAAGGTATAGTAAAGGGAAATCCATTTAGTAAGTTACATATATTTCGCGTTGTGAAAGTGTACATTTCGTTTCGATTACCCAGGAGCTAAGCATTGCATAAAAAATCGTTTGGAACTGCGCCAAAAAAGTTGGACACAAAAAGAGGCTGAATGTAAGGGTACCACACGAATTCTGATAAAAAAAAAAAATACAAGAACCGAATCGCAGCAAAATCGACCCATTTCGGTGACTGGTGATGCAAATTGGGTCACTTGCGACAACATCTGACGAAAATGGATTTGGTCCAATCGCGACGACCAAACAGTGCCAAACAGGAAGATTTTACTGTGCATTAAGAGGAATTCGTAGGGAATCATTTACTATGAGCTGCTCACTTACGCCAAACCCTCAGCTTGAACTTGTGATGTCAAAAAGTGAACAATCTGGTGGAAGCAATCGTCCGAAGGTACTAGATTCGGTCAACAGAAACGGAATTATGTTGCATTAGGGGAACGATAGGCCACACACATCGGTAGTGACTCGCCAGAAGCTCCGATAGCTCGGTTTCAAATTTCTTATTCATCCACCTTGTAGTCCGCACCCAGTACCAAGTTATTGCCACCTGTTCCTGTTTGTAGGGAATGATTTCGTTGGTAAAAAACATGCCTTCACAAAAGCTTGCGAAATTCGGCTATCCCAGATTTTTCTCAATTGAAACGAGAATCTTTATGAGAGAGCCATAATAGAATTACATACATTCAAAATGGCAACAAGTTGCTGAACAAAACGGTGCATATTTGACATAAGTCAAATTATTTTAATTATGCTAAATGCCACTTTATATTTTTAAATTTGATTTAAATGTAAAGGAGTTGTTCTTAAAGGAAATTTTTTATCTTACAAAATAATTTACTTAACGGAACTGTACTTTTCTTACAGATTTGTTCAATCACAAAGCTTTTCTTTGAAAAGGTTTATATTTAAAAAAAGATTTCTCCAGCAAAAATGCTTAAGGAACGTTTATTTTCTGATGTTCTCCTTTTTCGGCAAATTTCCCTAATAAATCTTTCCGTACACTTTATGAAAAACTCTAAATCGAATATACGAAAATCGGGTTTTTAGAAACATATTGTTTTTGGCTTTCTAATATAGTTGCGTTCTATACTATAGTTGGTTGTTTCATTGGTATTCGATTGGTATCGATATTTGTTGTCTTGAATACTTTTAACGATTTGCATAGTGTAAATATCTAGTTAGCCATTGATTTTCCTGGTCCTATGCTACACTTTACTACTGTAGGCAGTTGCTACCATCGTGGCTGATTTGTGTGATTTACCATACATATCCTTTGTGGAACTAGCAATCCGCATTTATAATCTTTTTCCCCGCATTCTGATCTGGGGATTGGAAGTGGCTTTGTGGGCAAATATGTTTGCCCATAAAAATGTTGACTTTTGCAGCGACAAAATTAACCAAACTTAATTCATTATGAGAGTTGTTATCTTGTTGATCGCATTTTCTGACCACTTGATCTTTTTTATCTAAATAGTTTCGATAATTTCAGTCAAAATAATTGAAAAAACTATCGAGATAATTTAGCGTTTAGCCGTTGAGATTTTTAACTGCTTCTATCATTGCCTTAACTTGCCATGTAATTTATTTACTTTTTATTTTTAGGGTCCCAAAATGTTTAGTCAGAGTGTAATGACTAAAACTATACGCAAACCGGATGGCACGTATGAAACTACCAAGGTTACCCAAGATTCCCAGGGTAATAAAACCACAACTGTAACACGCACTGTGGATGGGAAAACTGAAACTATAACTACGTATGATGGAGCTGGAGGTACTGTTGAGAAGAACAACGCAATGCAAAAAGCTATTACTGAGCAGCAGCCCGAATTGGCTAAAGTCTACTCGGATCGCAATGTTTATGTATCCAAAGAAGGTTATGCCCTACCACGGAACCTCTGGTGACCAGTGGTTGGTCAGTTGCAGATCATTGATAATTTGCAAAATATTAATATTATTATCATCACAATTTATAACGAGCAGCAACATCAGCTGCTACAGCAAAAAGCCCCTCTATTTATGAACACTTTATTAGCTCTTATTGTAGTAATGGCTTCAGCATCTTCAAAATCAGCAACAACAACAAGAACAACCAGCTATGTTAATTTATCAACAACACCCGTCGTCGTCTATAATGAAGGTTTAGTTTGTAGATTGTCGCGTATTTGGTGTTTTAGATGAAGAAAATCTTATTGAGACAAAACCTGAATTGAAAAACCCGTGGAGAGAAAACGGGAACATTTTTCTGCTACTACTACAATTATTACAAAAATAATAATGACTTTTTTTCAGTTTTAACACAACGGATGGAAACAAACAAAATTAGTCATTGTTTTTGTTAAAAATTGTATTAATATTGTTTGTAAAATGTTCCGTCGTCGAAGGTATCGATGATGGCGATGTACGGCGACGGAATAAGGAATGATGCCCACAAATCCGGCCCTTTCGTCCATTTGTAAAGCACCAGCAGCAGCAACAACAAACGGATAAACAACAGCTATTACAACAGATTGGGAAAACGTATGAATGGGAAGAAGAAAATCTGGGAATCAAGTATTTTTCAGCAACAATTCGTAATATTCTACGTTCTTATATGATTTGTATAATTTCTGTTTACCTCAAGGCGCTACAACCCCCCTTAAAAGGTTGAATGGAAAACAAATGCTTTCACCTACCAAACTACAACTGTGTGTGGAAAGCGAAGAAAATACTGAGTTTAAAAAGAGACAACAATTAGCCAGAAAGTTTTATTAACTTGTTGACTTTACTCGCATATTTAGTTGAATGAGGAGTTATGTTATGTTAGACTAAAATGACGTTTTTGTATAAAATCAAGCCAAAGCTTTGATATTATACAAACTGTCTTTAAGATTTCTTTTTTTTTACAAATTCGTCAACCATCAATTTCATGAATGTCATTATTCTTTAAGGGAATACACCATACATATTCAACATATACATCTGCTCGTCTCTGTCTCAATAAAGAAAATGAAGAAGAAATTAAAAACACCACTCATCATCTAAAATACCAAAAACCTTCAGATCATTATAATTGGTAAAAGTAAATGACATAATAGTAACTAAAAAAATATTTCTTTACAAACTTATTGATGTTATGACTATTTGATTTAATTTGAAAGAATTATCTATCAATAAAAGAAAACTATAAATTTCTTTCTTCTAATTATTGCTCTGATCCCCAGCCTCGATATAAAATCGAACATTAATATCCAAAGTATTTTGAAATGTTACTTTTAAGTTCCCATATTTTTTAATTATATGAATTATTTTTTGGTTTTTTTTTTATTGAAGCAAATTAAATTTGTTTTCATATTTCCTTTTTCTTAGAAAGTCTAATATAATTATTCATATGTGCATAAATTAGTGAAAAATATGGTTCTTTATTAATTGCTTTAAATTTATATCTAAATTGTTTTTGGCTGTTTTTTCAAACATGTTTCCTTTAGCTCCTTCAAAATTATTTTCGCGTTGTAACTTTACAATTATTCTATTTGGTTTTTATTTTATTTTTAAATTATGGCTACATGTTTTACTTATTATTACTTAGAAGAAACTATTGGCCAAAACTCCAAAATTATTTTTATAAAGACAATTTTTTATTATTTTATTGATTTAAAACAAAAATATTTTATAGTTTTAAAATAAATACTAGTTTTTAGTTTCTTGTTATAATCACATACAAATAAATCGATTATAAAATATGTTTCAACCGCAATATATCATTGAATGTTATTTATTTTACACAGATTAATTTCATAATTACTACCGATCAATGAGCTCTAGCGACTTGTTACGTGCTGGTTTTTTATGCTTAAATAAACTGCTTTAAAATATAGCGAGTACAGCACAACATTGTATTTTTATCAGTGATTTGGAACCGAGTTTTTTGTATCCAGTTAGGTACCATTAGAAGCTACAACACCCAGTCCAAGAAAAAGTTATCTTACGTTAGATTAGAACAGTGGCAAATTCAAAATTAAATTATAAGCAATTATATGAACGCCAATTTAATTACATATTATTAGATTTGGCATAATTTCGTATTCATATTCATATTTATATATATTTATTGATCAATCAATGCCCATTTGTGGCCTACATATTGATAGCAGTACAATTTACGAATTGTATCGGCATAAACAAAAAAAAACCTAATAAGTAACACAACAGATTCTGCTTGAATTGTTTAGAGAAGGCTGCGAAATTTCTTAAACTAGGCTCCAAATTATTCCATAACCCTGCAACACGAACCACAAAAGACATTTAAAAAACTCTGCTGGAATAATTTTCTATGAGGAGAAATATGAGAAAGGCATTGAAAGGACAATCCAAAAAAGTAGTTTTCATAAGTTTGATAATGCCGAACACAGCGGGAGATACATAAGCAGTGCAATTGAAATACATCCGCAATGAGTAAAATTTCTGCACCGTACATAACATGCATTAATAAAATACCATGTGGCAAAGTATATTTTATGTTAACTGGTAAAAAAGCATTAAGATTATATTTTCTCAAAGCGAGATATATTTTTGAACATGTTCGAGCAATGTGATTGGCGAATTATAATTTATAAACAATTACAAAACCAAGACAACATAACAAAGGCGTGGAACTGACTGACTCCTTTACACGCGTAGTCAATATAAATTCTAGAACCGATTTTTCGATTTAGTTCCCTTATAATCCATTCTGGAAGGTTTCTCACTTCAAAAACTTTACAAATGCATTAGCTATAATCAAGTTTAGTGAACTCGTTGGGGAATAGGGAAATTTCTAATTTGGGCTTTCTGATTGTTATTCACTTGGGAATAACCTCTGCAGAATTTCCCGAACAGCTCATGACTTTCGACCTTCGGGCAAGTATTCCCTGGTAAAGCCATCAGACATCCGTTTGATGGTAGCTAAAGTGAGAAGGCGACTAATTGAGAAACTGAAATGGCATGCTTACACCGATGCGTCTTATGCCAGAAGGTAACTTCTATAACTTCAACTCTCCAGCCTAGTGGTCGTTGGCAGCCCCAACACTAGGATCGGATGCAGCGGCCTGATAAGCCGCTCATCTTAAATAAGACTATCATGAAAACACCGACAAAAAATAATAAAACGAACCCCCAAATGTTGATGACCCCCCTAACGTTATAAGGGTATGCACCTCGAATATCCGCAATCTTTAAAGGTGAAGGTGCGACTTAAGAACAATAAAGCTGAGGGCGCTGATGGCCTGCCAGCAGAGCTGTTTAAAACTGGTGGCGATGAGCTGATAAACAGTCTGCATCAGCTCCTAATTACGATTTGGCTCAAGGAGAACATGACCGATGATTAGAATTTGAGTGTACTGTGTCCTGTGTTGTAAAAAATATCGCGGTATCAGTTTTTTTACCCATTGCTTATAACGTCCTGTCGAGTAAGATACGTGCAAGATTCTAACTGACCTGATTGAACCTTATCAGTGTAGCTTTAGACCTGGTAAATCAACAACTGACCAGATATTCACACTATTCAAATTCTGGAGAAGACCCAAGAAAAACAGATCGACACGTTCCATCCTTTCGTTGATTATAAAGCTGCCTTTGATAGCCCGATACGGCGAAAGCTGTATGAGGCCATATCTGAGTTTGTAATTCCTACGAAGCTTATACGCCTTTGTAGGATGACGCTGACTGACACGAAATCTTCAGTAAAGGTAGGCAATGAAATTAGCGAGTCTTTTTACACCAAACGAGGATTTAGGCAGAGCGACCGTCTATCGTGTATGAGGAAAGCTGCAGTTAACACGTCTGGTACCATCTTTAACAAAAGCCATATGTTACTCGCTTATGCAGATGACATATACATTATTGACCTAAAACTGCGAGATGTTATTGCAGCCTACTCAAGAATCGAAAGCGAAATTGGGTCTGGTGGTAAACGAGGACAAAACAAAGTTATTGGTTTCAACGAACAAAGAGTCTACTCGTTTGGGACGCTGTGTGAACGTTGACAACCATAATTTTTAAGTGGTGAAAGAATTCAACTACCTCGTTTCCGCTGTAAACAAAACGAATGATGCCAGCATGGGGAGAAAGAGGAGATTATTGCTTGCTAACAGACGTTACTACGGGCTAAGCAATCCATTCAGTGATAAAGCCCTCTCTCGACAAACAAAAATCCGACTGCACCAGACATTATTTCTACCAGAATCCTGGATTATGACGCAAACGGATGAATCAGTATTGGCAATTTTCGACAGGGAAATACTTTCGTTAACGGAGAGTATCGGCGTCGCATGAACAATTATCTGTATGAGTTATATGCCGACATCGACGTGGTCAAACGCATTAATATACAGCGATTGCTTTGGCTGGCCCATGTTATGCGGATGGACCCAAATGCTCCGGCACTTAAAGTTTTCGACAATGAACTCGATGGATGGCGCAGAAGAGGGCGACCAAAACTCTGTTGGAAAGACCAGGCTTTTGAAGTACTATTGAAATTTGGTGTGATGAATTGAATGAGAAGCGCAGAAGGCCGAAGCGCTGGAATTTATTTTCTACGGGCGGCGTATAATAGATAAGGATGTCTATCCCAATCGCCACCTAAGAAGAAGAAAAAGTGAACTCGTTAGTTTTGTTACATCAGGTTTTGAGATGTTTGCATTAAAATGTGAAAAACAGCAAAATGGACTTATATACTCCTATTAACAAGGATTTTCGAAGTTACTTTGGAAACCGCCTGTTAGTTTTAGTTCTAGAGATATCTCTTTTCACGTTTTTACTGAGGAATTTAAAAGTTAAAGTTCACCACAATTTCTGAATTTTTTCCCGAAACAGAAAATTATATTGATTCAGTAAACTTTCATCTCAAAATTAAGTTTAAAATTTTGTCCCACTTTTCACTTTGGAATATTTCGTTGCATGGCTTCTCTTTAATAGAGGAACACAAATGTTGTCAGTTTCAATCTAATTTTTAAAATTGAAAAAAAAAACACTTGAAAAAAATTAAACATTATGTTACATTATCATATCAAGTAAAAATTAAAAAAAAAGTGGCATGACGCCATAACTCCGGTCACACTGAAGCTTATGAGCTCACCGCTGTGAATTCCGATCAACAGTGTCGTTGGCGATGTATCAACTCATCATCAGATAAATAGGGATGTCAAATTATTCTTCAAATTACCAAATAAATAAATTGTTCAGATAAGTTACCAAATGATGCTATATATATAAATTCATCTTTATTTTTCCATGAGAAATCCTATTTTATCCAATTTTTTCTAAAACTGGGCGGTTCCTTACTGGAATAATTCCACATCTACTAACTATCACCATAAATTGATTTCGACTAACGATCCAGTTTTTCAAAAGCTGAGTTCATGTTTTGTATAAGCAAGGTTTTCGTGCTGATGCAATTTATTTCGCTTCTGATTCTTCCGGGTCATAGTGTCGTGAACAATGTACCGACTCATCCCATAAAAATTAAGGCGGTTCCTTAACAAGCACATACACTATCACTATATATGTATATAGAAGTTAATTAACAAATAATTTAAAAAATTTTGCTCATAATATATAGAAATAGCAGGTTTTCACGTGAAAAACATTATTTTTTAGAATTTTTCGAAAATCATGTTCCATGGTATTGATCCTTTTTGTAGTAGTCAACTACTTTGATATATTTTCTTTGGGTAACGGATAAATGGTAAAATTGCTGAAAACTTCCCTTTTCTGATTAAATTGCAATACTACAACGTATCTTCTCCATGTTTTAATAACAAATACATTATAATATTCTGCAGAACTAACGTTATACAGATACGCGGACAGACGTGTTAATTCTGAAATAGATTTTTGCGACGATCAAGAATACATATACTTTACCGGAGCTTCAAATGAGTATTTCCAGTTGTTCACAAACGGCAAGACAAACATTTTTCTATGGGAAATTAATGAAGGCTGTAAAGTGTGAGTTTAAACTTCAATTATTTGAATTACATTGCATTTTAAAAAGAAAATTGTTGTCTTCAAAGGTATATTCTTTAAAGCAGTATTGGATCAGATAGATGACTGATGGGACAAAGATCGAAAACTCACACAAATATGTTACAACTACAACGAACAGTTTTTTTCTCCCTAGCGAAAGACATACATCATGAGATAACTTCAAATAAAATTTTTAGCTATCAGACAATATGTTTAGAGATCCTCTAAATTTCACAATTAGTAAGCTTTATGCGAAATGGTCCAGATTGAGACCGGAAGCCATAATGAGAAATCGTAGTTTTCAGTTTCAATTTCTTTTAATCGATTTAAAAAATCCATCAATTGGACAATAGCGGATTCAAAATTGTCATGACAACATGAAAATAAAGACAAATTGGTGACTTTCTAATGATATAATTCGATATCTAAAGTATCAAATATAGATTAGCTTTTTTTAATCGATCAACTCTTATAACAATTTGCTAGTTTTCCCATTTGTATCGACCTTTTTAACATAATTCAAATTTCTAAAAGCCACATCGACATGTAAAAACTAAGAATTAATTATTCAGCTTGATTAGTCAATTTTCATGCAGAATCCATCAGTTGGACAATAAAAGATTCAAAATTGCCATCACATAAAAATAACGACAAATCGGTGGCGAGTTTGTATAAATTTCTAATGATATAATTCAATATCTAAAATTTCAAATATTGATTAGCTTTTCTTAATCGATCAACTCTTATAACAATTTGCTACTTTTCCCATTTGTATCGGCCTTTTTAACATAATTCAAATTTCTAAAAGCCACATCGACATGTAAAAACGAAAAATTAATTATTCAGTTTGCTCAGTCAATTTTCATGCCGATTTATTTGACTTTTCTTCCTGTTAGAAGTGATTTACATATTGTTATTTTCGATTTAAAATTACATAAAATCATGAATTGACTATCACGTATAGAGATCTTGTTTGTCATCTCAAACAAGATTATTTTGTAAGCATTTTTCCTATAAACTTCTCATTATTTATTGTGGAAATTGGGAATGACTTCTGTGCATGATGAAATAAGTAGAGGTGAAAATTTCCGTTTTAGTTGTATCAATATCTTGAAGCAAGATTTGTCAGTATACGACTTCTGATTACAATACCATAATTGTGAATTTAGGATATTTTTTTGAAGTTCATGTTAATTGTAAGTGAATTACAGGTATAAATTTTATTATTTAATCCAAGTTTTTTTGATAAAAAAAAAACATATTTTATTATTGTTAAATTTATTTTAACACAATTTATTTTCTTCGACAATTTTCATTTAAATTTTATTTCATGAATTATTCTAAATTTATTCAATGATGGTGACCATCTTTCTTGACAAAACGCAAGCCACAGTAACCGCAAATGTGTGCACCAGGTTTGTCCTGTAAAGAGAGGCGAAAAAGGAAATAAAAAGCTTGTAAGTATACGTAAAAGCTTGTACGTATCTATTATTTTAAGTTGTCTATGTAGCATTATTATCAAAATTCGTGCTCTGTGACAAATGTGCATAGTTTCATACGACCATTTTATGGTCGTCATAATCGACCTGCTGAATCAACAATTCGTGCTGTTATCTCCAAATTTCACACCAAATTTAATTAACGTGCGTACCGAAGAAAATATTGCAGCCGTAGCGACCAGTGTTAATGACAATCGTGAAATGTCAATTCGTCGCCGTTCTCAGCGATTGGGCATGTATTACTCTACCGCAAGGAATTTTTTTTGCCCCAATTGGCTGAGTTGAACTTGGTTGACATGTGGTTTCATAAGGACGGTGCAACATGCCACACTGCTCGTGAAACAATGGATATGTTGAGGGATGAATTTGGTGAGCAGCTTATCTCCCGATTAGGCCCTGTGAGTTGGCCCCCACGATCTTGCAATTTAACGCCTTTTGATTATTTCTTGTGAGATTATGTGAAGTCGTTAGTCTATGTGGACAAGCCGAACACTATTGAAGCCTTACAGGATACCATAACACGCGTTATTCGTGGAATACGGGCCGAAATGCTTGAAAAAGTGACGAAAAATTGGACCTTCCGAATGGACATGTTGAAACAGAGACGCGGACAACATTTACATGAAATTATCTTTAAAATTTAAATGGGAAAGACCAAATTTGAGTGTTTTATTCGATTAAAAAAAAAATACGATTAAAAAATCACCTTATATATAAAGAAAATACATTTACGTATATATACGAGTATATTGACTTATATTAAGAAAACAAGACGCTTTCCATTACATTTTATAATGGCTAGGTCCAAGCATTATAATGAAATACAAATTTCATCGAAATCATAGCTTTGTGTGCGTTTTATTTAACTTTATTTTTGAAAATAAAAAAAGGATAACCTTTTCCAGTGTCAAAATGGCCAAAACAATTCTAAAGGATTTTTTTTTGCTTAAAATTTAAATTTTTGTTTCGTATTGAGAATAAGATAAAATTCAATTTGTTCGACTGATGTAAAAGATATTGAATTATTTTCTGAAATTTTATTTTATTTTTATTAAAGGCAATTCAACCCCTACCCCTTTTTATCTATGTCCCACAAGAGGTGTTAGGGCTTAGGAATAGTCAAAGAAGCATATACAGCAGATGGAAGGGTGGTTTGCCGTGGGTGAGTCACGTTTGATTGGATGCAATCGCATAACACTTTTGTTGAACATATTTGTTAATTATTTTATGACTCCTTATTATACTACTGTGATTATCGAAAATTCAAAATAATAGGCTAATACAAGATCTGAAGCTTCGAAATGTTCCATTAATCTATTAATCATATATAGGTAGAAATCGTAATATACTAATTTATTGGATATCCTACACAGATGTACAAAAGAGCTCTATAAGATAAAGAGAAATAATTTTGTATATAAGAAACAAGTAGGACAATGATTAACGCATATGGAATATCTTCCCTTGATCGGAACGTATCTCAAAATAGTTTCTTTATAAAAAAAAGTGGTTGCAAATCCAAGAGGTAAAGCAGGAAAAAATATAAATACAAATAAATCATAATATTAAGCATATTTTCAATTAGCAAAACATTCTCCTGAATGAGTATACATTTCCTGCAGTTGCCTCAAAGAACTTCTGGATCTG
Source organism: Philornis downsi (assembly GCA_019455685.1). NCBI lineage: Eukaryota > Metazoa > Arthropoda > Insecta > Diptera > Muscidae > Philornis > Philornis downsi. The sequence goes on along the minus strand of JAHXMU010000035.1, from coordinate 694,641 downwards.
CCAGGAAAAGGAAAAGGAATTTTTGGTATTTCCTAAAAAATTTACAGATGGGATAGTTCTTTTCGTTATAACTTGTTGGCTATCACAAGGGTTTAAAATGATGAAAACATTTTCATTTTTGAACTAACCTTTTAATTAAGACTACGAAATTGATTGGAAATGCATGAAATGAAACAGCAGACACAAAAAATGTTTAGCCTTCAGTGCTTGCTTCATAACTCGAAGCATTTGAAGAAAAACGACTGTCGAATGCGACAGCCGCAGCAATTATATTTTTAGTCACAGTAAAAGTGCAGTGACAGTGAATGACTGCAGAAAGTACAATTTGATTGTCAAATATGTTAAACAATAATTGATAAAATCTAAATAAAACTTTTGTTTTAACATTTTTATAGTGGACATTTCGAGACCTTGTTATTGTTAAGTTTTTAAATTAGAATGAATAATGTGTAAGTTTCTTATTTACCAAACCGATATATTTGAAAATATAAAGACGTTTGAAGAAATCGACCCACAAAAATTTTGTATTTTTTTAACAAAATAAAGCCTTGTCGATGGAGACGAAAACTATTTAGAAAAATATCTAAAATATAAATCTGCCAACAAATCGGAATAGGAGTAATGGCTCCCAAGTAAGTGGAAATATGAAACATCTTTTAAAGAGTTTCTTCCATAAATAGGAAATACAGCAAATTGTTTTACATACAAGTATTATGCCTTAATTTTTGCCAAATCGCTGAAATAATAAAAGCACTAAAATATAAATACTCGCACGTCTATAATTTGGAAAACGATGCTCAGCGGTTTATCGAAATTATTTAGAAAGTTATAAAATCGATAGCAATCTATTTAATAATATTTAAGAAAAAAAATTTATCTATTATGCCTTAATTTTTGTGAGCTTATGTAAAGACACTGCGTTACGAAACTTTCCGCCAGAGGTAAAAATTAAGTTATTTTATCAATTGAATGCCGTTACGGATAGATTTACATTTCAGTGATTTTATATTTAAATGTACTTTTCTTAAATTCAAACATATATTGTAGAGAGGTTAAGCTTATATTTTGAAATTAAGTTATATTGATGATTGAATGCTCGGTTTAAGAGTAAGAGATAGTTTTGCATTTTAGAGATTTTTCAAAGTATTTTTTATCTCTTTGTAGTGATGATAATCTTGGTAATTGGACCATCCCGAGTTAGCGGAAAAGAAATTTGATTCGAAAAACCGCAAATCTACAATAATTGGCTATATTCTAGATGGATATCGTTTTTAGCACTTTCAAAAATCACAGCAAATTCACAGCAACCGAAGTGAAGTTTGAGGAATCGGAGTTCCCATTCAAAGATAGACGTAATACAGAAAAAAGTGAGTAATGTATAATAGTAAGTCACAATCAAGAGAGGGAAACTGATGAAGAGGAAATTGATGTTGTGACTCATCAGGATTTTTGAAATTTGCGAAATGTGGAAGGTAATGCTAGTGGTGCTGCTCACCTAGATCGATTAAATACAGTAAGCGGTGAAGCTGAGACACCTTCAAATACCGTTCAAGAAATGGATAAATTGGAATTCCCAGTTGTTCCAATTTTACGCGAAACTGAGAACCTAATAGTTCGAAGAAGTAATAGGGATAGAAAACTGCCGAGCAAGTTTCTTGGTTTTATTACGGGATTAAAAGCGGAAGCTTCTTTAAATGAGGTACCGAGAGATTATAAATATATTTTTAATAGGCCAAATACTTAACTGTGGTAAATAGCAATTCGTGACGAACTGAAAAGTAAGAAAAATAATTGTGTTTGGACGGCTAAGGAAATTAATTCTAAGATAAAGACAATTAAATCAAAGTGGAGTATTCAGATTAAGAAGGGCCCAACAGGAAATCATACAAAATACAAAGCGCGAATAGTTACAAAAGATTTTTTGCAAAAGGAATGAATAGATCACAAGGACAGATACGCACCAGTAGCAAAGCTGACCATAATACGAGTTGTATTATTAGTGGCTATGTATAGGGGTTATAAATGTCATCAATTAGATGTCAAGATGGCAATTCTTCATGGTGCTTTAGAAGAAGAAGAAATCTATCTTGAATCACCAGAAGGAGTGAAAGCAAGAGAGGGTTTGGTTTTAAAGCTAAACAAATCGCTATATGGCCTAAAGCAGTCACTACGCTGCTGAAATAGCAAATTCAATGAATATTTACTGTCACTTGACTTTAAAAAATCAAACAGAGATTATTGTTTATATACAAATTTTAAAAACAATACAGTGCCAGTTGTAGTTTTGTATGTGGATGATCTATTGACAATTGGAAACAATGAATCGGATATAAATGAATTAAAAAAAAAACGAATTGGATCAAAATTGAAATGAGCTACTGCAGGGTTTTAAAATGTTTTCTTGGAATTAATATAGAATGTTAACAAAATATTTAATAAATTAGGAATGTCAGACTGAAAATCCGTAAAAACTTCTATGGAAAAGGAACTTAAGCTTCTAACCAGAAATTAAGAAAAAAAATCAAAAAGCCATATAAAGCTGAGTTTCAGACCCGCCATTTATTTTGCTGTTGCATATATTTGGCCGATTTCAACATGACCAAAATCAAGAACACTGGCAGCATTTATAAATAATTGTGAGCTATCTTAAGGGTACGAAGGGAATGAAGCTATTTTACATGAAAGATGACTATAATCGGCTATGCGGATGCACCCTGCGCAAATGATATGGAGGACAGCAAATCCATGTGGACACTTATTTAAAATGTATGATTGCATAATTTCGTGGTTATCAAAGAAACAGTAGACAGTTGCTATGTCGTCAAGTGAAGCTGAATATATATTTTTAATATCAGCCGTATCTAAAGCAGGGTGGTTAAGGGAGTTCATGGAAGATTTACATGAAATTCAAAGTGGGCCAGTGATGAGGATAACCGTAGATGTATCGGCATGGCAAACACTGCAGAAAGTAAGAGGGCTAAACATATAGATATCAAGCGTCATTTCATTCGCGATAATGTCGAAAAAGGTATTGGCAACATTTTGCCAACTAGAGATCAAGAAGCAGATATCTTTACAAAGTCTCTGGATATACAACGGTTCAATATACTGAGAACCAAACTGGGAACCAACAATTGAGATATGCTGTAGAAATATTAGAATTTGAAATGCAATCGTGTCAATATGATGATTTTGTCATATATAGTCAAACACAATATAAACTAAATAGTCTTGAATTAAGTTTGCTTTGAAATATGTTATGAAGAAAAAATACATATGGCTTTGTGCCTGTCAATTTGATAGAAGTCTTGAAATTATGATCAGACAGAGTTTCAACAGTTTACCCTGTTCCATGAATCCGGTCCATGATAACTTGTTCCGTTTTTTTGCTAGTACACTAGTACCACTCGAAGTAGTTAATATTTTACTGGTTTACAAAATAATTATTTCTTGTAATTATTACATTTCATATTGGACATTTTACTAGGCTTTACAATCAATGGTGGTTGTAAGATACAACCAAATTAAAATACAAATATGGAAAACTACGAAAATGTTAGTATACACCGTATGATGGAAGCTACTTTGACTCCCCCCTTTGAGTTTTAATTGTTTTAAATAAAATCCACCTGCTAGCCAGTACTTGCGTGACGATCGCAACTCCCTTGATTAAAATTGTTTACAGTGATATTTAAGGATTAAGTAGATAAATAAGCATATAAGTTTTTACTTTTCTTACCAAATTAATGTATACTTTGGGATGACCCAACGGTCCATCACCGCCATCACAATACACAACACGTTCAGTGCACTCCTTGGGAGGAATCTCTTCAATCAATTTAATACCCCAATTTTCGTTCACATAACGTTTGGCATTGGTAAAACGGACATTGCGATAGTCATCTTCTGCAAAAACCTATAAATACAAACCAACAAGTTCCCAATCTATGGATCTCTAGTAGTCAAAAAAACGGTATCAAAAAAGAAACGTTTGCGTAACAACCGACAGCCAAATATCGAATACTTCGGCAGACACAATCGTACGTCACTTACTTGGCCAGTATGGGTAACTTTTTCCACATCTTTGCGTGATGAATATGAGCGCACTGGGCTACTGGCGATTGATGCTATGATTTTTTGCCCACTACGGCCAAGAATTTCTAAATCACAAACGATTTTGCGGCAGGCCATACTGAAATCCAGTAAAATAATAAAAAGTTGTCTGCACACAACCAAAAATTCGAAACATGTCAAAAACAGCTGTTAATGCCTTTCTGTGCTCAGTCAAAAAACTGTGAACAGCGACAGAGTCATCTGTCAGGCGATGACAAGCACTGTTCATATCATTATTACTACCCAGCAGTAGGGGGACTATTTGTTAAAAAATAACACGGTTTTCCGATGCGATTTCGCTGGTATTTGCCTTTGCACTCCCAGGTTTCCCGGGATTTCACAGGTATAACGAGAGAGTTTGTGATTCCAAAACTATGAATTTACCCCAGAGAACTAAATATTTGTAATATTACCTTTGTTACGAGTCGCTACGCTTTTATGGAGTAGCTCTAAATTCCAATTAAAGTTATAATTCCGTATTTCAGGACGAAAAACATACATAGTAAAAAATTCTAATAAGTGAAATAGATCGTCATATTGTAAATCATATTTTTGTGGTGTTAAGATACATAAACTTGTTTACAACATTAGTATTGTACAGTTGTATAATGCGTTTGCCATTGAATTATGGAGAAGATACGTTGTAATATTGTAATTTAATCAAATCGAACTTAAGGCTTAAAATTACAATCCTGAATAAATAAATTAAATTAAATTAATGTCACCCTTTGATTAGGCGCCAAATTGCCACGGGTCCATCTTGACCTGAATTTGGGCACTATATTGTTATGAGTCCATTTAGATCTATATTTCAGCGCTATGTTGTTGTATGCCATTAATAAGGTACAACGATGACGCTGTTTGGCTAACCAACACCTTGATCTTGAGGCAGGTTGCAACCTGTCTATCCTAACACTACGGCACGAATACTAAAAGGTTGTATCCGAAACAAAAACAATAACTAACACAAAAAAACGCACATAAACTGAACACAATTTCCTGAGGAAGGACGTTGATATTGGTCCCCCACATGCCCTCCCTACCGTGACTGTGCGATCTTGATTCCATTTTCTACAGCCCCAAGTCCCACTTCTACCGAATTCTCTTACCTTTCTCAGCAACCCTATTCCATCAAGCACAAACTTAGCACTTCATCATATTCGATATTACCACATACATTCCTTCTATTCAAATAAATATCAATTTAAACAAAAAAAAATGTAATATTTTGTTAACAAATGCGTAAACTATTAAGGCCTACAAAGTTTCAAAGATACCTCTTTTTTTTGGGTCAGAAAAAAATATGTTGAATCTAACCTACCCGTGCAACATATAATGTAAATACTAGAACACTAGGTCCCTAACAAAAAGTGCTAAAAATGAAAAAAGTTATATAAATTCACAAAAAATGGCTACACATATCTTATATGAACTAACTTAAAACTAACTTATCATATACGGTCAATATCTAATTTCCTTTTTTTCGTTGTTCGTACGTTTAACAATTTATTTTTTATTCTTTTTTTCGTTTTTCAAAATTTGCATTTATTGGTTCTGCTAGTAGTACCTTAAACATTCATATTGAGGGATACTGTTTTTTTTTTTTTGTTCTTCGTTGCCTTTAATATTAATAATTTTGAGAGTTCAAATGTACATTAAGTTTTCTTTTCTTTTATTTAAAATACACGTTGCAGCGGCTGAAAGGAATATCTTCCAGTTTTTCTATTCTCTTCGCTGTTTTTTGTTATAGCATTTGCAATAATAATGCAGATTTATGCCAAAATGACCATAAAATTGGGTGTGCTGCGGGTTCTTGGCTACGATGCGGGTAATGTCTGATATCTAGACAACTTCCGGCCCCCGCCCCTAGTCGGTAATGGCTGCCATTAATTTAGTTTATCAACTTTTGGACGGTTTTTGATGATCGCCAGATGGAACTTCCACTGGGTGATCAAACTAAATCTTATTTTCCTGTGTATTGTCCTGTGTGGGATATCTGTCAAGGAATCCGCTCAGGTTGTCTGCTCACTCTCTTCCTGGATACTTCTATGGGCCTAGTGATTGAACTTCTTTCCTCACTATGAAATTTATTCGCACGGAGCACTATCTGCCAATTTTAAATTTAAAATGTTCATTATTTTATTTACTTATATGCACTTCACACACCTTACTCTTGTTAATTCTATTGCACCGACTTTGTCTTCTATCCGCATTCACAAGTTTAACTTAAAACTGTGGCGCGTCACCTGCAGAACTTTCCAGACCTGGACATTTTCAGTTTTCAGATATATTTATTCTTCCATAATGTTCCGTATTTTTCATTTTCTTAGCACACTTTCCATTTCATTTGGCCAGTGAAATTTCCTCTGTTATGATATTTGAAACTAGAAAAAAAACTGTTCGTTCCGCGAATATCTTCTGATTTGAGAAAATTTCCCCTGGCCAACACAAACTTTATGAATGAACTCCGCTGGGGCAGCCAACAACGACTCTTTGCAACGATACAAATGTGAATTTTCATTTGTAAACATATGAGGGAGAACAAAAATTTCAATATCCATTGGGTAAGTAATAATTTTATATTATTTTCACAGTTTTAATTGCCCTCCCGTTTATTTTCCTTTTAGTTTCCAAAGCATAGTGACTTGGAAAGGGTGCAGCATCAGTTTGCTGGTCATCCAAGTGTTTTACTTTCTTCTGCTGGAACTTGGGGACGGGAACATTGGGCTGGCTGACTCCAACTATGATGAAAAAACCTGGAATTCTCATAAACATTGCAGACTTTTCAGTACGCGGTTAGTCGTGTTGGTCTATTAACGAAGTCGACTCATTATGATCCGCAACACCTTAGCCCCTTCATTTTTTGCTTTATATGATGTGGTTAAATCAACTGCCTAGTTATTGAGAGACATTTATCTATTGAAGAGAGTACATAGAAAAAAATAAAGCAATCCCGAAGGAAAGTACATTTTTTACAATAAAACAAAATAGCATTTATTAAACGAAATAAAATTTGCCTTGGTCAAGTGTCAACTGGAAGGAACGAAGTCCAAACTCGACATAATTAGACGGATTGAAATGTATGTAAAAGTGGTTACCAGTAATAGTACAAAAACGGACAGGTTAGCATTTAATGCCAATGCCAAAGAGTGAACTTTTTAAAAGCCTAGTTAAATGTTATCTAATTCTTTGAAAGCACTGTGTCTTACTAAATTCCGCTCACCAATTCATTAATGTTTCTAGATGACTTAAAACGCTCTTCATATAAAATAAAATATAATATAAAACGGGATAAAAAAAAAACAATATTCATATTGTATTCAAAATTATTTCATTTATTAGAAGACAATATTTGTTATTAAAAAAAAATTTATTCACTCGAAATGGCCGCCTTTTTCTTTAACACAAGCTTTCAAACGGTGTGGCCATTGGGCTATAGCCGCACGTACGATTTCCATGGAGATCGAGGACGCTGCTCTGGTTAATGCTGTTTTAAGGCTTCCCAAATTTCTGTGGGGAGTCTTGCAAGCCATATTTTCCAATTCTGACCACATAATCCAGCATAATCCAGTGGATTGAGATCTGGACTCCCTGATGGCCAATCTTCTGCTGCTATAAAGCCAGGAATATTGACTCTGAGCCACTCCTGCGTGGTTTTAGCTTTGTGCGCAGGAGCAGAGTCCTGTTGCAAGACCCATCTACGTCCATTGAAAAGGGTATTGGTCAAACCCTTCACAACACCCTCTAACACATCTTTTTGGTAAACCTTTGCACCAGTTTTAACGCCCTTTTCACAGAAATGGAGGGATGTGACGCCATGGTGGGAGACCCCCACCAAACCATTACGGAAGAGGGATGATGGCCACGTTGAACCCTTGGAACAACTTTTTTCGCTTCCTTAGATGAAGTGGCATAAATCTTGTCATTTTGTTTGTTGAAAACTTCTTCCACGGTAAAAATTTTCTCATCCGTAAACAGAATGTTTTCATGGCCATTGTCCGCGTGCCACTGCAAAAGTCGCTTGCATCTTTCCAGCCTAATTTTTTTTAGCTGAGGAGTTAGAAGGTGCCCCGTGGACCGACGATAGGCTTTCATATGCAGATCATCCCGAATCAGCCTAGACATGGATCTGGTTGATATAT
>JAHXMU010000035.1:485863-686376 GCA_019455685.1 Philornis downsi | reverse complement strand
AATTCTTTCACGCACTGCCTTTACTACCGCACTCGTACGGACAATGCGCGGGCGACCACTTTTTGGCCTGTCTTCTACTCCAGACAATTCGCCGAAGCGAGCAATAGCACGATAAACGAACATTCTTGATATTCCAAGTGGTTTTAGCAACTCGAAAATTTGGCCAACACTCTTTCCGCACTTATGCAACGCTACTACGCCGACTCGATTCTCTTTAACGCTCTTTAACTGACTAGTATTCTTCACTAATCAGTACATGTGTTCTGAAAAAAAAGTTAACGGTTCTATTCCCGCAAGAAGTTTTGAACGATAAGCGCTGGAAATTGTGTAACAGAACATATGGCAGGACTAGGTACATTGTCCATATTGAGCATTGAGTGTTTAACGGCTTAAGATGTTTTGAAGGCTTCCGACGATAACGTCTGATGATGCAGAAGAAACTGAATGTATAATATACATATGTATACACCCCACAATAACAGACTTCACTTTTTTTAACATTATTTACATTTTATTTATATTTAATAAAAATTTATTTTAGATTTCAAGTATCCATGAATGGAAATAATACACAATATTTTTTTGTTTTATTTTATAATTACTGTCATATTTTTATAGATACTATAGTATGCGATGCATACAATAAAGAAGTTTCGTTACGATTTTTAATGTATATTTCCCTTTTACCCGCTAAGACAAATTTCAAGTGTAGTGATGACGGGAAATTGAATTTCACTTTTTTTGCACTTTTTGTTTTGTCTAGTACCAATAATTACATTTCTAAACTAATCGCAAGTAGGGTATAAAGCAAAACCTAACAAAAATAGTATATTTTGCATAATAATAAAGATATACAAACTTTAAAAGTTTTATAATATATAGTTATGTTCACACAAATATAGAGGTAAAGAAATGTATACAAAAAAGTTCTTGTCTAAAACAGTTGATGGAACGTTTGACACATATACGTATAAGCAAAAAATACAAAATTAATATTTGAGGTAAACTTAACAGCGAGAGTGTAAGGACGTACAGATCTGTCTTCTTTCCCAAAGATAAGAAAAATACAAAACACTTTTGAGATGTACCGGAAAGTTGAATTTTCACCATTCGCATTGAAGATCTTTAGTTATAGGAGGTAATAATAAAAGTCCATTTTTTAGGTGGTAACAAAGTCATGTTCTGTTGTCTTAACGCATTTGGTCCCGCGCTTGAATGAAAATTATCAAAAGTTTGCAAACACAGGAAGCATACAAAACTTGTTCACTTTGAGTGAATGTCTTCGGTTGCATATTTAGTCTTCTGAAGATCAAAAGTAAAAAATGCTTATTTATAAGGAAAGAAATGCGTTCGGACTTTGTTTAAACAATTTCTCGTGCACTGGGTACAAAGGTTTCCCAATAGGTTATAATCTGTAATTAACATTTAGTTAGCACACATTTTATTGATACAAATATATTTGCATTTTACCTGTTGTTGATGAGCCATTTGATCTTCCAAATATCTAACCAAGTTGGCCTTAAAGTCTTTTATTCGATGCATTTCGAATCGGTCCATTTCCTTCTTGATTTCTGCAGAAATCTCCTCAAATTGTTGTTGGCAACGTTGCACTTTTACTTGCCACTGCAAAGAAAATACGAAATATGATAGAAATTAATGTGAAATCGCAATATGCTCCTTCTAGCGGGAATGGCTTTGTGCCAAGTACAACAGTTTCTGCAATAATTTGGATCTCAAACCATATTCTTATTACAGCACAACAAAGGCTTATTCGTAGGAGTAAATGATCATAATTCTATTTCAAATAGCTCTTTGGTCGCTAGCATTTTGATATTAAGTCTAGTTTTAGCAAATGTGCGAAATACGTTGAAAAATGGTAGGATTGTCAAAGTCGAATTTGTTTATGAATTTTCAAAGTGAACAGTTTTATTTTGAACAACAATATTTTGCATAACATCCGTAACTCGAACTGCAGAACTTAAATATTGTTATTCACGATACTGTTTCAGGTAGAGACAATCGCTAGCATCTTAATATTGAGTCTAAATTTAACAAATATGTGAAATATGTTGACGAATTTTAGGATTGTCAAAGACGAAATTGTTTACTACATTTATATTTTACATACCTCTTCAACTTCTTGATGTGCTTGCTCCAATTTATCGGTGCGATTATTCAGTTCATAGCGACCACGATTTTCACGTCGCTTCGATAATTGCATTTGTGCATGTTGCCAATTTTGAAAAACTTTAACACGTTCATGAAATACCGACTTAATAGCACCAAACAGTCCTAAATAATCTTTAACAAACTCCGACAGGATGTAGTAATCTGAACTTGATTGTTCCGAACGTAAAATTTCTATTTTCTCCTCGACATCGGCCAAATTTGAAAGAGCTCGCGATAGTCCAGTATGCTCCTCGCAAGTGCTCAACATAGCAGCAGATTTAGCAACCAAACCGGTAAGATTTGAAAGTTCTTTACGAGTGGAAACTAATGATTTTAAAGCGGAATGTAGTTTCTGTAAATTTGTATCCAGGTTTTCGACTTCGGTAATTTTTTCATCGAACCACTGCAAAATGAGTAAACATATTAACATAATTCAACTCAAAATAGAACCTTCGCACTTACAGGATCATTTTCGTCCATTTTATAAGTTATTTTGTTAACAGTCTCGCCAACTTTATTAAATAATCGTACTACAGCAGCACTGCTTAAGGCAGCTGTATTAACAGCACGAGGTAATTCCTAAACAATAAATATAACAAATCTTAAAAACTGGCATAGAAACCCAAAACCAGGGTGGATCTTTCCCCCAAGGCAGACCTATTGCCTAGTAATCGCAAATCGTAAAAGTCTTACCTGATCGCTTTCCAAAAAGTTTATAAAATCTAAATCGACCCTTAGCACTGGATGTTGGGCGGTTCGATTGATGTAGCGTTCTAACATAGCTCTGCGTTGCTCTACCCACTCAACATTGGTTCCATTGCCGGGTTCACTCTGTTGCGGACTTATTTTTACTTTTGTGGTGCCTTTGTTTATAAAATACTACTTAGATGAAGGGCTTGTATATTTATTATTAATATACTATACATACCTAGTATGTTTTTCGAGGGTGCTGGTGGTACAATTTTTCCTAATTTTACATATTTGCTTGCCAGAAGCGAATGTATACCCAAGAAATCGCTGAAACGTCTGAGCGTACTAAATTCTGCACGTTTGAATTTCGGAATGTTGGTTTTTGTAGTTACTCTAAATGCAATTTAAGGGATTAGTTTAAAATTGTACAAAAATTCCGTATAAGAGATTGGCAATATTTACTTATATGTTAAATATGAACCCATGCCGTCCCCAATTTTTTGCGGTTCTGATACAGTAATTTCTATAAAATAGTCACCATTATCTGAAAGAACATCCTGCATATTACTGGACGATATACGACGCTGAAAATAAAAAGAAACATATTTTTCATAAAATAGATCATGCATAGTTGAAACATGGGCCATTTTTCATTTCAAATATGTACGCTGCTGTAGCAACCAAACGGGTAACGACAGCGCGATCACTTTTTGACAAGCGTCAGTTTGTTATGTTATTTACAACCCTGCGGAAGTATATGTATATCGTTTTACGCCGCAGTTAAAAAAAGTTATCGAAGTGGGATTCAAACGCATGAGTGCTACTGCTTTTGTGTATATGGGTGGATAGTCGCAACCAGACATTGTTAATAAGCTGTATAGCATTTACATACATGTAAACAAGACGTTTGTGCATCGTACAATTACACGTCACAATGATACTGGTAAGATTGAAAAACGCCATGGAATGGAAAACATTGCCAAAAATTGTTCGAACTTAACGTAATCCACGACAACGTGCTATTCTGCTGCTAGCGTCGAACGCATTTAAAACACTTGCACGTTGGTGGTGAGCTTAAAAATTTGTTTTCTGACGAAAAATTTTTGCGGTTCAGCAATATGTAAACAGAAAAACCAATCGTGTATAGCTAGAGTACAAATCTAAAGATAATTTAGACCAGTGAATTGCTCTGCGAAAGTAAACTCCTGCATCAGTGGTGGTTTGGACCACGACTCCTGCTACCTATTAATTTATAACGATCAAATTAATGTGCACTAAAAATAGGCGAAATATAGGGAAATAAAAACAATGAGCAAAAATTAAATATTGAATGATATATGTAGGTCAGTCCAAACTGCAAGTTTTTTTTTAAATTAAGTTAACAATTTTACAGTTCCAAACTGTTAAGTAAATCACAATATGCATAAGTTAAAATAAATACTGCTCCAAAATGAATGTAAATATGTATATAATCTCTATATATATATAAATCAATTGCTGTGCGTTAGTCTCGCTAAAGCTCGAGAACGGTTGGACCGATTTGGCTCATTTTGGTCTTAAATTATTGGTAGAGTATTCCGGAAGGTTTAAAAGGTTTTATTTGAAGTGATAGATGGCGTTGGAGATGAGATTTTTCCAATTAATTTTTTTTACCACATTAACATTGAATCAAATAATGGTAGGTGACAAACATCATTTTGAAGGCAAAACAACGTTTGCCGGGTCAGCTAGTATAAAATAAAAATTGATCACATACAGCACGATCTTTTAATGTAAGAGTAGCTCGTAGCTATAATGCATTGCCAAATGAGCTTAGAAATTTAAATGTATCATACGCAATATTTCGTAATAGACTTATCTCTCATATGCAGTTGACGTAGGTGAATATTCTTTTACATCTTAATGCTCGCATTTACGAGTGATATTTGTTAATTATTGGTTTAATTATTGGTTGATATTAAATATATGATTTTATGTGATCAATTTTTATTTTATATACATTTTAACATTTACTTTGGAGTAGTATTTATTTCAGTTTATGCATATTGTGGTTTACTAACCAGTTTGGAACTGTAAAATTGTTAACTTGATTATAAAAAAAACTTGCAATTTGGGCTGACTTATATGTATGTATATGTATATCATTCAATATTTATTTTTTACTCATTATTTCTATTTCCCTCCATATCGCCTACTTTTTGGTGCACTCTAATTTGAGCGTTATTGGTAAATAATTACTAGTTAATTTGATGTTATATTCTAAGTCATATTTTGTTTTTGTTTTTCAATTCCAGTAGTATTCATTTTATGAATTTTGTAATTTGCTTAATATTGGCCAAAAGGCTTTAAATTACAAGACTGTTCAATAAATAAAATGAAATGAAAATTACACAGTTGAAATTTCAATTTCTGCTTTGTAATATGTCGTAACATTTTCAGTGACCAGGTAACTTTCAAATCATCTTGTGAATAAGGATGCTAAAAGGACAAAAAAGCCACAGAAGTACAGGGTGGCGCAATAGAACGTGCATATTGCATCATCTTTTTTTGCGGGGTAGAGTAGGCGCGAGCGGGGGGGCGCCTACATCGTTGGGTTGGCGGGCTCATGGAGTTTTAGTCGCTACGAATCACTTCGACGGGAAGCGTCGCGCATTTTGCGTGCGCGCATTTTACGAGAACTCTCGTTCATATATTGCTACTAGGCGACTATATTGTGCTGAATATGGACTACGGCGAATTAGTGAAGTTCCGAGTGCTAATTTAATTAAAATATGGGTAAAGCGTTTTGAAGAGACCGGTTCAACATTTAAGCCACAAGCAAATGGTCACCCAAGACCATTGAGAGAGTTATGGAGTCAGTACGAGGAAATCCACAAATGTCGACTCGCAAAAGATCGTCTGTCTTACAATTATCGCGACGAAGTTTGCAACGAATTTTAACATTGGATCTTAAACTGCATCCATATAAACTGCAATTAACACAAAAAGTGAAAGAGTCTGACTTCATAGCAAGGCTCGCATTTGCTAATGAAATGCTTAATCGATTTTTCAATTTTGACAACATCCTTTTCTCTGACGAGGCTGATTTCCTTATGAATTTGTTCGTAAACCGTCAAAATTGTGGATACTGGAACAGTGAAAATCCCAAAATCAAACACCAGAAACCATTGCATAGTCCTAAAGTGACAGTATGGGCAGCAATCTCTGGCAGAGGAATAATTGGTTCTTTTTTCTTCGAAAACGTCACGGTTAATACGGAACACTATGTTGAGATGTTGGACGAATTTTTGGCTCCAGAAATTGAAAGTTCAAGAATAGTGAATTCCAGAACTTGGTTCCAACAAGATGGAGCTACCTATCACACATCAAATGACTCCATGGCGGTGGTGAAGCAGATGTTCCCTAGCAGACTGATTTCGAAAAGAGGTGATATCCCATGGCTCCCACGTAGTCCAGACTTGACGCCTCTTGACTTTTTTTGTTTGTTGGGATACCTCAAACACAAAGTCTACAGTAATAATCCAAGAAACATTGTTCAGCTCAAGGAGAATATCCGTGGTGAAATGGCAGCCATTACACCAGTATTACTGAAAAAAGTTTTCAATAATTTTCGTTTGTGGTTAGAGGAGTGCCGTCGTAGAGAGGGTCACCATTTGAATGATGTTATTTTTAATAAATAAACTCCATTTATCACTCTACAATGACTTAGATTTATTTTAACCATACCTTTTATATTTATTTTTTAATCTAATTTTTAAATATGCACGTTCTATTGCGCCACCCTGTACATCAGAATATTTGTGATATGTGTAGTTCGGTTTTATGGAATTTCGATTTTCCACTCTCAAAAACGACCACTGGAGCGGTCGACCAAATGACTATGATGAGTACGAAAAAAATCGTTATTGAGTCGACTAAAACGACACGACTGTTCGGGAAATTACGTAGAACCTGAAAGTGTCGCAGCCGACTATTGAAAAATCATTTGAAACGACTTGAGCTCGACAAAAAGCTCAATAGTTCAGCTCCACAAAGCGAATAAGCACTTGTGATTATAGGTAGTTACACCTAACGAAGACAATTCGTTTGTGAAACGTATTGTTATTTGGGGGTTAACAATACGTTTTTACGTTGGGGATGCATTCTATATAACAATGTCAACTTAAAGTAAACTGCAAAAAGAAAAATGCCAATTGCCAGTTTGATTGGATTTTTAGGGAGTAATTTAATTTGAACTACTTCTAAGGAATTAAATCATAGATTTTGAGCCATATTGCCAATAACTGATGAAGCTCGATGAAGCAATGAAAGAAAAAACGTCTGAATATAAATATCTTAAATATGAATGGGTGGTGGTGCCATCTATATCCATCCACCTTACGGTCGTGATCTGGCGCCTTATAATTTTTATATATTCCGGTGTATGGAGAATTTTTTGAATGAAAAATGTTTCAATATGCATGAGTGTCAAAAAACCGACTTGTTCCAGTATTTTAAACGGAAACATCAGTAATTCTTCCAATCGAGCATCAGATATTTGCATGAACAATGGTAGAAAGTCACTAAATAAAGTTACATATTGCAGATTACAATAAATCATTTGGATAAAAAAAATTAATTTACTCTAAGCTGATAAATTCGAAATTGCTTTCTTACCAATCCTATGTTACAGATACTGGTATTTTACAACAATGGAACTTTTAATAAGATTAAGGTGTCCACATTTTGTATACCCTCTCCCGAAGGAATGGAGGTATACACCATTTGATACGACGAAAATGGCAACACCCAGAAAGAAGTGTATAAGTTGCCAGCTATCTTTTGGTCAAATATGTTTTATAAGTTTTTAAGTCGATTGAACTATGCCCATCTGTGTGGCTGGTAGACACGATAACTGCCGTAAATTCTTATGAATCTTCTTGAAAGTATTTTGCCAGATCGTTGAGTGAGTCTAAAAATAGAATTTGTGTGAGCTCACTGAATTTTGGAAGTTCTCCAATGCCTCATTCATGAGATGCAAGGGATTTTGGTTTTCTACCCAAGTTCACATTTGCCTTTAATTACACTAAATTAGGTATAAATTAGCACGCTTCAGACACTAAGTAATCGCAGTTGTACGAGTGCAAATTTGAGCAAATAACTACAAAATTACGAAAAGAACAATCTAGAAATTGTATCACAAACGGAGACACGTGCACAATTCGGCGAAGACAGAACAGATAACGTATAGCACGATTGAAGGACAACTGGATTTTTGTTATATTGCTTTTAACTGTACCGGCATATATTTCGATACAATAATTTATATGCGACATTATTAAACCATGTACTAAATTTCGATTAACATGAAGCGGAATTATCAAATCGGAATTATGTAACCGCCGAAGGGTCATATTCACGCGTGAAACTACTCTACCAGTATGCAAATCAAATGAGAGCTTATCGTCAATTATAACGCCCAAACATTCAATATTGCGCACAAATTCAATAGCTACCCCATTGTAAAACAAATTCAATTCACATGGATGGGAAGCAAACAACATTGCTTTTGTCTTAGACGGATTCACTTTAAGTTTATTTGAGAACATCCACACAGACATATATTGGAATTCATCCTCAATTTTCCCTTAAATAACGTCGTTATTGTGATAACTTCCATTGAAAAGCAGTTGAACGTCATCAGCATACGCAAAGGATAAACAATTATCTAACATACTAAGCAGATCATTTAGGTATAAAATGAAAAGCATAGGTCCAGTACTGAACCTTGCGGGAAACCACTTCTGACAGGCGCTACGTTCAACGTCACACCATTAAGACACACGCATTGCATCCTATCACATATATATGAATACATACGAGTAAGTTTGCATGCATTTCCCCCAAGCCCTTTAAATGCGAAAACTTGTTTTTTAGACTGACGTGATCGACTCTGTCAAAGGCTTTTTCTAAATCTATAGAGATTAGAATACTGAAACTATGGTCGTTAACAGTGGCTCTGGTAGACCCGTCAGCAAAATGGAAGTACCACGTCCCCGCCTAAATCCACACTTCCCATCATTTAGCAGCTTATTTTCTTCGATGTATTGCGAAATTTGGTGCTTCAGAATGTATTCTACTACTTTGGAGAGCGCGGGCAATATAGTTACTGGTCTTAAATTTTCAAAAGCACTATCACCGGCTTTCTTTTTAATTGGGAATATTTTAGAAGTTTTCCATAACCTTGGAAAAGTGGAAGTCATTATAATAGTATTAACTACATGTCAATCTAATGCACGCATCCATGAAATTGATATAAATATGTGCGTATTAATAAACACTTGTTATATCTCCGATTTATGCGCCATGAATGAATCATGCCTCCCTTTCTTAATGCCCTCATATTTTGGGGGCGAGTACAAAACAAAATTTATGATAAGGCTGAAAACTTTTCTGTGGTTGAATTGCAATGCCTTTGACAGTCAAATTAATTCAACGCATTGCTATATATACAATGACAATTGTTAAATAACTTATTCAACGTTTTTATAGAACAGAGTCGCATGAATATATAGAATGCAAATTATAACCGATATTGTTGAAGATGATAATGGATGCCAACGAAGATTGATATTTATAAGAATTTGCAAGTAAGTCATATAGAAGAAAAAAGAAGTAATCATGACAAAAAAGAGCAAACGAGTATGCTAGAATAAATCAACGACAAGTATGTATATAATTAATCTATACAAAATTTGCATTTTCATACAATTGCACATGTGTACAATGAGTTTGTTGTATTATACTAAACTGATAAGCAACGACTGAAACAAAAAAAAAAAATATATATAATCACAGCAAAACAAAAACAAAAGAAAAAAATAATTATAATGACAAATAAACAAAAGATGTTCGTGCAGAGTTCGATAGGTACACTGATTGAGAAAAGTTTTGCGACGAATAACAAATGAAACTCGAATAAAATAAAGGAAATTAATTTGTATTAAATCGATTGTGTGATGTCGCTCGTTTGAATGTTTAGTCGGCTCGTAGATAAATTGATCGATTTTCTGGAATTCGGTCTTTAGCCTGTAGCTCCTAATCGGTAGATTGTAGAGACCTGAATTTTTGCCACTATTTCGGTCTATAATTCATGATAAAATCTGAAACAATTGATTGGTTAACCACACCCCTTCCACCACCCCCAATAAAATATGCGTTTTAACTCGTATATTCTTAGGTTCAATTCTCCTATTTTGTTATACTAAAATCAGTGAAATTTTAGTAAAACGTTAAGGATTTGCTAGGCTAGAGTTTGAGAATGAAAGTAGACTGATTTATCACTCGGCTTATGGTACCACTCACACAAATTACTCGATTCAATTCTATACCTGTAAATCCCAACAAATAAACTGCAGCGACGTAAATTTTTATCCAGTATTTTACTCTATAATTTTTGGTCAAATTTGAGAAAAGCAGTGAGCAGTCTAACCCATACTTTCTTGGTTTCATATTTTCTATACAGTTGGACCAAATTCTGCAAAATTTGCTACACTTTAAGTGTAGGCTAAGGCAGTATTTGAGTATGAAAATGGGCAGCATCGTCACGTCCTTACAGGCACTTCCCACACAAATTGACCGATTTTCCGATATTCGTTTTTTCCCCTCATAATTCGTAAACTGTAGCAGCTTTAATTTTTTCCGTTATATATTTTCTAGAAAAATTTAATAAAAAAAAATCGAACAAAGCCTCTTCTAACACATTCTCTACATTCCCCACAATGATCTAAACTAGATATACCTAACTTCATATTTTTAATGGAATGAATTCAATTTAGCCAAATTAGGCACATGTTATAAAATTATCCTGCAAAACCATGCCCATGAAAATTATCCTGCAGTACTTCCCACACAAATTGCCCAAATTAGCGGAGTTAATACGTAGACTGTAGTAACTTGGACTTTTACCAACAACATTTAATGCAACGCTTGGTAAAGTGTAAACGAAAAATTTACTGCATAACTCTGCCGGTTCTAGTACTTTCGACAACAATCATCTAATTTAACTCATGTATCTCTAAATTTACATTTTTCATTCAATTCTAATTGTATTAAACGCAGTATTGTGAATTAGTTGTAAATATTTCATGGTAAGAATTTACTTTCTGGCATTCCGCACACTTTCGCATTAACGGAAAAGGATGGTAGGTGAAGGTATATGTAAGTCGCTTCATCTGACTGAAATTTTTATACAGGTTATAACTGTTGAACGGTTCTCAGTATTTTTTATAAGAAATTTGGCTATAACCCCAATTATAATTAAAGGAGCTTCGTTAAAATTCTTTCAAAATATATTTTTTCCTCCGAACATGTTATACATTTGAGTGACAACAAACTACCCTAAATAATTTTTCCGAAACTAAAGTTATCTTGACATTCAAAGCCTTGTACGTAATTAAAAACCAATGCTGAAAAGAAAAACAGCTATGGAATGGGATGTGGGAAAGTTTCTCACATTCATTCATTCTATTTGAAGGCTCACTGAACGGTACATACAATTGTATTAGACTTGTCATTTATTAGATTACTTGAAGCTCTATCATCGGGAACTGACCGGGACAACTTTTTAATTTCGAAATTGGCCTTTAGTTTAAGAAAGAAATGTTATTTACGGACATAAACGTTTTCAAATTAGGTAATGTACAGATAAAAAAATTAACGATTAAATCTGTAGGAATTCAAATATTAAAAGCAAAATGTATGCTATGATTCTCAAACCAAAAGTGATTATAAAGTAAATAAGAAAAAATAAAAACCAAGTGTCGATAATGACCACACAATGTACAATAGTCTACTGAAGTTTGCTTAATGTCAACCTAAAACATTTGTGTTTGAAAACTTTATTTGAGTAAGCAATATTGCATAGATGCAGAGAGCGGAATCCAAGCTCTGGCAACGCCCACCCCAAATGATCTTAAGAGTATAGAAGAAAATGACATAAGAGGAATTACAACTTGCGGATTCCCAGATGATTTAGTGAAGCAAACCCTACTTCGCAGTGAAGGTGGTGATTCAGATGTAATAAATTTATAAAATGGTTTCGAAATTTAATGTCTTAAAAGGAGCAGGTAAAAACGTATAGCATACTGTGGTATATGATCATAGCGCCCCACACACACACACTTTACTGCCATATTAAAAATCCTTTCAATTTTCCTTAGGCAATCAGGCTTGTTTTCGAGAAAACTTAAGTACCCCAACTAATTTTAGACGCCAGCAAGACATGAGCTAACCTCTCTTTGATATGAATTTGAAGCTATATATTCATATTGTACAATCTCCGCAGAGTAGAAAATATCTTTTTAAATAAATAATCAATATGAAAATGCAAACGGAGTCAAGTGTTATACCATTAATGTTGGTGTCAAAATTATGAGAAGATTGAAACGAGGAAACAAAAATCACAGCTTTAGTTTTGCTGCAATTATTGTGATTTAATCAATTATTTATAACACTCAATGTGTTATTGATTGTACATTATATGTTATTATCTCAACTACTACTGAGAATGTGCTTAAAAAAAATCTTTATTTTGTAATCGAAGTGCATAAATTGTATATCCAAATGTAAATAAAAATGTAAATTTTTATTTTAAATGTGCAATCCTGCAAGAGAAATGTTTTTGTTTGTTATTAGAATTATCTCTTTTTAGACGGATGGTTTAATTAAAGGGTATTCCTCACTACGAGAAATGTACTTTTCCATACCTGTACGCTTTTATGTGCACAGTGTATATTTCTTTCAATAGGGAATGTAATTTTTGCGTGAATGATGCGTTTCATAAAAAGATATACTTTTCAAACGTCCATTTGAAGTAGACTGATTGTAAGCATTCGACTAGCGTTCTCAAATTGTTTCCAAATATATAACTGTGGCAGTACTTTTGTACCGCAGTGTACTGATATTACTTGTAAGAGTAACGTATTCGCATTGTAGCGCAGAGCCAGCAAATAGCAAAAGGCCAACCGAAGGAAGCGAAGGGGGTATTGTCACTATATCAAGAATAAAAATAATAGCGAACAGGCAAGCGGATCCGTCTGAGAAGGCAGTAATAACAGATTTAAAAATTATTGCCACATAACGACGATCTGGAAACGCAACCACAAAAAGCGACTACAATGCAGGCACCGCCCATCAATTCAGCAAATTAGCTACATTTTCGTTTCACCCAGATAGAAAAAGTGAAACTGACACGCAAGCTTTGGTAGTCAGAACATACATAATTGTCCCTTGTCCAAATCTCAACTTTATAATGTAGAATTTCCTCGTTTCCTTAGTTTATAACAACTTACATGTATTGACGCTTGATTTAAAACATTATTATTTGTGACTACCGCCGGCGATGGCACCTCTTCCTCATCATCTTGCTCCTCATCATTGTTGGAATCTCCGTTACTTATATCAACATCAGCGAAATCACGTTGCATATCATCGACATTTTCCAGAGACATGATTTTAGTGTTTTTTTTTTGTATTTTGCAGAATTAATTATTTGTTAAAATGTAATATTCTCGGCTTCTACGTCAATTTTTCTCGCTACAATTTCATTTACTGTTAACAACAGAGGCACGCAAAAACAAAAAAAAAGTGCAGTCGGACCTTTTCCAATTTACTTGTAAGAAAATTTCTTCTTCTTCTTATTCAAAAACATTCAGCAGGGGATGGGCAACTGTCAAAACTAGTGATGCATAGACAAAGAGAACTATAGACGACTTAACTCTCTCTCTGGATAAACATCACACGGATATTTGACTACTGGCGGCGCTGAAATCAATGTTCGAATAAAAATTACCAATCGAATTTGGAGTGAAATTAATATGAAATTAAACGGCTTGTGGCATAAAATTGTAATGAAAAAGGGAAAACATTGGAATATTACAAATATATTATGACGTAAAAAATAAGTTGTTTCGATTTTAATATTAGAAATCGGCACAAAAAAGTAAGTAAATTAGCCAAATTTTTTAAATAACGTAGTACTTAGCTTATAAAGCAAAAAAAAAAAAAAATAGAGAATGTTTATAACAATTTAAAATATGCTTCTTCAAGGTTTGAGGTTGCGCCCAAAATCTGTATTTTAAAACAAAAACACCTCTTTTAAACATACCGTAGGTTAATTTATTACTAATTTTTTCAAATTTTTCTGCTTTACTTCTATTGAATCTATTAGAATTTTACACTTATTCTAATAATCTACGGATCTATGCAATCACTGCGTTAGTTAACTTCAATTACTACCAAAATTGTCAAATAATTTTCATCAAAACGATTGTTTATATGGACAGTAATGAGTAAAAAATCAGAACAATGAACAAGAATTCAAGACAATTTGTTCGAAATTATAATTTTTTCTAACACATTTTGAATGTTATAATTAATTATGTTTTGTCCAACATGTAAAATATTCCATATAAATACGTTTTATAAATAATTACCAATTTAGACATAAAATAAACTTGGGTAAAGTGCACAATAACAGTAAAAAATCTTTAATAAGAAAAAGTATTTATTTAGGTTTGATGTCATTGTAATAACTAATGAACGGGTTGATACGTAATGTTGACTAAATTTTTTAACATATTTAGAAACTGGAAACTCTCTTAATGAGACTACGCTCCTCAAAGACATCATTGTCAGTTGAAAAGCGTTGTTTGCAAAAAAAACTTCAATTTCATTCAAAATTTGAGCACAAATGTTTATCTCAGTATAAACAAGTATCTGGATGATTTTTATCCAGAGAGAGGTGAATTCTCTCTTGTCTCTTAAGTCAATTCAAGAGAAACCATCATTATCTATCCATTTACATAGTCTTTGCAATCACAACCTAGACAAAGGATAACATACAGATGAAGCACCTTGAATTTTAAGTGAAATTTAAATTTTTTGCTAATAACCGTTTCTAACTAACAATAATGTCTTTGAAGAGTGTGGCCTCTTTAAGAGAATTTTCAATTTCCGTATACGAGGTGTGTTCACAAAATAAGGTGCATTTTCAAATTTCGCGTACATTCGACTTTCGATTATTATTTTTTTATGTTGGTACACTCGTCTTGAAGATACATTGACGGTTTTATTTATAGCATGCTTAGTTTGTTTGTGAGAGGCATAAATAAGACAAGTGTTTTGCGTGTTTGGCGATTTTCCGCTATCGAAAAAATGGATCAAAGAAGTTGCATCAAATTTTGTGTAAAAAATTAAGTGCTCAAAAACACTTGAAATGTTGACGGTGGCATGCGGTGAGAGTACTCTGAGTCAAAACAATGTTTACAAGTGGTACAAGCTGCACGGAAGGCCGAGAAGCTCTGGACGCTCTAGCATATCAACAACCGATGAAAATCTTGAGAAAGTGAAGATAATTGTTATGGAGAATCGTCGAATCACAATTAAAGAAGTGAGGATGTCAGCATATCGTATGGCTCATGCTATGCAATCTTTTCAGACATTTTGGGCATGAAGGGTGTAGCAGCGAAGTTCGTCCAAAATTGCTGAATTTTGAGCAAAAACAACGCCGCATGAGCATCGCTCAGGAATTGTTGATTGACGTCAATGATGATTCAGATTTACTTAAAAGGGTCATAACTGGTGACGAATCATGGGTATATGGTATATGACATTGAAACCAAAGCCCAGTCGTCCCAATGGAAGAGTCCAGGAGAGCCAAGACCACAAAAAGCACGCCAAGTTCGATCAAATGTCAAGGTTTTGCTCACTGTTTTTTTCGTAGAGCATCAGGAGTTCTTACCACAAGGTCTTCCGATAAATAAGGAGTGTTACCTTGAAGTTATGCGCCGTTTGCGTGAAGCAATACGGAAAAAACGACCGGAATTGTGGAAACAAATTCATGGCTTTTGCACCATGATAATGCATCTGCTCACTTATCTTTGCTTGTGAGAGATTATTTGGCCAAAAACAACACCCTTATCATGCTTCAGCCACCGTATTCACCAGATTTGGCCCCCTGCGACTTTTTCCTGTTTCCAAGATTGAAGAGACCCATGAAAGGACGGCATTTTGCGACGATTGAGGAGATAAAAACCGAATCGCCGAACACGCAAAACATTTGTCTTATTTATGCCTCTCACAAACAAACTAAAAATGTTACATGGATAAAATCGTCAACACATCTTCGAGTCGAGTGCACCAATATAAAAAAATATTAATCGAAAGTCGATTGTATGTAGCGAAATTTGGAAACTCATCTTATTTTTTGAACACACCTCGTATGTTAAAAAATTACGTCAATATTAAGTATCAACCCGCAATTCCAAATACACTTCCCCATCTTCGACTTTTCCCAACATCACAAATTGGCTAATTTTCATAGTGTGACTGAAACATACTTTATTTTGTATTCATATTCTTACAAAAGATTGGCAACAATGTGCCTCGTGAGCAAATTTTATCCAAATTTAGAGGATTTTGCATCGTTCTCTCCCAAATCATATCAACTACGTTCAAAACGATGCAAACTCCACTAAATTGTTGAGGTAAAGGTAGAACAAGTCATATTATAACTTGTTGAATTTTAAAAATTGTTTATAAAATGTTGATAAGCTGTTAAACGATGAAGAATTTTTCTTTTTTACTTTCTTCAAATGGGTTTAAGTTTTTATGAATAAGACTGTTAGTTTTTAATTCTTATATGTATAACCACGTATAACTTTTTTTTAACTGACGACGTTTTTAACGTCTTATATCCGTGGCAACATTTAAATGACCAACTATCATCATTACTGCAAAATATTGACATTAATCAATATTATGAATTTATTAAACGAGGATATTTCAAACAAATATGTGCTTAAAGGTGCATATTGAATTAGTTACTTCTTTAATTGCATTCGTTCGTAGAAAATCCAAAATTAATGGTAAAAGTACTTTAACATTTTCTTGATAACAATAAAGACATTTTTTAATTAGACATTCGTACATTTTTCATTTCATAGTTTCGCCACCAAATCATTCCGGAAAATTTTTAGATTATCCTCGTGAAGGAGGCACCACTTGATTTGATGTTATCCAAGAGATGAGCGCAGAAACTTTTACAAACACTGACGGTGAATTACTTTGTCCACACGGCAATTTACCCCATGAAACAATGCCAACCAGTACATTTTGATTACTTGACGATTTTTGCACCAATGGTCCTCCAGAATCGGAAGTACAAATACCAACTCCACCTGTTAAAGGCCCAGTGCACAAATTTGTAGTATGAACGTCGTTCCCTTTAGAGCCCAAAGCCGCCTCACATGACTTCAAAGGTATAATGGGAACCGTCGCCATTTGCAATGTCGTGGGATATGAAGCAGTGTTCGTTGTTGATGTACTTCCCCAACCGTAGAGAGTTGCACTACCTGTGGGCGTGGCACCACTGACAGGCAAAGTCACTGCAGCCACTGCAACCGTCCATTGGAAGGGCGTCTTAGTATAGACCAAGCCGATGTCGTAGGGCGATGTACCACCCAAGTACAAATCGTTGACTACATAGTAACTAATCGAACGTTTCTGTGTGGTCGATGCCGTGCCAGCAACTAATATGCTGCCAGCAACCAAAACACTGCTCATCACCTGTGCCGAAGAGCTTAAGCAATGGGCGGCCGTTACAACCCAGTTTTGATTCAGTATACTACCAGCACAATAGTGGACACCGTTTTGTTGGAAGGACACTATGAATGGCGCACTGTTAGCAGCGGCATTTGTTCCACCAACAACACGTCCCGACGGTACAACTGGTAGAACCGTGGTCAGCCCGCTCGGAAACTTGACGAAAGACAAAATAAGTACGACACCCAATCGTGCGACTACCATAGCGCGTAATAGATAACTGGGCAAATCTTTACCAGTTTTATCATTTTATTATTGGTACGAGTGTTTCTTAACAAAAAAGAAAAAAAAATAATAATAATAATGATAATATTAAAAAAGGGAATGAAAAGGTAGAACAATTTAATACCCTACGCCATAGTATTAAGTCATAAGTAAAACTCTTCGTAAATTATGAACATTGAACGCCAAACAGACCGCTAACGAAATTCACTAATTTCGTGCATTTTTCGATTCCGACCTATTCGGCATCTGATTATTATAAAGCTATTAAATGGAGCAAAATCGCTCATCTAACATTTGAAGCTTAGCACGAGGATCAAGCGAAATTTTCGTTTGCCCTTTGACCATTTATCTCTAAACAGATTAATTAATTAATTATTAATCCCAATAGACCCTTTTCTTGTTTTCAAAGCAACGAATAAATAATGGTTACTTGGGATGGATATGAAGAAAAAAACATTTGCACATTGTGGCACAAACGTGTCTGTCATGGCATTACCAAACGATGGCATTTTTGCCACCCGTCCATCGAGTTTGTTGTCAATAACGTTTCATGCCGACCCAATCAACGCAACCGCTGTGTATTAATGCGCTGGACCACGTCAATGTCTGCATAAAGCTCATACAGATCATTGATCGGTCGACATATTTTCCGAAGTATTTTCCTCTCGAAGACCCCCAGCACTGATTCATCCGCTTATGTCATAACCCAGGATTCTGTCGGGAGAGGGTTTCATCATTGAATCGCTTGCTTTGCCCAAAGTAGCATCTGGTAGCAGGCAATACTCTTCTGACATCGTTCGTTTCATTCACAGCGGAACCAAGATAGATGAATTCATCCATAACTTCAAAATTGTAGTTGTCAACGTTCACAAAGCGTCCCAAATGAGCTGACTCTTCGCTCGTTAAAACCAATAACTTTGTTTTGTCCTCGTTTATTGCCAAACCCATTTTTCTCAATGCTCGAGAAGGTTGCAATAACATCTCGCAGTTTTTTGCCAATAATGTCTACATCGTCTTTATACGCGAGTAACATATAGCTTTTGTTAAAATGGTGCCAGTCGTGTTAACTGCAGCTTTCCTCATAATCATATCCAGGAAAATGTTGAAGAGGTCGCATGATAGGCAGGTACTCTGCCTAAATCCTTATTTGGTGTAAAAAGACTCACTAAGATTTTTGCTTATCTTCACTAAAGACTTCGTGTCAGTCAGCGTCATCCTACAAAAACGTACAAGCTTCGTGGGAATTCTAAACTCGGACATGGACTCGGACAACGAAAATATGGTACGTGTCGATCTATGTGAATATCTGGTCAGTTGTTAATTTGCCAGGTCTAAAGCCAACTGGTAAGGTCCAATCAGGTCAGTCATGCCATATCTTTCACATATCACATTAAAAAGGACCTTATAGACAATGGGTAAAATACTGAACCGCCCTTAAACAGCTCTCCCGGCAGGCCATCAGCGTCTACAGCTTTGTAGTTTTTTAGTCGAAGTACTGCTATTGCAGAACACTCTGCGTACCTGTGATCAGATTTCCCTCGCAGTCCTTATAAGAGGGAAACGTCATCACATATCCTTTACCTCTGATCTTTTGGAAGAATTTTTGGAGTTCACCTATATCCCTGTATCTTTCTATATTTCCATTCACCCGATCTTTCCACAACCGTTTCTTCCTAAAATATCGGTGTGCCTCTCTTTTCTTCTCCTTATAGTTATAGTTGCCCTTCATGCAGCATCGTTTTCCTCAGACAATATGCGGCATGTCCAAGTGTGGTTTCCCAAACCCAAGTACGGTTTTTGCGGCAGTTGCCATAGAATGCGTAATATGTTGTCACTGTGTATCAGGAACATCAGGATCATGGGCGTTTAGTTGAGAGGGTTTGGTGGGGTAGCCTGTGGCTATATCGGGGGTATGCAGTTTGGCGACGTTCAGCTTTCTTTGTGCCTAATTACGTACGTTTTTCTCTTTGCAAAATTTCGTATCTTTAGTCTCCTTGTCTTTTTCTTCCTTCGGGACATGTGCGCAGATCAGCGTGATGAAAAAATATTTCGCCTTGAAGCAGACAGTAGTTATACGCTCACTTATGAGGCTAAACTGGTCGACCAAACCCGAATTCATTCATTTACAGTATTTCGCTGAGTGCATCCTGTCCTGTCTATTGCATTCCCTAGATGGCAATAATGCCAGCTTTATATTTATCAAGGACATCCGCCAGTTGGCTAGAGGTACCTTCTCTGTAAAAAATGCGAACATTCTGGGTGCATATCCTTAAAACATGGTCCTTATAACGTTTGTGTATTCATAATAATTTTGTTTAAGATGAGCGGTCATTGCATTCGATGACAGTGTTGGGGATGTCAACGGCTACTAGGCTGACATCAGTGTCAGCATGCCATTTCGGTTTCTCAATTAGTCGCCTTCTTACTTTATTCACCACCGAACGGATATCTGATGCCATTACCAGAGAATACTTGCCCGATGGTCTTAAGCCGGTTGTTGCTTGGCAAATTCTGCAAAAGGTTCTGGTAACTCCCAAAATACTAACAATCAGGGCTGCAGGTGGTAATACTTTTGTTTGTTTTGATAATATTTTGTTCATTCAGTGTTCAAAAGTTTTTTCTCGTTGTCCCGGTAGATTTTTTCCTCGTAAAAAGAACACATGCGTCAAAGTAATTATATTGATATCAGTGATACCAGGAATACAAACTCTAATAGGTCTCCTATTATTTATAGAGGTTAAGATATAGATAAATGTTAAAATATAGATGTTAAAATATGTTCCACATTGGTACTAATGGAAAATATACCGGCCCGTGTGTTTAGTATGCAGCAACTATAAATAAGTGATAAGACAAAGAGCAAAAATAATTTGTATTAGAGATTGGGGGACGAATATGTTTAGATTCACGATCAAGTACGTTCGCAAACGAAAAAGGTAATCATGCACTTAGAAGACACTTTTCATACGAAATTTTTCTACAAATAAAAGCGCTTTTAAAGATTCTTTTCCACAAGAAAAGTATTTCCAAGGGGCTTTTACAATATACGAAAACTATTTGCAAAGGTTGTTTTCTATACGAAAAGTTTCTACAAAGACATCTTTCTATGCGAAAAATA
Source organism: Philornis downsi (assembly GCA_019455685.1). Classification (NCBI taxonomy): domain Eukaryota; kingdom Metazoa; phylum Arthropoda; class Insecta; order Diptera; family Muscidae; genus Philornis; species Philornis downsi. The sequence goes on along the minus strand of JAHXMU010000035.1, from coordinate 665,531 downwards.
TTCACAAAGATAATTTTCCATAAGAAAAGCACTTATAAAGGCATTTCTCTATAAGAAAACTATATATAAAGCCAGTTTTCTATGCGAAAAGTGTCTATGAAGACACCTCTCTGTACGAAAAGTATCCACAAAGACATTTTTCTGAACGAAAAAACACTTTTCTACATAAAAACTGATTACAAAGGCACCTTTCAACATCAAAACTGTTTACATTGACGTCTTTCTATATGGAGAATGTCTACAAAGACGACTTTCTATGCAAAAATTGTCTTAAAAAACACCGTTCTATAGGAAGAGTGCCTACAAAGACCCTTATGTATAGAAAAGCATTTACAAAGACGATTATCCGGATGGAAAACTACAAATACATTTTTCTTGTGCAAAGTGCCTACAAAGAAACTTGCGTATAGAAAACACTTCTATGCGAAAATTGCCTACAAAGACCCTTTTCCACACAATACAATTCTCTACACGAAAAGTGCGTACAAAGGAGCTTTTCTATACTAAAAGTATCTACAAAGACACTTTCTATACAAAAAGTGCCTATAGAAGCATTTTCCTGCATGTAAAATGTATATTAATGCGGAATATGCCTACAGAGATACTTCTATACGAAAAGTATTTACAAGATATTTTTCTATACAGCAGGTTACAGTATTCTGCACAAATTATGCATGGTTGTTATTCTTTAAAACACTTCTGATCGTTCTAAAATAATCATTTTATGATAAAATTAAAAAAGAGCAAAGTCGCATAGATCTATCAACTTCTTTTAACTCGCTTACCAATTGGCTTGCCGTTGCCTTTTCAAATGTTGGCAGATCAAATGACCAACAACTGCTTAAGCTGCTGGAAAACCAAGGCAATGCGGAATGCACGATGCCTTATTATTGAATCATACACGTTCACGCGGTAGATCTTCAACTTGATTACGGAAAATCACGTCACGTGCACACGTCTAATTCATACAATCATCTTCTTTAGTTAGCTATCTTTAACACTCCACAAGACAAAACTTATCTTTAATTTTCATTATAAATTGATAAAATCATTTATTTGCACATGGTAAAGTTGATTAAACAAGTGGAGTAATGAAATTTGAAAAAAAGCTAAGTTGGTCAACTTGGTCATATTAAAGCCAATCAAGATTGGTCGTATAATGAACGGTTCACATCAATGGATTCGTATAATTAACCGCTATCTAATGTTTCAGTTTATTATATAAGTTTTGGTTCGTAAACCTACATTAGGTGTGTTAGGTCGAAAAGAATAATGTAATTTGCATACTACAATCTTTAACGATCTTTATATTAAGTAACTGTTATATATATGCAAACTTGGGAACTACGATTATAGTATAGAGCGATTAAATTTAACATCTTGACATTTGAGATAAGTTTGAAGCCGAAAGGCTGGCTGACTAATAGGGATTGAAATTTTCCCAATTTTTTTATTTCCAGAGAAATGGGTAAATACATATGAATCATATGGGATTCACAAAAAAAAAAAATGCTGCAATTTCCGTTTTCAAATTTAATTGTACTGTAGAATTGAGAACAAAAAAAGTACAATATTTTCTAAATTTTTTAAAATGCCTCAATTATGAGAGAACAAAACTTTTTTCTTATTTGGGTAAATCTTAAAAATCTGTGTTTGTAAAAAATGATTAATTTTTTTCCAAGAAATATAACTTACATTAACACGGGGCAAAGGTGAAATGGGAGACCAATAGTTTGTTAAAAAGTTGCAGAATCCTGCTACAAGATAGAAGTTCGAATGTAAAAAACGACTTCACACATAGGAATTTGTTTTTAATAATCTGGATTTTCCATTATTGACTTCACATGTATGTCTGCTATTTAAGAGTCAATTTTGTATATACTCGTATGTATATAGTCTGAAATAGAACGCGTGTAAGCACATTCCCGGAGATCTCCCATATCCCATTCATTAATCGCAAGGAAGTTTGTTTTTTTTTTCATCCTATGACTCTGACGATAACACTAAAAATGTTGCACAATATTGACAAATGAGAATCATTCGGAGCCGGCGTAATTTTAAGATTGCAGCAATATGAATATATAATCTAGTATGCTCATTTACCCCATTATTGCGTGTCAAAATACAAATTAGTTGGCAATCCAGATTTTTCTTACGTTACGCTAAACGGTTATCTTTTCTCACCTTAGCTTAACTTTTGAATCCCAATCGCATAACACACTGCTTCCATTTTAAGGTAATATTGTCTGCCCAAAAAAAACTCTATTGTTTTTATACAAAAATTCTAATTCTCCCCGGATTTTTTTGTTTTTAATTTCAATACAGAAACAATAAACTTTTTGAAATAATTTTAGTCTATCGGTGTTGATTTTTATTTCAGAGATTAAATATTTTCTGAGCATTTTTCGATTTACGCAATTTTATCGAACCTGCATACTGGAATCAGAGAGTCATAATTTATAACAATCTATGGTTTAAATTAAAAAAAAATCGTTTCGCTTAGAATGGATCTCTAGTAAATCCAAATATTGATGTCGATTGCATTGAATTGTGTCCCCGAACTAAGAGGCGATATTACACTACATTATTAACTACACTAGTCTTAATTATAATCAAATCTATTCATCTATTCATCTATATATATAAAAATCAATTGCTGTGCGTTAGTCTCGCTAAAGCTCGAGAACGGTTGGACCGATTTGGCTCATTTTGGTCTTAAATTGTTGGTAGAGTATTCCGGAAGGTTTATAAGATTTTATTTGAAACGATAGATGGCGTTGGAGATGAGATTTTTGCAATTAATTTTTTTTTAAACATTAACATTTTGAAGGCAAAACAACGTTTGCCGGGTCAGCTAGTTACAAATAAAAATGTTTGGAAAATATTACGTTATATTATATTATTCTGAACTTTGCAATGCACACGTCTGTTCTGGAAAAGCAGTCTTATATACTTTATGTTTCTTTCCTTATACTTCGTTCTTAAAAACAGCTGATGTTTATACAAAAAAAAAAGTGGTGGATGTATCGAAACAACAGATTTCAAACGTTCTACAAAATGTTGTAAACATTATGATTTCACTCTTCGAAGCAACTTTGTAAATGAAATAGCATGTACGAATGTCTTGACTTAACTTTTATGAATTGCCATAAGATAAATAACGAGTTACAAAATTATTTTTGCAGCGTGTTGTAGAAGTTATAAAATTAAACAATTCTCAATCTCAATATTTTAGATCTGACAGTAGTAGATAGTACAAAAATAAGAATAGTATTATATATAATCGACAGAATCATACTTAGAATGTTCAGGTTCCTATGGACAAAGGAACTGTTCGATCATTACATTTTCAGTTAACAGCCGAAGATCTCTTTCCCATATAATAGTAAGGACTAAGACGATTTCAATAAAAATTACTTATTGACTGTGACTTCCATAATAAGAAAGATACTTTTACATTCAAGAATGAGCAGCCAATAATATTAAAAACTATTCGAAGTTAGTAACTACGTCAAAACTACAATAGCACTTTTTAAAGAATTAAATTTGGACAATTTGAAAATTGAGATATTAGAGAGTGAATTGAATTGCAACTTTAACGGCGTTATAGGCGGCAATATATTAAGACCATTAAGGGTCAAAAATGATTTTAATCTATTCTATTATATTTCTATTATTCTATTTATAACGAGAAATGTTAGATGTCCATTGATTTTTAAAAATCCTTAGTCAAAAAACTAATGTGACTTACTTCAACAGGATTGAAGTTGATATCAACTTTCAAAAACCGGAAAATAACTCGTTAAACAATTGTTTAGAACTAAGTTATTTGAATAAAGAGGAAATTACAGAATTGGTTACTATAATTAAACATAATGCAGTTTTCCAATTTATCCACTGTGAGTAAATACAAACATGAAATCCCCACCATAAATGATATATCAGTTTGTTCGCGGACATGCCTTTTGCCAGACTTTCATAAAATGGAAGTGGATAGGCTAATAAAGGAAATGTTAACTTCAGGAATAAGAGTCAAATTGGAAAGTCCATACAATGCACCGATTTTGGTAGTTCCTAAAAAATGGACAATTTAGGGCAGCAAAAATGGATAGTAATCATAGACTGCAAAAAACTAAATGATAGCCATAAACGACAAATTTCTTATTCTCAATATGGAAGATCTTTTTTTCAAAAATAGAGAAATGCCTTTATTTCTCAACTCCTGACCTAGAGTTTTCTTAAGATACATATCTCTCTTGGGGATAGACGATGAACGAGGTGTTACATAACTATATTAATAATATATGCATCGTACATTTAAATGAAATTTTGGTATTTGCTTCGTCTCTCCAAGAGCACATAGAGTACAATCTTAAAGTACAGGCAAATAAGCGAAATTTCTTCAAACGTGAATCTGAATGTTTAAGACACATAATTACACCTGATGACATTATGCCAAATGCTGTAAAAATTGAAGTAAATCGGAATATTCTGTTTCTGAAAACAGTAAAGTGGATTAATCAGACTCTATCGAAAAATTATCAAGAATTATGGGAAAATTGCTTTACCTATGGTAAAATATTTGAAAAAATTCTACAATTGATCCTTCGAATCGAGATTTCATAGATTCATTTAATAAATTAAAGAGAATATCTGAACTTTGATAAAATGTTCGTTCTGGCGACTGATGAAAGTAACGGAGCTCTTGATGCAATGCTGTCACAGAACGGCCATCCTATAGGCTTCACATCCAGAACATTAATCGGGCACGACTATAATTATATATAATTTAGTCGACGAATATTTTTGACTTTACTTGTTTGGACGAAAAATTAAGATTCAAACAGAGCATCGACATCTTCTTTGATTAAATTCGTTAAAGGAATGTAATATGAAACTACAAAGGTGAGCGGTTCAGTTAAACGAGTACGATTTTGAAGTAGAGTACACAAAATGTAAGAATCAGGTTGCTGATTTTGATTGACCATTGTTCAGACTCGAAAATAGCATTAGATGTACAGGAGATTTCATAGCGGAATTCAAAATTCGAATGACCATATAATCATTACTGAAAAGCTTGTGAACCTTTTTCAGAATTAAATTTTTATTCAATTAGAAGAGAAGAACAAACACATTTATTCAGGAAATTTTATTTAAAAAAATCGATTTACTATTACATTAAGAGAATACCATGAGAAAACGATTTTAGCAATACTTCAGGAAATATTTCCCATCAAAAGAAAAATAAGTATATTTTGCGATAATTTTGAAATGTTTAAACTGTTTCAGAATACAATGTATTTTTCGAATAACACAAATATGAAATTTTTTTAAATGCTCATAATTTCTCAAGAATGTTTCCGATACAGAAATTCTGTCGAATATAATTGAAAAATATCAAAGCAAAAAGAATTACAGAGATATCACGGAAACATACATTGAATTAAAGAACATTGCATATTATCCTAATTTGAATAAAGGGATACATAAATACGTAAATAATTGAACTATTTGCGACATGTGCAAAGATATTCTAATCTAACGAAATTATTCATGTAGATATTTGGTTCCTGAACAAATCGATTACGTTTCTAATGTATGTCGGCAAATTGACCAAACACCTACCAATACACTATCTATTGGACAAAAGCTCATTGACTATTTTAGAAAGTTTTTGGAAAAGGTTTGCTATTTGGAGGAATTATTGCTGACAATGACTTTAACACAGCTTATGTGATATATTTTCTTAGTTCGGAAAATGTATATTAAGAATTCACTTCATCCAATATTCATAGGAGAAATTCCTATGTAGAAAATTTCCATTTAACACTTAATGATTAGATAAGACTTTTCAAGTTAGACTTAAAAGATAAGAATATCGACGACATAGCTTCAGTTTATAAAACTGTTTAAATTTATAATGACACATTTCATTCAACAACTGGGGAAAAACCTTTAAGTTTGTTGAACAATAAGGTAGACAGATCGGCATGGGACAAAATTCATGATACTGTCGATTATGTTCAAAGTAAAAGAATAGAGCACTTGAATAAATACAGGTCAGAATGTCTAGAATTCCAAGAAAGAGTACTGATAAAAATGTAGGCTTTTAAACAATTAAGCAGAAGCCACAATTTTACAATCGCTCCGTTATATAATGAAAGAATCTGGAACCATTCTTTGTCTACTAATTGCCTATATAAGTTACAATACTATATTGCATTGCAATACAACACATGTCTCAGTATTTCGTAATGTGAGGAAACGAATATATAATATTTACGTTTTCAACGGACAATACCTAAGCTAAAATAAAGTACCGCGTAATATGTCATACCTTTGTACGTCTCAATCTTATCAAAGTGTACTATTTGATAGAACCAACAGGTGCTTGCACATATCAATCAACTTTGCAGATATTTTTAATCTAAACACTTTTCCAATTAACCCCTCGTGAAATGTGCCATTTTTTTGGGTTATTATTGATTATTCGTACTAACGCAAGTCCCATTTAATGGATCGAATAAAGAAGATTTGTTTTGAGATTTCCAAATATTGATTGCCAAATATTGGGAATTTTCCATACATTTCAAATACTTCACACTTCACTTCTCACACAACAAAAAAAATTTTAATATTTTTTGAAAATTTTAAAATATGAGAACACATAATATAAATATCAATCTTATGTGATTAAATTTTTAGCGTGTGCTAATTTATCCAATTAGCTAATAAAATGTATCAAGTGTTCCAAGTTTGTTTGCAACAAAGTGTTTTTAGAAATTGTAGACATTGCTAAAAATGTTTTTTTTTTAACAAAACTAGATATTTGCAATTACAAATCCAATTCTCCAAAATAAAAATTAAAATTTATAAAAATAAGTTTCTGGAATTTTCCAAATCGCTTAAAATACAATTTGTAACATATTACAACATTTTAAGTGGTCAGTTTATACTTCAATCACGTTGTGAATATGGAGGCACAAAAGGAGCATTTGCGCCACATACATATTTTGTTCTTTTATTTCAGGAAAGATAACATGACCACGGAATCATACGTATTTGGGATGTTGTTTAGATACTTTAACAGGACGCACACACAGTGAGATTGTAAGTGCAAAAAGTCTATTTTTCGACTGTAAAATATTAAAAATGTAATGATGCAGTTTTGTACGGAATTGTTTAGTTAAGAGAAATTCATCATTGCTTTTTTGAAAAAAATTATTTTTTATCGCAAATAATTACTTAAAAATGCTTGGGAGAAGTAAAGCGCAAAACGACTAAGATTTTAATGCAACTTGAGGGCCTGTATATGCATATTTGTTGTTCGTTTAATTATTTTATGTCATGATGTTCTATTCTATGATATTTTGTGATTCTTTAAGAAAAAAAGATAACTGGATAGCATAAATAGTTTCGAAACTATTTAAATTTAAAAAAAGCCCTAGAAATTTTAGTGTTCTAAGTTTTCCTTGGATGAAAAAAAGGTTAGCTCCGGCGACCTCCATGCTCTGACTGCAATAAAATGAAGGAAGGGAGTATATTATTGCGATTTATAGAAAAAAATCCTTATAATATTTTATACTGCTGAACAAAGTTATAAATTTTATGAAAAAAGTCACAAGAAATTACGCTACAAATTAAGCAAAGAAATAAAGACAAAACACGTATATGGTGCATACTTTGTGGAGTGCATTCTTCATATTGCCTACAATAAACCATTTCAAAAGTGGTCGGCGCTCGAAGACGAACATAAGGCTATGAAACAAGAAAACAAAGTCCGAATTCACAACGCATTTGAAGACCATATGCATTTTCGTGTTGATGAGGTTCAGCAAGGCACTGGGACCTCCAACGACGGCAACACCTCAAGACGTTTTTTTTTCCAATCCGTCACTTGTAGCTGACATAACTGAAGTCGAAGAGGAATTAATTGATAGGTTTCGCATAATATTACAAATAATCACATGTGGCCGAAATATTAATTCTTCGAAGTTTAAAAATTACACGCGGGATACGGCGAAACTTTATGTCGAAAAATACAGCTGGTATTATATGCCAGTAACTGTGCACAAAATATTAATGCATGGAAAAGAAATTATCGATGTAGCTACTCTTCCTATTGGTATGCTATCCGAAGAGGCAGAAGAAGCGCACAACAATGATTATAAAAAATATAGACTGATGTTTTCAAGAAAATGCAATAGAATGGCAACTAACTCTGATGTTTTCAACCGTCTCTTGGTGTCATCAGATCCTTTTCTTAGTAAAATAAGGCGTCAACCTCGTAAACAATATTTGGAATTAGATGATATTGTAAAAGAAATGATAGATGAATAAGTAAATAAGTTTCCTCACACATGTAACTAATTATGTTATTTTAGACAATCCTACTAAATATTTTTACAGAAAATAAGTCAGGCGGGTAGTGGGTGAAATGGTTATTTTTTCTGAGTAATATAGGCGATGGGCGTGGCCGATTTGGATGAAACTTTCCAAAATTTTTGTTTCCGTAGTACAGATGATCCATACCAAGTTACAAAAATTTCTACCTAACAGAATAAAATTTATACGAAAATTTCATTTTGAGTTGTATGGGCGGTGGGCGTGGCCGATTTAGATGGAACTTTCCAAGAATTTTGTTTTCGTAGTACAGATGATCCATGCCAAGTTACTAGAATTTCTACCTAACAGAAAAAAATGTATACGAAAATTTCATTTTTAGTTGTATGGGCGGTGGCCGATGAGCGTGGTCGATTTGGATGAAACTTTATATTTTTGCTACTCTACGTCATAAAACGCTCTATGCCAAATTTCAAGACTCTACGACAACTCCTTATATTTATTGCACAAAAATGTATGAAGCAATCCCACTGTGCGCACGTGCCAAAATTGGTCCACAAAAATCCTTTTGAGTTGGGACGACATACAGAAAAAAACAGGAAAATATTATGTCTTAAGTATTAAAGTATTATGTCTTTTGATAAAATTTTTTTGAAGTATTGGGGAGCTTATGCTCGGATACTTAGCATCCCATGTATTCTGATCCGATTACAGAAATATTTGCCGCACAGCGGTACATCAACTTCGACAAATTTTTGTTATGATCCGATTATAACAATCTTTATGTAACCGGTTAACGTTTGAAAAAATGTGCTTAGATGTCCCGGTTATCTCTTGTAGTTTGGGATATGATATTTAAAATATATATTTTTTAATGTTTTCCTCTGAATTTTCACAGCTTTTTTAAAAATTGAAGTTTAAATTATTTCAGAAGACTTGTTTTCAAAGGCCAAAAAATTCACGTAATCTGTAGAAGAAGTCACTTCAATAACTTCTGTGTGTTAAGAATGCAAGAAGTCTCATTTCGAATTTGTGGAAAATAGTGCAACAATTTTGGGAAGAAATATAATTAGTCTTCTGCCGTTTGCGGAAAAATTGTTTAGCAATTTACAACAAGTTTTATAAAATTTTACGAAATTATCAAATTTTGCAACTTCCGATGCATCACCTTGAATTTTATTTGAAAGAAATAAAAGGCATGAATTCGTAAATTGCAATGGCGTGATTTTTCACCACGGCAAAGGCAAGCCTAACATATCTTTGCAGGCTCGGCAAAAATATTGAAGCTTGGATGGTATGCGACGTCATATCTATCTTATAGTCCTGAACTGACACATTCAGATTTCCATTTATTCCGGAATTTCTTCATAGAGTTAAAAATCAAGTTGTTCCAATATTTTGCTGAAAATGATCAGTCATTCTTCCAATCTAGAATCAAAAATTGCCTGATCGATGACAAGTCGTGGAATAAAATGACACATTGGTTGAGATTCAAGTTAATTGTTATTTGAACAAAAAAATTTAAAATTTACCTTGAAAGAACCGAAATTAATTTCTTACCAACCCAGTATAACATATTTTACATTTAAAATAGTTACAATTTATATTAAGTCGTTAATTTCCTCGAAACTACCTTTTTGCTATGGTTGGTATGAAAAAAGTTCGTATTTCAAAATTATTTTACAGTTGTTTGTTTAGAATTTCTGCCAGATGTAAATAGATTACTTTTAAAAGAAACTGATAAAAAAAAACATGGATTTCATGAAAGTGCCTTGCTTTATTTTCGTCTTGAAACACCTTAAAAGTATTTTTGAATGAAATTCAATCAAAATGGTGAGCTATTGCTTCAAATCGCCCTTCTCGGAATCAAAAACAGACGTAAATTCACTCTTAATACGTTATATTTTTCCTCTCACACATAGGCCGCAATTCACAATCGCATCGTCCTAAAGCCTCTGCACACCCACCATTTTGGGTGGTAGATGCTCTGCATAAATAATAATTGTTTCCAAATTTAGGTCGGTAACACCAAAACTTTAGTACGTTCTTCAAAAGACAGTTCACGATGAAAATACAAATTCAAGCTTCCTTTTACAATCAAATAGTTCAAATTTTCAAGGATGTCTGCAAGCCTGTGATTCAACGCGGATCGTTTGATTAAAATCTTCTCTTTTCTTACCAATTAATGCGTCTAAGTCCTGACTCTTTGACTCTGCTCATTTTACAAAATTTATGGATCACATTCTCCAATTTTCATCATTATAAATTGTTTTTTTTTTTTATTTGCAATTTCTATTTTTGTGTTACATATTAGGTGAACTAAAAAGAAATTCATTGTTTTTGCATGACATTTAATGCTTATTTAGAATAGTTAGAATAATCCGATTTAGGTAAAATTTTCACCATTTGTTCGATAATTTCAAGTAATACTTCCACTACGCTTCTTTCATACAAACCCTATTGGAAAAAAATGCGACTGTCTATTTTTACAAGCTTCAATTGAAGCAATTTTTTCACTACCAAAATCATTCGCCCTTGGCAGGAACAAGTGGTAGCTACTTGGCGTCTGGTCTGGTGAATGCATAATTTAATTTTTTAATTTAATTTATTTTTATTCAGGCTTCCAATTTTAAGCCTTAAGGACGATTACGATACTAATGCTACAAAAATTTTGTGTATCTTATTAGCAGAAAATGATTTACAATGACAGTCTACTTCATTTATTAGAATTTTTTATTTTGTATGTTTTTCCTCTTAATATACGGAATTATAATTTTAATTGAAATTTGTAGCTACTCTATAAGAACCTGGAAAGCCACTTGCGCTGTTCTGATGGAACACAATTCCTATCTTAGTGATAAAAGTAATTATTAAGTTAATTTATTTTTGTTTGACATTAACTTAACTGAACCACTTTTTATTACCAGTCAATATCCGGGTTTTGTATCGGTTTTGTTGCTATTCGGCAGTGGTTACATAGAGCTTCTTCTTGTATGCATAACCCGACCGCATTTATACGAAACGAGATACAAATTACTAAATCCATCTATTGGAAATATAATGAAAATCTTTTTACTATATTTTGTACATTCTCATCTTTGTTCGGTCGAATACCTGTCATTGTTTTTAGATTTAACCAGATTCGGTGACAATTTAGTGTTATTAAGCTTTTATGAAATTCAGTTCATTACGATAGATTCATAAAACAGAATTAACATCGTCCACTAGAACATATTTCTGCAGCTATATATGTATATTTCATTTCCTCTATCTCTTATAGTTTTTGAGATATAACCATTTAAAGTTTTGATGCAGCATATGACGATTTCGTGATCGATATCACTATATTTTTATAACTATCAATTGTTTTTTTTTAATTCGGTGAAACATAATATATCAGTATAATAGATACAAATTTAAGTTAATGCTGTTAATTACTGAGTTTTACAACTCTAATAAATTTAGAATTTAGAATTTGTCACTAAAGCGAAGGTGCGCCTGCTAATTTTCGGTACGATTTCAACGAATTAAATCATTTAAAGGTGTAAATAGTGGGGAATAACTCTGGCAAGGTATTGCCAATCTTGCATTTTTCACATGAACTATTCACACGTATCCACACACATTGACAAGAAAACAAAATTTTTGTCTTTCGCATCGTTGTTAATAAACGAACAAATGCCACACAAAAATGTTTCACGAAGTCCTAGATGATAAAAGGTTTTTGAAATACTTTTCATCAAAAACCTTTAGTCTAGACATAGCCTAACACGATATCGCCCATTTAGGCCGTGTTTTAAATCGAATACTTTATTCAGTGGTAAAATTGGGTGAATATAATTTTGTATGGTGAAATAAATCTTGTCAGTTTGCTGTTCCAAATGGACTTTTGGCAGATGCAAAAATAAATTCTCACAGGCACTGCTGTGGCAAATGTTGGCATTTGTGTTAACGTATCGCAAATACAAAATATATATTCATTGCTTCTGTTATACAATTGTTCCCTCACAAAACAAAACAACGAAAAACACAAACAATACGCACACTGCCATTTATACATAACACAATAAGCAAATGTCAGCATTTTACATTCATCTGTCAGAATTTATTGCTGCTTTGGGGCACGCCGCAAATTCTGACAATTGCTATTCACCACTTCAATGTCAAAATTTTATTCGAAGCGAATCAAACACACCTCGACATAAAACGCGACCTAAGTAAGAAGAATAGTACAAACACTAGCGAAACAAACGGAAAACACGTAATAAATATGTATTCGATTTTTGTAACATTCTGTGAAGAAAGCTGTCACATAGTTTAATGAGAAGCAATTATTCGGGTATTTGGGATGGTATTGACCTTGAACGGGGTACCGATTTTCTACAAGGAAAAGTGTGAACGTAGAAGAATGAAGATAGATATGATGTAAACGAAACGAATAGGGTGTCCAAAGTTTAAAACACAAAAACTAAAGTTTTACCAAAAGTCCAAAAATTATCTTCTTTATTGAGATAAATGTATAAAGTGTAAACAAAAAATTCGTTTGATAGGCTTGAGATAGAATGCAAAACTTATCATTTGAGGGTAATATACCTATAGACTTATTTTTACGTAAATATTTGCCTAGAACGAAATTAATGCTCTGTACAGCTTTTTGCTTGGGGGAGGAATTGTGACATTTGACATATTGCAGATCAATTGTGAATGAACTAAGACATTAGAACAACAAGAGAAAAATTAAAAATTTCAATGAAATTAATTTTTGTTTTTGGTTTCATCCACTATAATGATATAGAGCGGAATTCAGTTAGAAGACAGTATCAGCGTTTAATTCGGTTTTCATGAATTGGTTTGTCTTGAGCACTATGCATGTGCTTACCTCACGTTTTACTGTGAATTTTCCTGCAACTGCTTTAGAATTTACAATACCAGAAAATATTTTTAAACGGAGGAAAATTGCTAAAAGCTTAATTAAAATTTTAGCTAAATTTGGACAAATTGGATTAATTCTGACAGCGTTGTCCGATAATATACAGTCCCATATAAATTCATTCAATTCATAAACATTATTTTCTATTACCAAATTATGTCGCCGACAATTTTGTTCTGACTTAAAGCTATGGTCAGTACTGCAAACAAGAGGCGAAGGGAAATTGATGCAACCGGAATTCTTTTTGTTGTCAATAGAACCCCTTGGCATTGTGCTTATTTTAAAGCTCCCATACCTGGTACACATATGATGACATCTACTGTCGGTAATACAGTTGCGTCTAAAACAGTTGCAAAAATCGAAAGCTGGTGGTGACTCAGTTAGAAAGCGGTGCAAAGTGAATAGTGAGAAAAACTGTGAAGCACATAGGATGAAATTGTCAATTTAATGGTGAAAAAAGAGAAAAGTAATTAGCAATATTTAACAAACACAAGAATTTATTAAATTAAACAACAAATAAAGTGCAATTTTTACAAATAAATACCAATTGTAGTCTTTTACGCTGTGTAAAGTTGGAGGAAACCACAAGAGAATTGGTTTGGAAATTACAGTGAGACACAGAAAAACGCATACGCAGGCGAAAAACGAATTGAAGTGTAACACATAAGCAGAGTCAGCCAGCCCAGCCCAGCAGCAGAAAACGCAGGCAAGCAACGTCAATACCCATACCTGTCGTGCCACACGACAATTCCATACATTTCCATATAAAAAAGTGACAACCGTTAGCGAATAAAAGCCATTGTCCATTTCGGATAAGGACTTCGCTAAAAAAGGGTGAAAAGCAGACGAGGTCAGCAAACTTACTTGGAATATAGCAATTAAGATTGAAATTTAATTGAACCTGTTTTGTGGTTTCACCAGCGCTACTTTCATTTTTCATTCCTCTCTGCAAACACTAAAATAGACTTACACACAATGTCGTCCGGAGATTTTGGTAACCCTTTGCGTAAATTTAAATTGGTATTTTTGGGCGAACAAAGTGTGGGCAAAACATCACTAATTACTCGTTTCATGTACGACAGTTTTGACAATACCTATCAGGCTACCATCGGCATTGATTTTTTGTCGAAAACCATGTACTTAGAAGACCGCACAGTACGTCTACAGCTGTGGGATACCGCCGGCCAAGAACGTTTCCGTTCTTTAATCCCATCTTACATACGTGACTCAACTGTAGCGGTCGTGGTCTATGATATTACAAATACAAATTCATTCCATCAAACCTCAAAGTGGATCGATGACGTGCGCACTGAGCGTGGAAGTGATGTCATTATCATGTTGGTGGGCAACAAAACAGATCTGCAAGACAAACGACAAGTATCGACGGAAGAAGGGGAACGTAAGGCGAAAGAACTGAATGTGATGTTCATTGAAACAAGTGCCAAGGCTGGCTATAACGTTAAACAACTGTTTAGACGTGTAGCAGCCGCCCTACCGGGCATGGACTCGACGACAGAGAATAAACCCAACGAGGATATGCAAGAGATAACACTGGATACACAGAAAGAGACAAAGGATCCCGAAGGAGGCTGTGCCTGCTGAATGCTGCTACTAATTCTGAAATTTCTACCACTTTCCTCAATTCTCAATTCAACTCCCTGCAACCAACGAGACGACGTCTAATGCCCAAATAAAAAATTATCTTAACGAAACATGGACGTTTATCAATTACATACCACTAAACTATTATTTGAATCCTTTGAACAGTAAATTTTGAATGTTACCAAAATCCGGCTCTCAATCAGAAATGTTCTCCATTTACAATTTTGCAATTGAAAGTGCATAGACTAGACGTATCATGATTTTGAATAAATTAGAATACATAGTAATATTTCAATGTGAATATTATGCTGAATTTTACGTTCCTTTGTGTTTTTCAAGTCCATTTAGTCTATTTGGTATTCTGGCCTTTGAATGCTAATTTTGAAGAAATGAATGATAATGGTTTGATTCACTTTCACATTGAGTTAAGACAAAATTGGCATGCTTGAATAGTTCTGATATATTTCCTTTGATTTACCCTGTTGTTATTCTTCCTTTAATCCAAAAATAAGACTTACGACACTTAAATTTAGTAAAGTAGCTAAAATCCCCAAGCTTTCTTTAAACGGAAAAAGAGATAATACGATTTTTAAGATGGCCCAAAAATGTGTGTGAAGATTTTTAAAACCAGTTTTTGGAAATAGAAAAAACAGAGACTTTGGCGACATTTCACACAAGGTCCACCCTCCATTCCTTTTCATCTAACTACTATACTACATCTTTAACATAAAGTTCCATCATTCATATCCTCCAACCTTTGGACCTTCACACACGTTTTATACACATTCTTACATTCATTTTACTATAAATTTTTTAAAAGAAAGTATATATAAATATAATATCTAAGTTTATTTATAACGTAACGTAAATAAATAATTATAACAGGAAGCAAAGAAAAAATAAGAAAAATGTTTGAAATAAAAAGTAAAGAAATAACATTCTTACAGAAAATTAAACAAACAGAATGTTTTGATTTATTTAGGATTTTCTTTAAATTAAAAGGTAGAAGCAAAGACTCCAAGCAAAATGTATTCGGAATATAGAGTACGAACTTTGCCAACTAATAAGGAAAGTAAATATAAATAAATGCTTGAAATTTGTTTTCAATACAGCTTTCGAAAGATATTATCTACAAAATATCGATTTGCGTTACGCCAGGTAAGAGCCACCATTTCACTTTTAGTATTGGATATTGTGAATCATAAATATTTACTGCATAAACTATAAATAATTGAACTAAATCCTTCCATGTCATTGAATATTGAAAATATCGATTTGTGTTACGCCAGGTAAGACAGCCACCATTTCACTTTTATTACTCATTAACAACTTGTCGACTATTGTTATGGCATACTTATGTACGAGTATGGCGGTGTTAAGATATTTTTTAGTTATGATTGTAAATGTAAGACATGAGATTTTTTTATATTTTCGACGTTGTCGCAAATATCTGCTAGTTAAGATCTCAAAAATATGAAGTATAATACAACTTATATCAAATATAAAGAATTTTGAACTTTCAAGATATCTCAAGAAATTCCATTTACAAGAAATTGTTTATATTTACGAGAATGCAGCCTAGCAATTGAGCATTTTTGAGCAATTGAGCGATTGGAAAATAATTTCCACTCCGCATTTAAGTAGACAAATTTCAATAGGTTTAGTCCATACTGCGTCTAATAATTCAGTATTCTCTGGTTGTCTCATGTTTTATTTTGCCGAATGACATCCCGATGAACTTCGTCAAGAGTAACAATTACGTGGGAAACTAATCGTAACGAACCTAACCGCGGTTATATACGGTTTATAGCGCTACTTGTAAGCGATGGATAATAGTCGGGATGGGTTCTGTCTCATATTTTTCGTGGTTCCAAAGATCTAATAGATCAAATATGCTTATTGATTAGGTGCAATACTTAACAGAACTTTCATTTAAAGTCCATGTGGATGCATTATCTTACAAGTTCTGGTGTTCTTTACCAAAAATGTATTGTATATTTTGCTTCTCAATCGCTCTAATCGGAAGGAGGATAATCCGTGCGCTAAAGTAGTATCTGCTTTTGTCAAATAATGATATATAATAGTCAATACTATAACTCTGTATAGTGCTCTTGCAGGCATCGTATAGTATTATGGTTTATATGCTATGATTTGGCGGAATTTTTCATTATGAGTTTGGTCAAATAACACTATAATTTTTTGCTATTTCAAGTTTTTGTGTATAACTGATCATTCCGTGAAACGCCAGTAATCAGCACTTTTTCACTTCTAGGAATGTTAGGTCTATGTTTGAGAAGCCATTTGTGGCTGAATTTGCTAGCCATTGGAACCGTTCACCACCAGACGTTATAAAGGGTGGCGCATAAGTAACGTTAACGTATTCAATATGCGTTCTTGTGAATCATTTGGGTTTAACTCTTGAACCAATTGCATCTTATATGGGAAAATATGTAACATATGTAAAGTTCTTTGCAAAGACCCCATAGACATCTCTAACTGCTGAGAACGTTGCCTGGTGGAAGTTTCGGGGTTTTGGTCGATACTTGCTTGCACTCGAACAATGGTCACTTCATCTCGAACTGCACAAGGTCTTCCAGCACGCGGAAGATCACAGACAACCCCTTGTTGCCCAAAGCGCTGAACCAATCGGTAAATTCTTGAAGCGCTAGAAGCATTTCGAACATGAAAGAAATTCGATGTGATCTGAATAATCGAATGCTGACTTTCAAAGTAAAATTGAACAGTTTTGGTTCTTTGTTCTGTGCTGAGACTTTCCATCATAAATTTCCCAAGTATTATTTAGTTAATTCTGTAAAAAGACGAAAAAAGACTTAAACAAAAAATGTATTCACTAATCAAATCTTAACGTTGCTTATACGCCACCCTATATAAGAAAACCGTAAAAATAATGTAAAAAAATTGCGACGGTTTACGAAAAGGTTGATTACTATGTCCAACAGGAATGCTCATTGTTAAGCTGTTAGTATCATTTTTTAAGATTATGACGTGTTCTCTCAAAATGAATAATAGAATAAAGTATTTATAACTAAAGGGCATCTAAGACAGCGAAATTTATTTTAAAGGATAATGTCTGAAAAAGTGTACTTTTATTTTTTAGTTTCTTCCCACAAATAGCTCTATTTATTAACACTTACTTTTTAATCTTTCACTGAATAGAGCCGCTATAGCTTTAGGGTACACGACAATTACAACTAAAATAGTTACAATGAAAGAGTATTTTTATTGTCTAAACTTACATATACACATGTATTTACACATGTAAATCATATTTTCCTGCTATTAAGATACACACAATTTTTATAACATTAGCATTGTAAAGTTTTATAATGTATTTGTTATTGAATTATGGAGAAGATATAATATTGTAATTTAATGAAATCGGTAATTTAATGAAAATTGCCAAATGGAATTCGTGAGGAAAACCAATCCTCCATTCTCAATGTTGGTTGGTGTAATAAAAAAAGTTTAATGAATAAAAAACTGGATATTTTCAAGTAATATTTATCTCATATATGCATAATCAGCTTAGAAGTAGATATATATACAACTGATAATATATCAACAGCATAATTTCAGTCACGAAGGTATCTGCAGATAGACTTATCACGGAGTCCGAAATGCGTCATTGTTTTTGGCAACTGCTTAAGTGACTTTTGCTCCAGCCAAATACCTAAAAACATTTCCAATTTGGAAATGTGTACTAGACCTAAAAGTTAATTTGGTGCATATTTTTCTGTACATTATCAAGAAATTTTTACTATTGTATTTACAAATTCCAAATACAAAAACTTTAACAAAAATTTTAAATTCATTGCAGCTGTAATATAAGCATGCAGAGCCCTAAGCATTCTGACAGGCCTCACAGTCACAATTGACACGAGAAACTTTAAAGTCTAGTAACTTGGTATTTTCCCTACGAATAAGTCGTCGTAAATTAATTTAGTTTATTTATTCAGGATTCTAATTATAAGCCTTTAGGCCGATTTGAATAAATTACAATATTACAGCATATCTGCTCCACAATTCCATAACAAATGCATTATACAACTTTACAATAATAATGTTATAAAAATATTGTGTTTCTTAATGGCAGGAAGATATGATCTACAATATGCCAGTCTACTTCACTTATTAGAATTTTTCACTTTGTTTGTTTTTCGTCCTAAAATACGGAATTATAACTTTAAATGGAATTTACAGCTACTCCATAATATAAAGAAAGATGTAATAACAGAA
This sequence comes from Philornis downsi, assembly GCA_019455685.1. Taxonomy (NCBI): domain Eukaryota; kingdom Metazoa; phylum Arthropoda; class Insecta; order Diptera; family Muscidae; genus Philornis; species Philornis downsi. The sequence continues at coordinate 646,399 of JAHXMU010000035.1, read as the reverse complement.
GTTAAAAGGGAATCGTTCTATGTACGTACGTGATCGATTTACACAAAATCTATTGCATATATTTTGTTAGAATAAAAATATCGTATTTTTCATTGATGTTTAATAACTTATATGCCATATACAGAAGATAATATACATCATACATATATAATATATACGAGTATGAGAGTTTACAACTCAAACCAATACCTAATATGTTATGATTAGAAAGTAACGAGCGTATCAGTTTGTATAAATTTTTAATTTTTAAGCGAATTCTAAACAAAACAGTATTTTCATCGGCGTCAATGATTGTTACTACGGTTCTATCTATATACCATATTTTTAATAAACAAGAAAGCGCATGGTTGGTATTTTGGTAAAAACTGACTAACATTATAAGACGAAGGTTAGGAAAGGAAATTAAAAGATATTGAAAATTATCTAAAGGCTAATAGTCCACGATGAATAATGAATGCAAAGATGTAATTTAATGCATTTTTTAGGTTAAATGAAACCGTTCCTAATTTCAACCATTTACAAAGTAAACAAAACATTTTCCAAATTAATTGAAATTGCTTTTAAATTAAAATAAACCTTTTCGACATTAAACGGAACATTTCACAAGTTGAATGGAACCTTATAAAAAAAAATAATGTAGGACAGAAATAAAAAACTTTAAGTTGACCTATTTTCGGACTTTCAGTCGTCTTTAATTTCTAATTAGTATCTGGCAACAGTCTAGGTAATTGCCCATAGTATCGGTTTTTAATTTTCTGTAAGATTTGAAAAAAATCGACTAAATAACCACATCCCTTCTGATACTTCCCATGCATTCTTAGCCCCATATTTTTCAAGTAATAGTATTGAATTCAGCCAAATTGGGCACACATCAGGTGTTTAATGAACTATATTGACACAGTCATTCCGCCTCCTCCCACACAAAATGACCTACTTAGTGAAATCAAATTTCTCCGCTGTAATCCCTAATTTTTTTAGACTGGAATTACATTTTTATCAATTGTGTTGCGTTATAATGCTTTGTAAAATTTGAAAAATCGACAGTGTCTCGGTAACTCCTACATAATTTTACTCGTATATTCCTTGAGTCATACCTTTCATTCAAGTGCTCTTAATTCAATATCTGACAGTTAGTAAACTTAACTCTACGAATGGAAATGTATTGCATTGCCACAAGTCTTAGGGCTCCACATATACAAATTGGGCGATTCAGCAAAATTTCTTTATTTCTTTTCTATGCAGATGACTGCAGAATGTTATAAGTTTGGTTTTCATACAGAGTATTTTTTTCTTATTCCTAAAATAAGCACACTCATGAATCGTGCTTTTGTAGTAAGAGTAGCACGAATTTACAATTTACTACCCAGCCATTTAAAATGTTTTAAGTTATGTCCTGATTCTTACAAAAGGCACATTCTGCAACATTTTCAGACTTTTCTGTAAAATTTTGTTTTCAAATAAATTATAAGCAGCCTTTATTACATACTGATTATCTTACATTTCCAGATTATGTACCAATTAACTTTTAACTTCTAAATTAGTATTTTTTTCATATTTTTTTGTCTTTAATTAAAATTTTATATTTAATTTTTATTATGTGTTTTTTTTTTAATTTATATTATTGAGCAGATTAAATCTAATATATGAATTGTTGCATATTGTAATTTACTTATAATTGGCCGGAAGGCTTTAAATTACAAGCCAAAATAAATAAATAAAAATTTCTCTTCCAGCAACCTCACACACTTACACCAAATCGAAATGACATTGGGTGAAGACATACATATGTAGATCAGACAATTCACCTTACTGAAATTTCTATATTGATTTTTATTTACAAATTGAAACACCAAGAAAGATAGAATTGGAAGACAGCAACCATCTACAAAACACTCGAGCAATAAATATATAAAGAACGAGAAAAAAATATTAGCACTTCTTGAAATCGCAATTTTTTAATGCATGAATTTGAATTAACACAATTGATTCAACATACATGTTTGTATATCCCCATTTTAAATATCTTAAATGACTGCCTACCTATGTAAATAACATAAACAATTTTTCAAAAATAAATATTTTTAGTGAGGAGTACTGAAGTGCACGTATGTACGTACAATTTATATGTGCCATTGAACGTACAAAAATTTAAATATGTATACAATACGACCGATATGTATTGCCTACATATTATAATATGTTATGCAGTCTATGCAGCAAATATCAACATTTCACTGGGTTCAGATCTGAAGTAAATTAGCTCGAAAATAGTTAACAAAATATTACTCATATTTGGCATTTAACAATCAAATGTTTACTTAATAACAGTGAGTGAGAGGAAGAAATACTCATTATCACATTCATCAGCGCGGAGGTTGATTATCTTAAATTGCCACCTATGTATATAATTCATAATCAAATAAGTGTAAAAAAGCGCCTCAAAAATTTGTCAACAATTTTCAAAAATTGCTGAGATTATTATATTGTTTGTCAAGTATTGGCATGTGTTAAGTGTTTCGACAATTTTGTAATTCTCTTTCGTCAAATTGCTTTACCAATATTAAGAAATGCAACGCAATCTAACAATGTAGCCGTCAGCTGATGCACTATAATAATAATAATACAATAATCGATGAATCATGAAAATGTGCCTACATACACTTAAAGTGAATTTTTCAAACAAAAACCATTTATAAATATCTTGAACGTAATAACGAAAATGACAAACGTATGACATACATGTGTACATATTGGTGTAGATTAGGATGGCAATTTAATGCTAAGAGTAAAGATTATTGGGCTCCAAAATCCCAAATATTGCGAGTTCTAATATTTTGCTACTTGGTCTAAAACTATGGATTGTTCTTTTGTTCTTATTGAGCCTTAAAAGTTACATATACAACTTCACGTTGCTACCAACTTCACGCTGCTATAGCAACCAAGCGGCTAATGACGGTGCGCTCATCTTTTTAGCACAAGCGTCAGTCTCTTATGTTGTTGTTATCGCTTTGTATTTGGATTAGAAACCTTAATCACCTATGGCATTTACATGTGAACGAAATGTTTGTGTATCGAACTACGTTACAATGATACTACGAACCACGTTACAATGATACATCAGAAACGCATAGGAGGTGGACATCCAAAACCAATATTGTTCTAAAGGCGAGGGCCAAAATTCAACGTAATCCATGGCAAAGCGCAGTTCAATTGATACAAATTTTCAATGAGTCTGCACGTAGATTGGGGTGCATATTAAAAAATGAACTACAAAATATAAAAATGCAGGAGCACTTGCACGCAGGGGGCGAGCATGAAAATTTGGTCTTTTGTGATGAAAAAGATGAACGGTGCAGCGATATGTAAATGAACGAAACGATCGTATATGGTTATAATGCAAATCAAAAGAAAATTTAGACCAGCAAATGCTCTTGCTCTGCGAGAGCAAGCGCCTGCAATAGTGATGGTATGGCATATGGCAACCGCCATAGGGCGCTCATCACTGTTTTCTTTGAACAGGTTGAAAAGGTAAATCAATAAATCTGCACTGAAAATCTATAAAACGATACTTTATTACCTTGGACACGTAAATAATTAAGTAGAAACAATTGGACGTTACAGAAAGACTCGGCACCATCCCATAAAGCCTGGCAAATTCAAGGTTTTTCCAAGAAAAAGTTGCCGGCGATTATATTCCACCGGAGCGGAACCAATTAACTTTTTCCAGAATGAGGTTCATTCTGGAGCCCAAGGTATCAACTAAAAAATAAGAGATTGTCAACGCCTTAAAGATTGACCTTCGCCGAGAATAGGATAAAATGTCATCAGGTCGCAATTGTCCAGCGTGTGAAACCTTACCGGACAGATTCGATGCTATTATTGCGACGAACAATAACATATTTTTCTTAAAATTTGAAATGTTTCTTATATAGTGAAGTTTTTAAATAAATAGTATTTTTATAGCTAGTCTAAGATTTCTTTGAGTAGATATCTGTACGAAAAATCGCACAGCTTTTAAGTATGGAGCATCTAGGTTTGAGTATAGGGTATCTTAGACACAAATATAGCCCATCGCCACTCAAAGAACGCCTTGTCATAAAGGTTCTAAAACTTTTATCCAATTTGTATTTCTAAGTCGTGAAATAGATCATACCATCGGCATTGAATCTGGCGTAGAAGTTGAGTCACTATTCCCAATCAAATATAACTGCTATAGTTGTCATAGGTGAAATCATATACATATTAATATATTTGAATCAGCACCCACATAATTGGTTAACTAATTCGAATGTTGAAACATATTTTGATTCGAGGACCTAAAATTAAACCGTATAAAACTATAGTAGCATTCCGAGTTCTCGAATCAAAATATCAGTTTCGTTATGTTATGAAGAAGAAACATAATCAATGCAAGTTTCAGTCAGAGAAAAATTATGGATTAAAATTTCGTAAGTTAAAAATGCTTCAAACACTTTATTTTCTGATCTTAAGATATCAAATTATCAGAGAATTTCACAATGAGAAATATTTTGTACTTTTTCGTATTCATAAATTATACTAAAAAAATAGAATTTAAATGTTACAAAATTTCGGTGTAGCTATTCGGAAACAAAATCAAGATTATGTATAGTATAGATTTGGATGTCTCAATTAGAAATAAATAAAAAAAAAATACTTTTCGATTGCATTCCGTTTCGATCACAGATTTTTACGACCCGCTTTTAGCAAAGCAGTAATTGCATGTGTATTGTCTGTGCTTCTAGACTTCATATGTTTTTATATACGAGTATGTACGTATTTTGTGTTGCAGTTGTTAATAGTATAGTTTCTGGAGGTTGAATTAAATTTGAAAAAGATTGGAGTATTTTCGCAAATGTAGTAATCTATTTGGAAGAACATTTTTTCCAATGGTTGGATTTAAATAGAAAACTGTCCTATTTAATATGAAAACAGTTTGACTAAATTTGAAAATGGATTCAGTCGATTTGTAGATAGTGGCATCAAATCTGAATATAGATAAACTTTGATTATATACGGTTTCAAAAAATTTGAAAATGGTTTGACTTAGTTCAAGTACTATTTAATTTCAGCTGGAATAGCACCTCCAGCTTTGACAATCTAAGAAAATTTATGTTTTGTCCACGTTTACTTTTAAATGATTTCATCCACAAGACGGTGAAAAGTGTGAGGGGGTTAACTATTGCAGAGTATAGCTAATGAGCAAATGAGAGCCCGGCAAAATGAGTCTTTAATACTTTGATAAATTATTGACCATATATTTTAAAAATAAAATAACAATAAAATAACAATTTTATTGTCAGAAACTCTACAACATTTAACTTTTTAGATCGTAGTTTTAGAGACACATTTATGAGATGTATAAAAAATCCGTTTTTTCAATTTTTCTACTTTTTCAAATATAGGCAAAGTTGTCTTTTTGACAGTCGATATTTCCCCTTTTCTTAAATACGGTCAAAATCTAATTTTAATAAAAAAGAAATGTTTTAGTGTTCTGCTTTTAATTAAACTTAATGCTTTATTTAACAAAGCAACGCATTCTATTTAAAAAGAAAGAAACACAAAATACACGTTCAAATACAATTTAATATTAAAATGATGTCTTTTTGATTCGAGAAATATTTAAATGCTTTGGTAAAATAATTTTTCATAAGGAACTGTGGCTGTAATGGTTAGGTAAAGTCTTCTTAGCGAAATTTCTCAGAGAAATTTCAGTCAGGTGAATTGACTTACATATACGTATGTACCTCCACCCAAAGCTCTTTTACGTTGGTGCTAAACTCGGGGGAGTGGCAGAAGGAATGTGGTAAATCACTATGTTCTTACCAAAAATACTCTGATTTCGAATTGGCAATTATTTTTGCGAAGTTAGTCAATTTATATGTGCGGCACCTTAGAGTCGTGGCAATCTAGTCGGTTTTTTTTATTTTATTTATTTATTTCTGGCTTGAAATTTAAAGCCTTCCGGCCAATTATAAGTAAATTACAATATGCAACAATTCATCTATTATATTGACTGTGCTCAATATAATAAGTTAAAAAAGCGCGTAATAAAAATTAAATATAAAATTTATAAAAATATAATATGAAATTATGATCATTAAAGACAAAAAAAGTATGAAGAAAAGACTAATTCAAAAGTTAGAAGTTAACCGGTATATAATCTGGAAATACAAGATAATCGGTTGTAATATAGGCTGCTCACAGTTTAATTGAAAACAAAATTTTACAGTAAAGTCTGTAAGTGTTGTAGAATGTGCCTTTTGTAAGAATCAGAACATAATTTAAAACTTTTTAAATGGCTTGGTAGTAAATTGTAAATTCGAGCTACTCTTACTACAAAACCATGACCCATGAGTGTGCAGCGAGAAAACTAAATTTCAATAAATCGGTCAATTTGTATTGGAGGTATCAGAAGAGGGATTGTACCATATTTGGTCGTATTGAATAGATGATGGAATAGATGGGTTAAATCGGCGTAAGAGGTTTTATAATGATTTACGGCAGTTAATATGTCTACTAGCCAGCCAGACAGAGGGACATCGTTCAAACGACTTAAAATGCATGAAACATATTTGGTCAAAATGTACCTGATAATTTAAACGTTTCCTTTTTATTTTTTTCTGCATCATATGAAACATTCCTTTCGATAAAGGTATACAAATTAAAATATTGCATCCCACGAACGTCAATATTCCAGTAGTCAATTTTCGCTGCCACCCTATTGTAGTAATCTTTTTAATAATCTCATAAAGTTATGTTGTGTTATGTCTTCTTGCCGAAACAACGATAACGATTTGTTCTACTGAACTGAAAAAAGTATAAAAACAGTTTGAGTAGAAGGTGGATGGTTTTCGTAGCAGTGGTGATGTACGAGTACTTGCGAGGTTCGTTTTAAAATTAAAGTGAACAAAAAAGGAAAAATTAGAAACCTTTTTCAACTTTTAAAAGCCGATTTAAACTGACAAATAATGTTAACATTTGATGACTCGCGTACAAATATTGCAGTTTATCCCACCCTAGAATCATATCAACTATTCAGAGTATATAGTCATTCCTTTCCATCCCCTTACCCATTTATATAGCCTCTTACATACCTTGAACGGGTTGGTGATTTATTTTTTAGACTATTCGGTCGGTAGTCACTAACAACTGTTATTCCAAGAATTCTCTAGACTTGGGCGGTGCTCTTCTCAGAAGACGATAAGCTACATAGTCGTACTCGGCGAACTTTTCTGGCAATATAATTTAAAATTATGGGAAAAAATATTAAAAACAATTAAATCATTCTACAAAACTATTCTCAAGTTTTATTATTTTTAATTTCTTAGAAAAAATGTGCACATATTATAGCAAAATACTATGATAAAGTAGATATCTTCTAATGCAAGATAAACTAAAATGTAAAAAAATGTCAATATTTTTTAAATATAGATTCGAAGTATTTATAAGCTATATTCGAAAGAAAATGTGATATTACTCGTGTTTAAATAGCAAACTTAGCACGCAATGAAAATGAACACCACCAACACTTACCGTGAAAGTCACATCCAACAAATCCTAGATTTGGGGCTCAAAATCCGTCGATTAACCACTACCAAATTGTTGTTGATCATACTAGCATTTTAAAGGGATCAGTCTACTCTTTTTTAAATTCGACTGGTACCAAAAACAAACATATTTTTCCGAAAAAAAGAAGAGGAACTGATTTCTGGCTACCAGCATTTTATAAAAAGCTTTATTTCGGGAGATGCGACTTGGATCTGTGCTTATGAGGCAACTGACTGCCCGAGTGAATATCTTGGCAAAGTTCAACAAAGGTCGAAAAGATCGTGCCAACGGCGCTCAAGATTCAAAAGGGCGCTTCGGGAATACCGTTTTAAGTTGATTGAAGAGATGCGAAGTAAATCGTGATAAAACAGAATAAAATAATAACGATTTTTTTTTTCAAAAAACAAACATTGGTCTTACATTCTGGATACAATGGTGTACGGCACAGTTAAAGTTTAAAAACAGCATAGAAATTTCAGTAAGCTGAGCCTACTTATAAATATCCTCATCCTATGAAATTTAACAGGTTTCTTTTTTACCTTACATACAGAGGCAACGATATGAGATATCCAGTTACATCAATGAGGAAGCATTTAAGATATCGTTACCGCATTCTGAGTAAATGTGGTACAAATATTATTTTATAATTATATGGGTGTTCATCAGGCTAAAATCGGGGACACATTGGAAAGGCTTCACTCTTGGATGACTTGCAATAATGTAGCCATAAATCCTTCTGAAACCAAAGCAGTTCTTTTCTTGGATCGTGGTCAGTGCCATTTACATTTGAAATACAACGGCACTATAATTGATTTCGTGCATAGTTTAAAGTATTTAGGAGTGACTGTTGATGATAAGTTGAGCTTTGACCAACAAGTTGATAGCTTAATTGCTTGTATGTATAATAGACTTCGTTACAAAGATTACAATTAGCGTTCAATGCTGCCATGCGATATCTATATTCGCAAAAGCGTTATATTCATATAACACCATTTGTTATAGATTTCCTTGGCTGTACATTCTGCCAATCGGATAGAGACACCTTGTTTGTAAAGAGTGTGGACATAGCAGGTGTATTTCCTTAAATCGTGGTCCTTACATTGACCACTGTTTTATTTTCATTTCTGTTTCGATCAACTCCAAAAGCCGTTCCGAGTCAATTGATGTAAGGTTTGCCGAGTTGAGTGTTGGCCTCCAAAGCAATACATTATCAAAAAATATTTTCCAATCCATATCAACTTTCCAGTTCAGACTAACTTTCTAAAAAATTTTATTGGCAAAAAATTAAACAAGTTTGTTTGTAGCCAGTTATTTTGCATTTTTTAAGCTTATCTTATTCATTGCATGGAGTACGTATTTATTGAGGACAAATAGTTGACTGTCGTTTCCAATTACGTCGAGTCGCCCTAAATTATCACAATTTCAAATTCTATCATTCTAAATAGTTATACTGACAAAAATGTTTTAATATGTGTTGAATTCTTTTATGTAATTCTTGTAGCACATTGAAAAGCAATAAATTAATTGTAACCTGATTTATTTTTGTTTGGTTTCGACGTCTAGAAATTATCTTCATTGGTAATGAATTCATCTCGTATTTTTTGCAGTTTTGTGATAAGATCAGCTATTGATGTCTCACCATGCACTTTATTGTCGCGTGTGCGTACGTTAACTGTGTTGGACGAACGCTCCTTTTCACCAACAACCAAGATAAAGTTGAACTGTGCCAATTGAGCATTACGAATCTTTTTATTCATTGTGTCACCAGCATCGCAATCAGCCTCAACCATGAATCCAGCAGTGTGTAATTGGTCTCTTACAGACTGAGCATATTCATCAAATTGTGGACCTACAGGAACAACCATCACTTGCCGTGGTGAAAGCCAGAATGGCCATTTGCCAGCATAATTTTCAGTAAGAATAGCAATCATGCGCTCGACAGAACCGAGGATAGCTCTGTGAATAATAACTGGACGTTTCTTCTCACCATCATCAGCAATGTAGTTCAAATTGAAACGAATGGGCAATTGGAAGTCCAACTGTATTGTGGCACATTGATGAGCTCTCTTCAAGGCATCCATGATTGTAATATCAATTTTGGGACCATAGAAAGCACCATCGCCTGGGTTTTCCTTCCATGGCAAACCGAATTCATCAAGAGATTCGGCCAAAGCTTTTTCAGCAGCATTCCATTGCTCCAATTCGCCCAAATATTTTTCGGGACGTGTGGAGAGCACTAAATTGAAAGAGAATCCGAAAATAGTATAGACGTGTCTCAAAAAGTCCAAGCAGCCCTTCATTTCGCTCTTAATTTGATCAGGAGCACAGAAAATATGTGCATCGTCTTGCTGGAAACGGCGCACACGTGTGAGACCTGTCAACGCACCGGACAATTCATTACGATGTAAAACACCGAAATCAGCCATACGCAAGGGCAACTCACGCCAAGACCGATTGCGAACGTCAAACATGAGGCTGAGGAAGAAAAACTTGCATTTTAAGACCACTTTTATTTTTCGACTATTGTGAAACCTACCAATGGCCAGGGCAGTTCATGGGTTTCAAGGCAAATGTTTCCTTCTCCACCTCAAATGAAAACATGTTTTCGGCATAATGTTGCCAATGTCCCGAAGTCATCCACAATTTAGAGTTGTAAATGTTGGGAGAAATTACTTCTTGGAATCCTCGCTTTCTATACTCAGACTTGATGAAGTTCATTAAAGTATTATAAATGTATGCACCTCGAGGTTGGAAGAAGCACGATCCTGGCGACAACTCATGGAAAAAGAATAATTCTTGTTCTTTACCAATCTTACGATGGTCACGTTTCGCTGCTTCCTCCTGAAGTTTTTCCCACTCCTTTAACTGCTTAGCATCGGGAAAGGAGATACCATAGACGCGTTGCAAAGTCTCTGCATCAGCTTTGCCTTCCCAATAAGTGGACGAATTTTTAGTAATCTTCAAGGCCTTCACTTTGCCAGTGTGTCGAACATGAGGACCACGGCATAAGTCGATCAAAGGGCCACACTTATAAACAGTAGTAGAGTCTGAGTGTACTTTTTCATTGAGGATTCGACATTTGAATTCATTGTACTTGAACATTTCTAATAAATCCTTCTTTTTCATTACGAGGCGTTCAAATGGTTGTTTTTCTTTGACAATCTGTTTGACTAAACCTTCCATGACGGGGTAGTCATTAGTTGAGATCTAAGGACGGATAACATTTATTTGAATGTTCCAATGCTACGAAAGTCTTGTTACTTACACCTTCTCCGTCCAAATGCATGTCGTAGTAGAAACCATCGGCAATTGGTGGCCCATAACATAAATGTCCGCCATAAATGCGCTCCATTGCCTCACCCATAATATGGGCTGAACTATGCCAAAATACCGCTTGAGCATCTGGATCGTCGAACTTCAGCAATTGTAATGTGCAATCTCCCTCCAATACTCGGTCCAAATCCCATACCTCACCATTAACTTTTGAAATAACAGTATTATCGGCTAATCCTTGGCTAATACCCTTTGCAACTTCATAGGGCGTTGTTTCCCAGGATGTACCATCGACCTGCTTGCCATCCGGCAATGTTATTTTAATGGGTGCTCTAGGTTTAGCAGCAATTTCGGCATCATATTCAGCTTTGCACTTATCCCACAGAGCATTCCGTTCTTCAATATAAGCTGGCCAGGGATTAAGTTCTTTAACTAGAAACATGAGGGAAACGATTAATATTCAATTTTTGAAATAAGATTTACAAACAATTTTGACAGTTGACAGATGATCAATAATCGAGCTATATTGAATGAAGCGGAAACACCTCTACTTCTAACGATACCAATGGCCAAACTTGAAATATCAAAATTGTTGGCTAGTTATTTAGTTCATCGCTAGCCAATAAAACCTGAACATGTAGTGATTGTAAGTATCAAGGCTGTATGAAGTAACATTGTATATATGAGTATATGCCAAACATTTGCAGAATATACACATATTTATGAGCACATTTGAAGATACCAATATAAATTAGTCTAATCCTAAAAATACGAGAATATATATTGGCAGGAAGTAATTTAGATTTTTTCCATACAGGTTTTTTCACATAGAAGTGACGTTTGGAATCGTCGTTAAACTGTAGGTCCGTTAAGCGAGTCTAAAAATTGAAAGCGTGCAAAAGCTCGTCGAATGTTGTCCCATGTCTCATTCATAAGATGCAAGGGAATTTTTTTGCTCTATTTGTATTTCAGAAAGGGCAAAAAAAGGAACGTAAACACAAAGGGATATTTGTGACGTTTATAGCTTGGATACCTCAACTGAGTAAAGTTATCGAGTCGGACCGACACGTTTCTGTTGAAAAAGTTGCATAAAAGCTGAATGAGGCATACGCGACCATTAAAAGCGATTTGAATCAGCTTAAAGTCATCAAAAAGCTCAACATTTTGGTTTAGAACGAGAGAAAGTATTTGAACAAAATGACACAAATTACAATGTAAATTAAAAAAAAAAACCTATTTACTGCCAAGACACACAATGAAACGGTATATCTTAAAAAGCACTCCAAACATTCAAAATCAAAAAATGTGGTTTCTTTTTCCAAAAAAAAAAAAAAAAAAAAAAAAAAAACAATATATTTTTGCTATCAAAGCTTCTTATAAATTATTTAATTTAATTTATTACAACTTGTAATTTTAAGGGAGGAATATAAACATAAATAATATCAAAAATTAATAAAAAAAATATCCAAATTATCAATTAGAGAAAAAATTAAATATTACCATTCAATTCAAATAGAAAAATAATATCGATATGAATGAAAGTCACATTAAGTTCCCAATACAGGAAGATATAAGAAAATAATGGTATGTATAATATAATAAAATATTGAAGGAGTTGCTTTCGAAAATTTAAATTGGACAGATTATAGTTCTTCATGCAGCTTGGTAATAAATTGTATTGTCGAGCTACTCGAATAAGAAATGTTTTATTCATTAAATATGTTATTTTAGGCATAACCAAGTTTCTACAACGTGTGGAATGTGTAAAAACGTTTATTTATGTCCACAATTTGGCAAAAATATTCACCCTGTTTTCTAAAAGCGAAGACTTTAACTTGGATTTAAGTACGATTAATTTGTATCATTTTTTCAATAATGAAATATGTATTTTTTTTTGGGAAAATTTATATAAAATAAATTTCAATTTCAAAAATAAGCTAAACATTTGTCTCCAAAAGGGAGCAGATGAAATACAACGTCTGAATTTGATCCTGCTGCAGTGGCTTTAGGATGGCATTCTGCATTAAAAAAATGTTTTAGGGGGCCTTTACATATGGCCCCACTAAAAATATTTATAATAATATAGGTATTTTTAATATATGAATACAATATTTGGATACACCATTTTTCAACCTATAAAAATGGATTTCCAAATTATTATGAACAATGTTATTGTAGATTTCCCCAACGAGTTGTGCAGATACGTAGCGGAAAAATAGGCGAAAATAATAAATATAAACCACTAAAAGCCTGATTAAGTAGTACAAAGCGCCTGGTGATTTCCCATTGAGATTTCATTCCTATTTTTAATATATAAATACATTTTCTCCCTGAAGCCTTTTCAAACCGATAATAATGCTGCAGTAAATTACTATGAATAAAGTTCCATAAGTTTAATTAAACCTTTTTGTGTAAGGAATGAAGTGCTGCACCCACCGACCCGATAATATTCTGATAAATAACATTATTTTACATATAAGCTTTTGCAATATTATTCTGAGTATTCCCAGGAAGTTATGCAGATATGTGGTGGAAAAATTCAAAATGCAAGACACTAGAACACGGATTAAATATCAAGTAGACGGTTTTGATATTTTGGCTCTTTTTTCATATCACAAGATTTGGGTATACATACATACATATATAGAGAATAGTCAGTCTAATCTTAAAGTATAATTTAATTTCATTTATTCATATAATATCATAAAAAAATAATCATAAAATATAAAATTCTTCAAATTTCTCCAAATTGAGGTCAGAATTCGTCTTTATGAAGCATGTTCGTCTATCCACAAGTGCAAGTAACTGATGGCAAGTTAAGTATTACACCATTATACCCGAAAATTGCAAAAAAAAAACCTCGAAAACCAAATGTAGATAGTATGATTGGGCATACGTACTGTCGTTTTAGTAAAATCTGTGATAGTATTGCATTTTTTGAACTTGCACTTGGACGTGTGAATTGTAAAAGCCCCTTTAGATATTTGTTATATATTAAAAATAAGAGTTAATAGAGTAAAGATCAATATGCCAAAATTCCCGTCTTTAATCTTTTCAACCAGGCATTTTCAATTTACGCAAATAACCTATTGAACTTTATTTTACACTCACCTTTTTTACCAGTATCGGCCGGAGCATTCTTTTGCTTTTCCTTCTTCATCTTGCTGGCCTACATAGTACACAAAAATAAGAATAGAAAGAAATGTCACATGAATATAGTGAATAATCAATAAAAGTATAAATTGCAAATGATTGAACGATTTGAAATAACAATTAACTTATTATAAAAAAGCACGCAGGATTAAAATAAAAGCATAAACATACTATTATTTTGTAAATAGACAATTCTTAAGACGTGTACAATGCAACTATTCGTTTGGTGAACATGTCATAAAATGTTAACCAAATACAAACTAACACTCCAATGCAATGGTTTTGTGTAGAAATGAACAAGTAAACAAGTAATGTGTTTAACACTTTTTCTTGTTATACAAAAGACATACAAGTTATTTATTTAATAAAATTCCAAAAAGACAACTTTTATTGTGTCGATATGTTCTGTTCGAGATATTAATGGTGACTAAACAATCGCAATGTGGCATTTTATGTGTAAAGGTAATGTTTTGTTGTTGATGTTTCCGGGAAAGGGAAGGAAAAAGAAGTACAAGATAGAAAAAAACTGATGCAATAACATGGGTTAATTGTGATATGCTTAAAACGAAGAAAAATGATAGTAGCAAAATAGAGAGGGAGAGAAAACAACTCTTGGATATACAAATTCTGCACATGTGCAATGAGTTAAAATTTTGAAGATGGTTGTTGGTACCACATAAGATGTTAGAATGTAACTACGGCTAACTTGGTTTACAATCTAAAGTCTAAGTAACTTGAAAACGTTGTATTTCTCAACCTTCAGCCAATGTAAAATAAAGAAAGAAAAATGATACATATGTATGTACATCTGGATTTAAAAGTAGATTTACGTCTAAAAGTATGGCGAATAACCGGTTTTTCTTAACCCATCGTTCCAACTGAAGTACTCAAAATAAGCGGCCTGTTTAGATATTGAATTTCAGGCCTCCTAAAAGAGACAGCCTTTTCTAGGACATTACTCTGCTCATGAACCCAGTTTAAAACAGCATGTGAAAGGACCATTGTTAAGAACCTTGACTCTTATTTATATGAGATATGACCTATTCCGAGACTCATATGCAATATCCAAATGCAACAATTAAATGGGTTTAAAAACGTGATATGTAGTATTTAGTCTATTTACATCTTTACGATTTCATATATACCGATGTATGTATATATATTCCCAATACCAAAAATGGTTTCAGGAGAGAACAATTTTCGTCCGCTGTTCCATTTCATGTACATTTACACTTTATGAAATACGTTTTTTCGTCCCCCAAGACTTTCATCCAGTACATCTTAGAAATTCCTACATTTAGAGTGAACACATTTTAAACGAAAAATTTGTACATTGAACGCATTTTTGGTCTAACTAAAAGAAATATTGGTTCAATTTTCTATGCTGTTTCCTACAAAATTTCCTACAAATTTATTTATCCGCTTTCTCGGAAATTTTATCCAGGGATTCTAGAAATTGTTGTGAATCCAAAAAGTGTGCATATATTGCAATACCCAGTTAATTACTTCTACGCTTATTATGTGTTAGTTGTATCTTTTGTTGTGTTTTGAATGAGTTGAAATTTTATTTTTACATATTATTAAATGTTTCTGTAGCTGCGGAAATATTTATATTTAAAATGTTTACCTACTTTACTTTTATAAAATTTTTAATGGAAAATTCAGATATCGAATTTGCATCTGCTTATGTTTGAAATTCTGCAGACATTGTAAAGAATCTAGGGTCAAATTATTTTGAAAAAATGCATTGCTAGTAAACAAACTTAATACAAATTATATATATGTAAAAACAAACAAATATGTTTTAGAGATCTTTTAAACATCTTATTATCTTTCGAAAAATTACAACGGTATTTCAAAAGCTTAGTTTCAATTGCCTAGTAAAAGGACAAAATAACTAAAATAAATACTTAAAATACTTTCTTAAGTAAATTTCGCAATCTTTCATTGATAAAATTTTCTGTGAAAGTATTAAAAATTGTATAATTTTTGGCACAGTTGTTGCTTTTCGCAGGACATATTTATCACTTAATCGCTTACGATTTTACATTATTGTGGCTGGGAAGCTCATTAGTTTAAAGTTATACTTCTTGTTGATAATGTATATGTGCATTTACATATATGTATATTAATATTAAATTTATATATTAGTAAATTGAATAACGAATCTGTACAGTATTATGTTATGGAGTATGTAATCCCTTGTGCAAGCCAAAATTTCCCTTTGTATAACATAATGAATTATGAGCAAATAAAAATGGAAAATGTTTGGGAGTTCCCTGGTCTCGTCAAAGTAAAATATATATCCCGACTACCCCAGAAATCAAAAAGCGCCGCAAATTGCATTCCTTGCGAACAACACCAGCATATCGGATCAAATAAATGCACGGCTTCGACAATTAGATCGCAGAAGCTAACCAGTATATCAAACAAAGGGAACTTAATTAGCTTCTACAACTTTAATAACAATAAATAAAAAAAATGAAACTCAATGAAAATACGAAATCATTTTCAATAAATGTGTTAAATTTGGATTATATGTAGAATAGGAGTGTTACAAACGCAATTCTTTAATCCAGATTTATCAAAATCAAAATATGAACATTGTCACGTCGTCATCGTGCCCGAACTTCAGGCCCGGATTAACGTTAAATTATCGCGTTCGATTTTGCGCAGTGTGTTCTGATCCATTTCCATTGCAATAGAAATCGAAAGTTATGTTTTATGTTGACTTATACAATATTGCGTACATAAAGCTTTTTCGGCTCCACAGCGCTAAAAAGTCATTCTTGTATTCTTCTTAGAGAATATTTAGAAAAAGAAAAAAAAAATACCCCCATATCCAAATTTTCGAGAAATGTGCACACAATATGTGATATTATTTCCCTTGTTTCTCGTCGGATATGCCATCCACAAACCATATAGTATTACACCTTTCAAAGTTTATTGATTTTTTAAACTGACTTTTTTATAAGCAAAAATTTGAATAGCAAAAATTTGAAATATTGACAGAGCAGATGAAACAATGGTTCATAATTACTATGTTTAATTTGAGGGTATTTGTTGGCATCGGCATCCAATCGTAAATTGCGATGGCACGTTAGATTTCGTCGTATAATAATGATCGACATATTAATTGCAGTCAATATAATAACATAGTAATCCAGCATTGAAGCCTGTTTTAACTATTATTCTCCGACACTAAAGGATTCGATTGTGTTAGCACGAAAGTTAGTGCCTGCGGGGTGACAAATTTCACCGAAACTTTTACTCCAGCTGACGGCATATGCTATGCTGTGTAAATTGACGCAATATAATTTTTATCTTATTTTACTCTAATTATAAGTTACAATTTTTTTAACATTTTCAACAACTACGGTAACAATAAGATTGGTTTATAATTGTCGAATGCATTAGAGTTTTCATAATGCTTTATATACTATTTTCGTAACGCTGCACTAACTCCCGACCATATGTTGCAGTGTCATACAATGGCAGAAGATGAAGAATAAAAACGGTATTCTGGCCGCAGCACATTACATTTTTTAAGAACAAATGCTGTGTAAAAGCCGCCGCAAAAGCCTTTACAAAAGTTTCTAAATTCACTTTGATATGAAATCATCCTTTGCTACCTATACCAAAATTTACAACCCTGCAAGCTATAGTGGTAATTAGAAGATTCCTGCAAATGCACACCGTGAATCGCATGAATACACGTAAGACACATTCCAGGTAATGAACAAACATCAACAAAATGAATTAATCATTAGTTTTTCTTTGCTGTAATTAACACAAACCCAGGTAGCGTAGTGTCTTATGAGTGGCACTTCTTGACTAGCAATATTTAAGTGGGAACACCATAAATACTCCCGGCTATCTAAAGAATGGCGTCGATGTTGTTGTTCTTGTAGTCGTAGTCTATTTTGTTGGTTATTGCTACAGCTGCTGACGATGTTGGCCTCTTTTGGTTGCAAATTGCCACTCCGAATGTTTAATACACTTCGACAAGTTGTTAGTGAACGTACTTTAAGTGCCTTAATTTCATTTAATATCAACACTTGCACAAATGTATTCATAACTTTTCGAGAGATTGTTTATTAATACGTATTTCTTTTACCGACTTATTCGGTTAACATGCCTTTTCTTTATTTAAATCCAAATTTTGTAACTCGGGCACCACGTTGTCAACCATTGTATCGTGACACAATTGAACAAGAAAATATGGAAAAGTTCGCAAACACAGCAAAAATAATCAACACAGAGATGTACTACAAACTTGAAATGACGTTACTATATCAACCGCTGAAAATGGGAAACGAAAACAGAGTCTTCGCGCTTTCGCGTAAACGTACATTGATGTGTGGTGAGTAAAAACTTGTTTATCCGAAAATCCGTTTTCGGTCACTGCGAAGACAGCCTTTTAGGTTCCCCGACATGATTAAAGAACATAAACTACTTACTTTTTCCACATAACAGCAATCTGTACAGCACTTCTTTACTGAAACTTAAATGCAGTAACTTCTTCTAATTTCTAGATACTTAGAAAAATCTCAACAAACTACTTGCAATTCAATTTTAAATTCTGTAGCGAAACGATAGTAACTGTTGATATTTCCAAAAGAAAGTGGGAAAAACATTTATATTAAATTGTTAAATTTCACAGAAAATTGAAAAAATTAGCAAATGTGTTATAAAAATAAAATGATTACTTTGAATTGTTTAAGATTATTAATTTCTCTCAATAAAAGATTTAAAAATATTTAAGCAGTATTACACGAATCGTTTAGTTTTTTTTCTTTAAAAAATATGAACAGTTTTAAACTGAAACAGTTTTACGAATTTTATTCATTGGCCGGTTTTTTTATTACCCTCGTGATAACTTAAAAGTAAACAACAAACAATGGTGCAAGAAATAGTACATTGTACCATAACTTCGATAACAAATGTACGTACATGTCTAAATGAAGCATGCTTTAAGAGTTGGACATGTTCCGTTTCCTTACAATGAGAGCAATTCAAAAAGTAAACAAACCGTTATTCACGGCAGGCACGTTGCGATACTCTCCCAACATTCGTCTTTTTGCTCTCGTTTTCCTCCTTCACATAAGTTATCGATTTTTGTGAAAAGGCTGACATAATTTTTCACGCTGAAAAAGGATTTCCTGATAATTCAATAATCAAGGATTTCATTTAATTTCCAAAATAAACATTTGGAGGCAACTGGTTTGTGGTGTAGCGTTGGAACGTGTTATTGTTTTTTTCGGGAGTGCCTAGGACAAATAATAGCCAACAAAATTTCACACTTACTTGAAAATCCGTTGCTGCTACTCCACAGCCACCAAACAGTCTCTGGAGGAGCACCATCACCAGCAACGCCAACACCATCATCGACGTTATTAACGGCGTCCAACGTCGTTGTGGAGCGTAACGATTTTTTTAACGTGGCTTCTACGGACGGCATCAGGACGCAACACAGTAAAGTTCACCCAAGTCCGGGGGCAGGAACAGCCCGCAGTGTTTGGGCCCTGCCCCTGACGTATGACAGTTGTAACATGGTGGCCGAAGAGGATAGTGCAGCCCATACGGATCATGAAGTCGATCCCAGAAGACCTCACTCACCTCGGGTAGTTGAGGTGGGTGGCGTCGACGGTACTGTTGGAGGTCACAACGGTGGCAACGAAGGTGGAAATTCGGGTCATGGTCATGATGCTGTCGATGAGAATTTGTTAATCATCGAAGGTGTCGATGGCTCGGTGGCTCATTTAGATGATATTTTTGATATTATTAAAAATGGGGAAGTTGGCGATGTTGAGAACTTAACGGAAAAGTTCGGCATAGAATGTCTCTCAGCTCGGGATCGTCATGGCTACACGCCAGCCCATTGGGTGGCTCTGAATGGCAATGTTGAAATGATGCGTTATCTTATAGAACGGTCAGCCCCTGTTGACTTGCCCTGCCTGGGTACCCAAGGACCTCGTCCCATTCACTGGGCATGTCGTAAAGGTCATGCGGCAGTAGTACAAGTAATGTTGCAAGCTGGAGTCAATGTAAATGCTGCCGATTTCAAAGGTCTAACCCCACTCCATGTAGCTTGTATGTATGGACGTACAGCCACCGCTGCTTATCTCTTGGGTATGGGGGCTCTTAACCATTTAACCGATATTAATGGTGACACTGCGCTGCATTGGGCTGCCTACAAAGGTCATGCCGATTTAATGCGCTTGTTAATGTATTCGGGTGTAGAGTTGCAAAAAACTGATAATTTTGGGTCAACGCCTTTGCATTTGGCCTGCTTGTCGGGCAATATGTCTTGTGTACGTTTGCTTTGCGAAAAATCAACATTGGACTTGGAGCCAAGGGATAAGAATGGCAAGACACCAATAATGCTGGCTCAGGCCCATCAACATCAAGACATTGTTCGTCTATTGTACACAGAGGTGAAGAAGAAATCTCGTTGGATGCCGTCAGTATCAGAAGTTTGGGGTTGGCTGTTTGGTGGAGCCGGTGACTCAAAAGGGCCTTTGCTGTTATTTTTATTCTCCGTATTGCTATGGGGCTATCCTATGTACATGATAAGGGTAAGATGGTATAGATGTTTTGATTGCTTGCCTATTTAAAGTCTTTTAACGATTTCCTAACGATCCCAGTGATGGCTGGTTAAACTAATTCGAAAACCTACTAGTTTCTCTAAAAATTCCGCTGGTTTCTACGAGCTAGTATTAAAATGCAGTAATTCTAAATTAATCGGTCATTTGCATATTTAAAACGCGCTGCATAGGGCATTCAATTCAAAACGTTGCTCTTTTGAAAAATTCATGTCTGGTCAGGCTCTAAAAGTGACAGAACAATAAAAAGTATATTAGTTGTAAAAATAAATCCGTTGTCTTCCAATATATGTATGGTTTTAGTAATATATACCTTGCGTTGTATAAAAACTATCGGATTACACTATTCAATTGTCTGAATATGAAATGATTATGATTGCTTGACTCAGTATTGTTTAGGAGTGCGTCAAAGATGGACATCTGCGAAGAGAAAATACGTCAAACCAAGCGGCTACAAATGTGAATAGTGTTTATCATCCTGAAACTGTAACAGCCAATCATGCGCAATTTTAGTTTCGAAGATTCCGTTCTGGTAATTTCGATGCACAAAGCTCCGGAAGGCCAATTGTCGAAAATGTCGATAGAATAACGGAAATCGCTAAGTTCAACCGTCATGTAAGCACTGAATTACAACAAAATCGACCCATTTCTGAAGCAGATGGTGACCGCTAATGAAAGGATGGTCACTTACGACAACATCGTGTGAAAAAGGTCGAGTTCGAATCTGGACGAACAGGCGCAAACGGTGGACAAGTCAGGATTAGAAGTCAGCAAGGGTTTTCCAGCGTTGGTCGATAGGAGAAAAGCTGTGTTCCATCAATAGCGATCCGGGAGCTTGATTGGGAGGTTCTTATACATACATCCACTTATACTCTGCACCTGTCACCAAGTGATTACCACCTGCTTCTGAATATCGCAAATGATTTTGCTGGTCCAAAATTCGAGAGAAACTTGTGAAAATCGACTGTCCAAGTTTTTTTCCATTAGAGGTGAGGGTATCTATGAGAGAGGCGTGATGGAAGTCTTTTCAAAATGGCAACATTCGTTTTTGTAGGATGACACTGGCACGAAGTCTTCAGCAAAAATAGGCAAACATTGTAATGACAATGAATGCGCAAAAGGCGGCTAGCAGAAGTCTCTTGGAAGGACCACGATTTTGAAATACTTCCAAAACTTGATATAACGCATTAGAGAGGAAGCGCTAAAGTCCGAAGCCCTTGGCATTATTTTCTGTGGTCGTCGCCTTAGTAGGCAACACACAGAAGCAAATTTTAACCCGATAATACCATAGACTTTGAGTGGAGCTTTTGGAGATTTGCGAATATTTGTATTCGCGAATGACTTTTTAAACAATCTTTTAATTTTGGACTTCCATAAAAAAACATCCAATTTATATATAGTTTCCAGGTTATTTTTTATTTTTCAAATAATTAAGCTTTTTATGACAATTTCTCATATCTAGGCCATATATATAATAAATATTTCGTAATTCTATAAAATTTCCTTTTATAGATGTTTTACCTGTCTATGATAATAATTCAAATGATAATGCTAGAGAATAATATGACTAGATCGCGGATAAATTAACTTATTGCCATTTTTTCGTCAACTAAAACCAACATACGGTATTTGTATGTATGCTGAAAAAAGTTATTCCAATACAAATATTTTTTTTAAGAAACTTTCTAGGTTTGTTAAGAAACTTTTTAATTCCAAAAAGTGTAAAAAACGACGGAAGTACGTAGTAAAATAAATCAGTATTTTTTTACATGGCATTGAAGGCTTTTTTCAATATTCATCATTTTGTTCAATAATTGAAATTGAAAGTAATTCCATTATGCCTCTCTATCTCTCTCTCTCTCTTTTGTCCCTATAAAGCATAAGAATCTCCCAACCAAGTTTGCGGTATGTGGTCTGGTGTTGTCCTGACCATCTAATTGTTGACAGTACAGGTCTGAATTGAGAGTAATCGGCCGTAGGGGACCAGCTCATAATAGAAGGGAGATTACCTGCTAATCCGATCAAATATACACCAAAACCTTCGTGACCTTCAAATCTGGCTTGGCCACAGTTGCGCCGGCTAACCGTGATTCGATCACAATCGTTCGCTTGACATTGTTTTACGTGAGTCATTTTTCATCGCCTGTCACCGTCTGCTTAAAAACTTGCTCAATTTCATTGAGATTCGCAGATGGAAATTCGGTCCATGATGTTTTTTGCGTTAACTCGTGGTGCACTTATACATCAAGTTTTTTTTTTGTATCCAGTCTTATTCAATTGGTGGCTCCTGGATAATCGTTTTCCATTTTTTTTTTTGACAATTTGCCATGACGAGCGTGGTGCATCTTTGACATCAAAATTTTCTGAACGGAGTAGAAGAATCCAAAATTGCGCGTGACGTTCTTGTATCAGGATCGTAAATACTGTTTACATTTTCAGTTATCTGGGTTCCGTTTTCACCTTTATTGAAGAAAAACTGTAAAATATTGGGATATTCGCCCTTTGATAGTGTTCATCTGTGACGCATGCAAACAATACAGAGTCAAGCCATCACAAAATCGACTGAGTAGTTTTTTTTTTGCATACGAAATTTTTTATTTCAAGCGTAGCCTGCTTTTCTGGTGATAAGTTCATACATCATCTATGATGCTGCGGCTTGAAAGTGTTACAACTAGGACCATTTGGTGGAGTAAAAAAACCTGGTCATACAAAAACGAAAACCGAATTTTTGGAATATTATCTCTTTGAAAATTATCCTGTTAAAATACTTTTATCTTTTAGTGTTTGGTAGATGCTGGAAAGAACAACTCCAATTTACACATTTTTTTAAGAGACCGCATCAGTTGTGAATGAGATTGAATAATGCAAAAATACTGTTTTCCTCTTAAATATGATAAGTCGTGTCTCATTTTGTGTCATTTTTGAGCCACTTTTTTCACAACAAGATTGTTTATAAATTTTTGACCAAATATTTTCCTAAAAACTATGCGAAAATGTCTATAAATTAGTAAATAGATAACCTGATTATAAATTGTCATAAGGGAAGGTAGTAGGAGTTTGTGACTGATATGAAGTTCTTTGAATAATTAGTGTGGAAAGAAAACCTTCTCCTTTGACTTTACAATTAAAGGTATCTATAAAGTTATTTAAAATTGTCTAACTGAAGGCGGAGATATTTCTTATTAATTATGACTTTCCTATCTCGAAAACTGTTCTACTTAAATACTTTGGAATTTATAAAAATTTGTAAAATGCTATTATCAATACAGGCGAATGATTGATCAAATTTTTGTGATTTTAGGCTATACCCATAACATGGAACATTCTACGACGCTCGCATTATTGTTTCATATATTGGAATGCTGTTATGTGGATTAGTTGGATTATTGCTAATCGTCGTGATCCCGGCTATATACCGTTAAGCTCGGACGCCTATTATCGAGCCATCAAGCAGATACCCTATTTCGACAAGCTGAAGAAGCGAAACGTTATATTAACACGTCTCTGCCACAGCTGCCGCTGTTTGCGGCCATTGAGAGCTAAACACTGTCGTGTGTGCAACCGTTGCGTCGCATATTTCGATCATCATTGTCCCTTCATATATAATTGTGTGGGACTACGGAATCGCATGTGGTTCTTCCTATTTGTACTCTCTATAGCAGTGAATTGCTCGTTCACCATTTATTTTGCCTGTTACTGTGTCATGATTGAAGGATTTACATTGCTCTACGTTTTGGGTCTAATAGAAGCTGTAGTGTTCTGTGGTTTGGGATGGATATTGACATGTACTTCGGTAAGTCAATGAACATAGCGTTAAGCCTTTTCTATCCACTAATAATGTTTTTGAATTCCATTTAAGATACTTCATGCCTGTATGAATCTCACCACCAATGAAATGTTCAACTACAAACGTTATCCATATCTGCGTGACAAACGCGGTCGTTATCAGAACCCCTTCTCTCGGGGTCCTGTGCTAAATCTTTTAGAGTTCTTTGTGTGCCTACCTGACCGCAGTGATGATAATGATTTGCTGTTGGAAGATAACATTTGATTAAGAACATAGGATAGAGCTCATCAGGCACGCCGTCGTAAGTTACCACCAGTTCGCGGATAATATTAGGCTGAGAAAGGATTGCTACCATGAAAATGTTCCAGCATCATGGTAACCAAATCGGATGATAATGGCGGTGGGTAAAAAGTCTTTTCTGGAGATCTTAGTAGCTTATTTCAATCGATTGCAAATGCTTAAAACTTTAAGGCACAATACAATAAGATAATGCACAACGATACCTTTTAAATAAAATCATTTTTCTATGTGAAAATAGTAGGATATTCGTGCAAGTACTGGATATTTAATAGACATAACTTAATTAAGCACTAAATATTTTCTAACTTCTCTTTAAGCTTATATATTAAATGTAATTAATTTTCAAATAAACAAATTATAAAATTAACTTAAAAGCGGAAAAAATATTCATTTATTCTGTGGCAATATGGAAGAGTAGCTTAAGTCGACATAAGATAGAATTGAGTGAAGGCGTGTCGCGCATTACAGAAGCAAAGGCGCTTAAATATGTTTAGTCCGTTTTGACAAATTCTGTTTTTTTATCAATGTTATATACATTTACTTTTTAGCTTAAGTTTTTTGAGTCAATAATGCATTGATCAAAACAACTTATGTACATATAGTTTTGTTCACTTCACTTAAGCTGTATAAATGTTAACATTGAAAAAATAAAGTCATTATTTTCAAACAACTTATGTTTACATAAGTATTTTCAATGAAATGTGATTTTTGTATACAGTTATCTTAAGTGAATGTAAGTTCTTACGACAAAATGTTTTTCAATGAAAGAAAGAAAAAACAAATACTTCAGGACAGCTTTTGCAGACACAGGCTGTTTTAATTACGCGGCGTTAAAAATTAACGGTATTGTATGTTTAGTTAAGTGTTTTTGTTCTGCGAAATATTGTGTCAGCTTTGGCATAAGCGTCAGTTTTGAAATAATTTTTTATAGGTTGAACCATACGGAGATAAAAATGGACAAAAAAATCGAATGTGAAGAAGGATCATTCGGGTTTGACAGCGATGATTCTGTTTTAGATCCAAATGTTAATATTAATGAATTAGATACAAGCAATACAAATTCTGAAGATGAAATACATATGTATGTGATGTAAGTAATATGTTATGGAGGTCAAAAAGTAATAAAATAATAAAAATAATTCGTAATGTAGGAAAGCTAGTTAGAAGTCCGTCAACATCCAAAAATGTGAAGAAAAATCTGCGCAACAAAGGTAAATCTTATATGTATTTCAAGCAGTGGCAAAATTGATTTTGCGAGTGCTGCTAAGGAAATGTTTTTGTGGTGAAAGGTGGATGACGATGGGCAGAAATACTATTGGGCAGATATAAAATGGTTACGATTTACTAAAAAATTTGGATCCGTTTTCTTTAAAAGTTCCTTAGATGAAAATGAGCCTTTTAGAAAAATTAATTTAAGGAAAAGAGGTGTAAGCTCTATTAAAAAAAAAATAGTTTAAAACGATGCTATTTTTCACCACTTGAAATAAATCAAAAGAAAAAAACAAGATTTAATTGACATGTTGCCACTTATTGGTGAAATTTATGAAGACTTTTATTTAAACTTACGTACCGCAGACATGTTAGATTTTCACCCGGACTTAACTGAAGCTGATGAAATTTTTGAATAAATAAAAAATTTGATATTCAACAATATTACAATTAATTTTAGAATTTATTTTTAATTTTTCGTTGAAAACAAAAATATTGTCGTGTAAACAGTAACCTTATCTTATCTATGTCATTTTATGAACTTGAATAAAACCTCTAATGTTTACTTAAAATTACACAACACATAATTTTCGTTTAAACAGAAGTGCTTAAGTTACTTAAGGTCCAGTTGAAGAAAACCTTCAGTTTGGAAAAAGTAGAAAAGGCGTAAAATCTTCTAAATTCAACCACATTTTTTTTAAATATCATCCTTTTTCTCTAATAAAGATGTTACCAATTTATTAATTTATAAATTATTCGCAAAAGTCAAGAAGAATAAAAATTACACAAAATTGATGATATCTCAAAACTTAAATTTTCGACATAAGCTACTCTTCCATATTGCCACAGTATTGATGATTCTATTAAGCCGTTAGAGATATGTTGAAGTATAAATGGCTGTCAAGTACGTTATCGCAAATTGAAATCTCGGCACGACGGCGCATATTAAATAGGGTCTTAATCAGATTTATCAAAAAAAATAATAATAATAAAAAAACGGATCCCGGTCCACCAGTTTTTTGGACTTTCGCGTTTTTTAACATTGCCATTTTCAAAGAACTGGTGAAACCCATTTCTTGTGATGTTATTATTTTTTTTTTTTTTTTTTGCATACACATGAGAAAAAGGTTCATTGAAAGTGGCAATTTCCCCGAATTCGGCATAGATAACAAACAACTTTTAATTTAAACTATTTGATTTTTCTACAAGAAATTTAAATTATATTATCAATTTAAATAAAGATCAAATAAAATTCGTATATAGAAACTAAAACTATAGCGACATTTTCCAAAAAAAAAGGTAAAACTTTTTACGTAGAAAATTTTAATTATATGATAAATATTCGGAGGAAAATTACCAAAACTTAACATTAAAAATAAAATTATTTGAGACTCTGTATCGAAAATTTGAATAGATTAGATTGCTTGAGATATTTAAATGTCATTTTTTAAATTTAACATGTACGAGTATATTAAATATACTTTAAATTTAAATTACCTGTGATTTTTCTCTGGAAGGCAGGCAAATTGTCGAAAATGTCGACAGAATAATAGAAATTGTCAAGACTGTTCGTTATGTAAGTATTGTTTATATAGCCCATAAGCTAAATATTGCACAAAAACCGTTTGGGGCCACTTAAATTCACACGAGTTGACACAAACCGTTGCTGATAGTGACTATTGATAAAAAGTGGGTATACGTGCAAGTCGGCGCAAACGGTGGAAAACCAGAATTTACGTTCAAGAAAGTTTTGCAGTGTGTCTGATGAAATTGCTGCTCTACGACCAAACTTTTAATTCGGACTTCTGGTCACACATAACGATAACGGCTCTCGAGAAGCTCCAGTAGCTTCAATCCACATTGTAGCCCAGACAGGGCATCAAGTGATTATCACCTGTTTCTATCTGTAAAGAATGATTTTGATAGTGTTAAATTTATCGCAGGAGAACCTTGGGAAATTAATTTCTCAAAGGGTGCCTTTAAAATGGCAACAAAAGTCATTGAATAAAACGGGGCACATTTGATGTAGTTCGGCTCATTCTAACTATAATGGATAGATTTTCTTCTTACTATATACCTATATATATCATATATATACCATATATCATATACACCATACCCAATTGCCAGAGTAATTATTAAAGAATGAACTGGGAAAATGGACAAAAGTCGAAATATTGTGTGCAAGCAGATACCGTTTTAGATAAGCTCATTCAGTTGAAAATGAATTGGCACACCGTCCACGACACTTTAGACCGTAATTAATATGAAATCGTCGCAAAAGACCCTTAATTTCAGTATCCACATACTTTTGAATTTTTTGAGCCGCTTAATTAATACACCTTTTATTATTTCATTATAGAGCCGCTTCTCACAATTTTGTCCTATGTTTTGAGATGTGGTTTGGGGGGTTATTCCACACGAATGTTTGTGCTAAATTGTTCTTGACTAAAAATCCAAAGGTTTCTTATGAAATCTTTTGAAATTGTTTCCGAGTTAACAATTCCTTACAGTTTTTATAATAAGAGTTTTTAAAAAAGGAACTTTCACAGATTTTAGCACTACTTTGTCTAGAAATGAATTTTTAATATCCATTTGTCATTTTTATATGAAAGTATTCTGGCAACTATTGTTACCATGTATGCGGCCTTGTTTTCCTCGATCTCTGTGTCCATGGGTTATGTGCACATGATCGTTTCTCATTTACTGCGGCGATATGCCTGGCTTATTTATGAGTGGCTTATTCACTATTTACGAAATGCGAACTCTGGTAGATAGAACTAAATATAAATTTGTTTAAACTCGATTTTTTCGCTGACAAATGTTATTGTTATAACAACTCGCCAGGATATGTAAAACACGTACAAATGCATGTTCGAAAAACTCAATTCATCCATCCATACAGTTTCTTCCAGTACCCATCTTAAACTTTTGCTTGAAAAATATATTTGCAATATTACTGATCCTACTACTTTCTTTTTTTCAATCTCAAAACTCTCTTCAAGATGTTTATGAAGTTTTCCAGCTAAAAACAATACTCGTACATAAATTCTGTTTCTTGTTTCCGTTAAGAAACTGTTTTAATTTTTTCTTTGCCTGAAAAAATGTTGTTCACTGTAAACAATTGTGGTGCAAACAAATCTTTGTAAAAATAGTCGGGCTCGAAATGTTGAATAGCCTTAATACAACAAACAGCAAGTACGGTTAATTAAATATCCTTAAACCGATATTTCCCCCTTTAAAATAAATATAGCACTCACAGATATTCACGAAAATTCTTACATATTCATTAAATCAAAGTCATAACATTTGGATTAAATATAAAAACATTTATTTTGTTCAAATCATTCGTTGGAAATCGAATTGCACACATACAGAAATGTACTTTGTAGTAATATTGGTTTAGATCTATGAATTAGTATTGCAAAGAGGCAAATTTTATATATAATATAAAATATATAATTTTTTTTTTAATTGTAAAATTTTATAATTGTAGAATAAAAAAACTCTAAGGTATGTAATTAATGCGGAAATGTGCGTTTTAAATACTTTTTTATGTAATAACTTTGGCATTTCACTCATTTTAAGATCGGTTGATTATAAATGTAAATCGAAACTTAATAAATATTTTACTCATGTTTTAATAAATGAAATCATACCAGCCTTATTATTCAGTTTTCAAAACAGAAATCGTAATTATCTGGATCTTCTGGCACTGGAGGTGGATCTTTACTTATGTCAACACCCTCTGTATCTAATAATCTCAATTTGATTTCCATTGACAACAGCGTATCAAAATCTTCCTTTTTTTGTTTGCTAACCATTTCTTGACCCAGCAGGGCATTAATACCATCAGTCCAATAGTTAAAAACAGTCTCATCGGGCGCCACAAAGTCCACCGTCGAATGGTCCATATTTTCGAACGTTATGGAAAATGCTAGATTAACTGCCGACTTGCGAGTGCGCATTTCCTTCATATGTGGACATTCTTTGCCCTCTAACAATTGTTTGATATCGATGACGGAAACTTTGTTATTAAGCTCTTCGAGAGTGGGTATAGTTTTTTCATCACAATCTCCATAATGTATAACTTTGTGATTAGGTGATAGGCGAGCGTACCAAAATTTATCTTTAGATCGCGTACCACGAGAATATTTGGAAAATCTTGTGCCTGCAAGAGTGAATAACAATAAAATTTAAGTTAAATGTAAGAAATTTTGTTGTTCAAGAAATGAGAAATAAAATAAATAACACTGGAGAAAAAATATATAAGGGCCCAATTTTGTCGAGCATATTATTTAATTTTTCCGAAACTCTCCCTTTCTCTTTTCACGAGAAAAATTTCATGAGACATTGTTTGCTCTTGAAAGAATTTACCAACATTGCCAGATTTTCTTGTAATGATTTCCAACATAATATGTTTGATACTTTCTATCTCATTTTCAAGTTTACAAATGTATTATCGAACATAGTGCGACGTAGAAATGTACATTATCACCACTTCAGTGTTGGGATTTAATAAAAAAAAGCAGGTTGACATTGCCGCATAAGAATATTTTCCTCGTGAAAAAACTTTGTACTGTCTGGTGGAAATATTTGTAATTTAATGTAATTTATTTTTATTCAGGATGGCAATTCTAAGCCTTAAGGCCGATTTTATTAAATTACAATATTAAAACATATCTCCTTCACAATTCTATAACAAATATATTGTAAAACTTTACAACACTAATGTCATAAAAATTTTGTGTATCTCAATAACAGAAAAATATGATTTACAATGACAGTCTATTTTGGTTATTAGAATTTTTCATTTCATTCATATTTCGTTCTAATATATGAAACATAACTTTAATTGGAATTCACAACTACTCCAAATTCAAATTCCATGAACATTTTTCACCGTGAAAAGTCAGCATAGTACCAGCCTTTGCACCGTAATTCCCCATAATATTTATCCCTTCACCCGCAGAAATGAAGGTGTATATCATTTGCCAGATAATTGCCGGTGATTGTATAAACTCGTCCTTCCTTGTGTCAGCCATAAAAATTTAACGATTTTGCGAAATACATCTTTCCCTGCAACATCTTATTCATAAAATGCATTAACCTACATTGCGTTGATTTGTAATGCTTGGCAAAATTTGAAAAAATCGTCTGTTTAATATTGTGCCTTCTGGTGCCTGGAATAACCGATGTAACTCATATATTCTTCGATTAATACCTTTTACTCAGGAACATTAAATTCATCCAAATTCGGTACATGTTGATCGTTTGCTAAAGTAAGGTCTCAGAATGAGAAAGGAGCATTGCCACAATACTTCTAGTATCTCCCATGCAAACGGATCGTTTTTTAGAAATTCAATCTTTGTTCTGTTATGTCTAATAAGTAGGCTGCAGTGGCCTAAGTTCAGTCTAATGTATTTATTATTTTATTTTATTTTTTATTTATTTCTGGCTTGTAATTATTTATAATTTTCTATAAAACTTCAGAAAAATCGACCAAAAAACCACCGACCACCTTCCGGCACCTCCCACACAAATGACTAATTCAATCAACATTTTATAAGTTTTATATGTGTGTACCAGTTGCACTTAACAGAGTCAAATTTAGTACAGGGTATGCTTTTGATTAAGTTAATACGGAGAATGAAACAACCTGCCTTGCCAGACCCTTTTGGCACCTTCTATACAAATCGACCGATTTGTCGAAACTTTATTATTCCTCTGCAGTGTATTGCATTAAAATGGTTGGTAAGATTTCAAAAATCAAGCAGATACCCACCAATTTTGTAAATTTCACATAATGGTTGTTAATTTAAGCAATGCAGATTCAATGCATCAGGCATTTAATAAACTTAATACCGAAACGTTCGCATTGTTAGTCGTATAAGTGCATATAATAAACACAAAAATCAACAAAAATGTAGAACGCTTCAAGATTTTGCGTATCATCTTTGCGCAAGGGCCGTGCTAAGCTTCTCCGTATCGTTCCAAGTTTATTATATGTTCCACCAAAGCGCGAATGGTGGCTAACCATGGCGCAATGGTTAGCGCACGTGACCATTGTTCGCATAATCGCAGGTCCAATCCCGCATAAATCATCTGTCAATATTTTAGCGGCGGTCACCTTGACCTGTCTGAAACTTCGAGTAGTCGAGTAATCGACAAATCTTGTAAATACTTCTCAAAATGTGACATTCGGAATCGTTGAATGAGTTTAAAAATAGAATGCGTGTAACCTCATTGAAGTGCGAGGGAATTTATTGTTTGAAAATGCATAGATTTAGCTAAACTTATTGAACGCCCTATAGTTTCTATTTATCATTATTTATTACTAGCGCGTTTTTGGCTCTACGATCCAAGTGAATTCGAATTTCAACACAAGAAGTAACAAGTAGGTATTTATTCCAAATTTTGATGCACCATATCTTAGAATGGAATTGATTCAAGAAAAAACTAATTGGTTTTTGCGAAATCCCTCCATCTTTTTGTGACTTGTTCCACGCTGTGGCATTAGATAAAGAGGCCGCACTCGTCTCTGTGGTGAGACGGTACATCTCTCAAATAATAACAGAAAAGCAAATGCTGACTTGATTTCGGTGTTCACTACACACGGATAGTCTATAGCTTTGCAGCTTTCGGTTATTATTTTTAGATATTATAGTAGTCTATTTACTGACGTATAAAGGCAAGTGAAGTTAGCGTGGAAGAATCTAAAAAAAGAAGCGTGAGCACATGAATCCCGCTCTTGAGTTAGCGTTATGACTTAACAAAATTTACCCCAGAGACAAGTGCGACTTCTGTACATAATTGCAATCTGTGATTTTTCTTTGGCAAACCGTAATGGGCTCGGTGGAGCAAAACTTACAATCTATGTATATACATATACATATTTTTTTTTAATTAAATAAATTACATTTCTTTAAGTATTGATTAGCTATTTTAACACTTACCCTCTACTAAGAACGCCAACCGTTGTTGCTTAATCAAATCCAAAATATGCGGTGATATCTTCTCCTTCAATTTAACTATTGCCGATGCTGTCGAGTCACACTCTTCCTTTGAAGTTCTCTCCTGTTGGCGTAAATTCGTTATGGTCTGATAGGTGAAATGTGCAATCTTGCCACGAAAATCTTCCAAATTATCTGGCCGTTGTTTAAGGGTACGTGTTATCTGCTCACGTACGACACTGAACACCTTCAAAAAATCTTCTCCTGTCGCACGCATATCTTTCCAGGTGCGATTCAAAGTAATAATACAAATGCAAAAGAACTCCTCAAATGGATGATCATGTGTAAAGAACATTGGTTGAAAATCCACAGACTGATCGGAAGGCGATTCTCCAATTCGCAAAATGTCACAAAGGAGTTTAACTAATTCGATTGATGTTCGCCCAAAAGGACATTCATGTTCATCGCCGCGGCAAGAATTCTCATGTACAATCTTTGTGTATTGTTGCGTGTAATTGCAAGCGAAGTAAATCATACAATCTAAGGCTAAAATGCCCGGTGGTGTTTCCATAAAATCCTGTGCTGGATTCATATCACATTTGAAGCCGAGCTTTTTATAATATTGCGCAAAGTTTACATTTCCTGAGCCGGAACAATTGTTAGAACCGCCTCCTACTCCCGACATTATTCCGGAATAGTCATCGAATGCAATTTTCCGCAGCTCTTTTATTTTTTCATGAGCATCTTGGTCTTGTGCAGTAACTTTCATGCGCATACGTTGTTCCAGCAATCCCAGAGTTAAAGTCTGTAATACGTATAGCTGATGGGTCATTTCTGTGCTAGCCACGTTACCAATCAAGGCTAAACGATATTGCTTAGCACTTATGGTATGGGCGATCTGTCTTTTCCGGCCATCGTCAGCTTTCATGAAGAGGGCGTTTATGAGAGCAATAGCGTTCTGCATGATTACGGATGAGTTGGCCTCTTGCAACAGTTTTAAAAGATCCTGCAACGTAACCTCCTGTTCGACAAGAGTGTGCTTAGAACTGTTTTGTACAATATTCTCTAAATTCGACAAAGCGCTTTCAGTACACTTGGGGAAATTCATAAAGTTCCTGACAATATATATGTTGCGTTGAACAAAACTGTTTTGAAGGATTTCCCATGACACAGTATCATGTTCCATCAATTCAACAAAACTTTTCAGACTATGTATGAGTATTTTGTCCTCCCTATCAGAGGGCTCCTCAATCATCTTAATAATGATGCCCAAACCTTGTTCTTTAATAAACTCCAAAGCAAATGTTACATCCATGGAGAGCGATGAGAGTTTCTCAAGGCATTCAGCTTTAACGCATGGTGATCCGGCTCTTAGGGTTTCTAAAGTATCATTGGCAGTTTTCGACGGCGAGTACTGAAGCCGCAACACAGAACCATTTTTAATCTCATTACGATTTTTTTCTGTGACATATTTCAAATAATTGGCTTCGCAAAATTGCAAAGCATAATTTTCAGGATCAACAATGCTCCAGCAGCTGCAGATCTCTTGAATTTTGCCTAGAAACAGGAAAAGTCAAAATGTATTACGAATAAGTAGCGCAATGTCTGTAAAAAGTTTATAGCAATCTAAAGTAGAAATAGAAAATGTTTTTAAATAAAAGTAAGAATGTGTCGATGACGCCTTGATTTCATCTCATTAACATAGGTCTGACAAAATCCTTTCATCTCAATTATTAGTTCACAGTCAAAATGGCAATTACACAACATCTCAGCAAAATATAGTATTTCAGTACCGCTGTATGTAAACGAACATTATTAATTTTGTCCTATTAAATGTTGTTAGTAAAACCGGGTTTTTTTGTAGTTTGTACTACTCAACAGTTTTTTATAAACAAATTAGAATATCGACCAATCAAATTCAATGCCCCCACAAAAATATAAATAATTATTTCTGATATTATAGACATATTTTATGCTGCAAAGCGATTTTCACAATACAAAATATACTTGAATTTTGGTAAAGCTGTCGCAACGAAGGTTTAAAGGCTAGAATAAAGTAGCTCAATTTTTAATGTCCTCTCTGTGATATCTCATTAACCAATGCAAACTTCCGAAAGCAATTTTCGTAACAATTTTAAGTTCTGGAAGAATTATGAAACCGAATTTGGACATTGAGTCATAAAATCTGTACATTAAAAATAGTTTAATTCCTTAGAGGCCTGGTTACCCTAATATGTTTCTCATCGGTATAAAAATAATTATTTTCCAAACATATCGGGTTCTAATCAGATCGTTGAGGTGACTTGAACCACAGAATCAATCCAAAATCGTGGTACGAGTGAGCTTAAGTCTTTTTATTAATCGAAACAATAGCTTAAGGTCGGAACGAATTAATGAACCGAATCAGCGCAAAAGTTCACGAGACAAAAGTTTACGGCAGCATACGAATATATTTGATATTTGCGTTTTGGACGCGTTAACAAAACAAAATACAATCTACAAAATTTTATGCTCAAAATTAACCAGAAGAGAGGTCGGCCAAATGAAAATAATGGTAATAAAATCAAATTCATTATCGGGTTGAAAGGGCACATTTCTGTCTAAGTAGTTGCAGAGAAACTGATAACCGTTTGAAATCAATTTGAAAGAGTTTGGACCCGCCCAAAAGCTCGATATTTGTCTTCCGCACTATCTAAAGGAATCCAATTAACAAAGCGGATAAGTGTAATATTAGTAATATTGTTAAACTTCTCTGATCAATACGCCATCGTCCCATCATCATGAGAAGAAATCTCGAAACATAGGATTTAGTTGCAATGTGAGTGCGGCTTTTGTGTACACATATACCAGGCACATCAGCAAATCTAATGCAGCTACGTTAACAACGTTCTCTTCCCATTGAAAAACTTAAATAACAGTAACTGATAGCGTCATATTTCTTTCCGGCCGTCAATTTAGCAGCTAATCAATCTCATCATCAACAACACAAAATTATTATTTTCTATTGATGTAAACTGCGGATGTAGTAAATGGATATGTATTCGCGTACACACATAGATTATGTACATAAGCTAACGATTGATTGAGAAAAAAGGAAAGGGCGTTGGTTTTTGCATGACAATCAGAAATGTGTGCAAGTCTTCAACCTATTACACTCTCCTTGTAAAAAGATAATCTTTCATAAAGCGCCAACGGCCTAATTCAAGTTGTATTATAAATCTCACGTGAATATTTATTAAATTACCAGTCAACGGTTGACGCTGGTCCAAATTGATCAATTGAGCTATGTGATTTTCAAACTCTACTGCAATTTTCACTATGTGCGCATCCTTAACGGGCATCTTTTTCGGTATCATTGTGATGTTGTCTAATATTGTTTTAAACTACACTTTAAATGTTGTTAAATTCCTACAAGAAAATAAGTTCACTCTTTTATTTTTATTTTGGTAAAAAACACACACAAAACACCAATCAACTTTTGATGAAACATACAAATAGAACTATGAAAAATAAGTAAGTTGCTTTGTGGTAAACATTGTGAAGTGCATACACATCACAGGGAGGCTCACACGAACAAACACAGGGTTAAACGGAAATCATGAAACACACATCAGTGTTGTAAAACGTTCAGTAATACATAAAGTTGTTACTATTTGGTTATAGCTGAAACAGATGAAATAATTTTGATTCGTAAAAAGTAACTCATACCGTTCGTTTGATTTAAGCAGCTTGGGGGGCGTTCCCTTGTTGGGGAATCATTAGTAGTTTGTACACTACCGTGACATAACGGGTCGTTTTATGACTTCTTAGGAGTGGCGTTAAAATATACATAACCTATGAGGTTATTTGATAATGTGTAAAATTTTAAGTTTTTGTATTTTATAAATTTCGATATAAACAGATTGAAGTCTAATAATTGGCGATGGAGGTTTCCTGGCCACAAAAATTTTCATCTTTGAAAATAACTCTAAACCCGAAAAAAAGATAGAAATAATTTCTTTCCTTTTCCTCATCGAGCATACATCAAAATAATTTTGCTAAGCAGTTCTTATGTGTATGTATACATATGTATTTATACATGTGTATGTATACATACAAACCATCCTCCAAACTGTCATGCTTAAAACATTTTTGGCATCACCAGACATTTTCTAAAGAAAAAAAAAAAAACAAAATAACACACTACAAAAGTCATAAATGTAAATAAGCTAATGAACAAAGCATTTAAATTTAGTTGCATGTATAATGTAGTCCAAAATACAGCGGTTGAAAAATAGGATTGTTTTTCTTTCGTGTACGTATGTTTGTTTGTTTATGCCCAACATATGTATGACTTTAATTCTTGTGGAACATACAAACTACATGTGCCAGCAATTTTAAACGAATGACAATGCAATTTAAGAAAGCAGGACTTTGCATCTATTTCAATCTTTAGAGTTTCAATTGCGTTCGCGCATACGTGGTTGATATGAACTAAAATATCAACTATATCGGTTGTGATATACTTCCAACTAACGCGTAGTTGATGCAAATAAGTCGATATGTACTTATATTTATATTGACGATCCAATGACAATGACAATCCAATGACAGTTTATATAAAATAACAATCAATCTATTTTTGTATTGAATATAGACTGATCATTCTTGTTGCATATTAAAACCAGGGATAACTGTTATTGATGTAATTTTGTGTTATGATTTAGAAAATTACAAAAGAAAAGGAAGGTTTATTCAAATCGAATATCTATATAAGAATAATAAATTTCTACATTGGCAACAGGGTAAAAAGAAAGGTAACTTGATGAAGATAGGAAATATTGAAACAAGTATATATGTTTTAAGTAGTTGACTACAATATCGCATTTTTTTTAAGAAACTTCAAAATCCCTCATCCAACTAGAAGCTTTACGCGGTCTGCCGGATCTGATAGATGTAGCACCGGTGGTTGCAGTTTAAATCTGTTTCGACTTCAGCAAGACAGGGTTCATTTTCTATTAAATAGGAGTTTAGTATTGGATCTACATATATCCATTCCCATCACCATCTTCTTTGCTCGTTATTGAAATAGTTGGTGAGACTTCCATTTGCCTTGGTAATTGTAATATTTCTAACAAAATGTGGATAGAGCCGGCATAATCCTCGTGCCCATCAAATATTTTCTTTAACCTTCAAACGCTACGACAATGTAATTAACACTTCCCATACGTTCTGTGATCAAGCTAGGCACCCAGCTATACTTGTTTTTCCTAAATATTTGTGTGTATACCTTTTCTTCCGGTACGAAACATTTAGGGTTTGCTCAATGCTTCTTATTAAACATAATATCCTGCTTCACATTGCGTTCCTTTGGTATACTGGTGACTTTCGACTTCAGCAGATCCAATGTCTTTTTGAGTTGTCGTTTTTAAGTTTAGCCAATGCTCGCTTTAGAGTTACAACGGACCGTTCCACTTGGCCGTTAGATTGCGGATGGTATGAAGCTGTTCTATCCGTCACAAACTATGAAATTGGGCACTTATAAACTAAGTACTATTGTCAGATACGCTGATATCTGGATTGTCATATCCAGATATCTTGCAAACACTTCAGTTAGCCTTGAGATTATAATTGATGATGATATGTTGCAAATAGTATAAGCCGTTGTATGGTCCTGCTATATCAATATGGGTGCATTCCATTGCTGCAATCGACAAGGCCAAGATTGTAACGTATCCTTGATTGGTGCAGGCGCTGTAATTGCACATTGTTAACAACCGCGAGCATAATTCACTATCTCTTCGTCGATTCCAGGCCAATACATATGGTTCTTGTCGAAGGCTTTCATTTTTTCTATCCTTGGACGTCCACGGTGAAGTTGCCGTAGAATGCACTGACTTAGTCTTGAATAAAAGACAACCTTGTACTGTTGACAAATCATCTCTTCGGGTGTAATATGATGCCAGATCTGGATCAATTTTGCTTTTCTGTTCAAATCGTTCAAAGCTGGTTTACAATCTTCCTCCAGCATTGGCCATGCAATTATGATGTCTTCATCTGGTTGTAGATTTATGTTGATTAATCTTGAGAAGACATCAACGCATCCGAATTCTTCTGTACGAACGTACTGTATCTTAAAGTCGTACATAGTCATCGTTAACGCCCAATATTGTAGTCGATTCACTGCATACGCTGGTATTCTAGCTTTACTTCCAAAAATTGCCAATAGTGGTTTGTGGTCAGTGCACGAAGTAAATTTCCGTCCATATATATTGAAATATATATGAAATTTAAATGTATATGAAATTTCTTAACTGCAAATATTAATTCAAGACTTTTTCCTATCTGAGAGTAATTTTTCTTGGCTGATGTCAATGTCCGCGCAGCATGAGCTATAACCTTCTCTGATTTGTTTGGGAATATGAGGCATATGAACGCACCAATGGCTTTCTCTGATGCATCTGCTGCGACTTTTATCGGCTAGTCTGCGTTACAGTGAATTAATAGCAAATCTAAATTTAAAATATCTTTACATTTTTGAAACGATTTCTGGCATGCAGTGGACTACTGATATTTTTTATTACTTCTGAGAAGATTATGAAGTGGTGCTGTAAGACTTCTTATTTGAGAAAAGTGTTTCCCATAATAGTTTATGGATCCAAGCAAAAATCTCAGTTCAGAGGCGTCTTTTGGAGGAAGCAACTCAATACAGACTTTATTTTTTCAGGGTCCGGATGTAATCCTTTTTGAGACATGATATTCCGAAGGTATTTGACTTCCTTGACGAAATACTTGCATTTTTCGAATTTATTATGAAAATGTAGTTCACATAGTGCTTCAACGACTTTATTGACATTTTGAATATGTTCCTCCACTGTAGGACCCCCAAAAAATATATCATCAATGTACGCTGCTGTGTCTTCGATTTACATAAGTATAGTGCCCATTATTCGTTGAAATGCGCCAGAAGCGGTTTTGACACCGAGTGCTAGACGATTGAATTTATAAAGTCGTTTGTGAGTATTGAAAATTTGAAGTGCCGCTGAATCGTCCGTCACTTCTGTTTGCAAAAATGAAAAAGCAACTGTATGCCAACATTGCATAAAGATCTGCTAGCTTGTGTAGAGGACACTTATGTGGTTCCAAATTATTGTTGAGTCCTGTTGAATAATAACCACAAATCCGAACTTTTCCGTTCAGTTTCTTTACAGCAACAATGGGCGCTGCTCATTCAGAAAAATCTACAGGTGATATTATTCCCAAAGACTCCAAGCGTTGGATTTCACCTTCTATTAGCGGAAGCTCGGAAAATTGGTTTGGCTTCATTCTTGAGATGTAGCTAAACTTTTACTTCGGAACATTTTGTTGGTGTTTCTTGAAAAATGTCTGAATAATCTGCTTTGATCATTGGC
Source organism: Philornis downsi (assembly GCA_019455685.1). Lineage (NCBI taxonomy): Eukaryota > Metazoa > Arthropoda > Insecta > Diptera > Muscidae > Philornis > Philornis downsi. The sequence continues at coordinate 606,159 of JAHXMU010000035.1, read as the reverse complement.
AATATGTCTGCAGGAAAATTTACTTGCTAATTTTACGGCATACACTGGTTGATCCCACAACTTAAATATGTTACACCAATCTGCACCAAATATTTGCAGAGTATCAATTTCTGCTACAGAAAGACTGCAAATCTTTACATCACCTTTTAGCTGGACTTGACAATCAAACTCGGCTATAAGTTTGATTCTGTTGTTTGATGTACTTGTGACATAGCGGTTCTTGAATTGTTTTCCAGATTTATCGATTTTTTCCCAAACGGATTTTCCAATCATTGAAACGTCTGAGCCGAAGCGTCTTGTAATACTCCTTTTGTTTAGATCCATTTCTACCATTGGAATTTTTATTTGATGACTTACAGCATCCTTCTTTGTGACCAACAACATTGCACTGATTGCGTTTGTGATTAGCAAAACCACAGTATTTTGGGTAATGCATTGATCCCCAATTCCAGCATGGAATTTTAGGATCATTCTTACTCTCATTGGATTTTAACTTCGAAATATGTGTTTGATTTGATGGCGTTTACTGTTGGTGTTGTATTGTCTTCCACTATAACAATGCATCGTTTTAAATTCAACAACCTATTAGCGACTGTCTGGTTTAAGTCGTCCTCCAGTAAATATAGTGATTTTTTCATTAATACGAGCCACATATACGCTAGATCCTCCTGTGGAGTTTTGATTGTCTGAAGACATTTGTATCGAAAACTAAACATGGATTCTTGAATTCCGAGCATTCCCCTCAGAATTTTTATGGTTTTGACAAACGAAATGTCTCTTGAATTCTTAGGTAATATGTGCGAATAGCGTTTTTTTTTATAATACGTAATTACGTTCAGTTTCCTCATCAGTGGTCTTACTCGACGTGCATCATCTAAATTCTTACCATCAACCAGGAAAATATCCACATGACGTCTATACCAGTCATCAAATGTAATTAAATTTGTCGGATCAAAAGAAAATTCTGTAATGCTGTTTGACAATTTATCCATCAATTGTTCTTGATTTAATTGACTTCTTCCCGTTAATCTTTCTAGCAATTGGCTAGAAGGTGCGATATTGGAGGTGCAATATTTGGAATTGGAATTTTAGCTCTGCAGCGATTATCCTCGTCACCAAAAAAAATATGTTATGGTTTAGAAAAATTACAAAACAAAAGAAACCGTTTATTTAATTCGAATATCTATACAAGAATAATACATTTCTACATTGACAACAGGACTTTTGAAAATTGTAAAAACAAAATTAAATAGGTGAAAATATTAAAATAGAAAATGTTAAAACAAGTATATATGTTTCAAGTAGTTGACTACAATATTTTGAACTACAAAAATGTGTTAGAAATACTTTAAGCACACCAATACATTGGTTATAACCCTATCTGCATAATTTCGTAATAAATTTGTATTTTTGATTTTTGTGATAAAGTTATCTATAACGATTATTTTTGATTTTTATTATTATTATATTTTTATATTATTATTGTTCAGTAAAAAAACTTATTTTTGATTTATGTTATATCTATCCAAACGTAAGAGTTATTTTTGAGTTTTGTTTTTTCAGTCTTCGAATAACTTTTTGAAAATTGAATTATTTGCTGTTTTTATTCTATCATACAGAAGTATAAAGTCGAAGTATAAAAGTCTTTCAAAAACTTTTATTTTTGAATGCATAAAAAATGTGTTTTGCCTTTTTCGGCATTATAGTTATTGTAAATGAAACAAATGTATAAATATTCTTGATCTGATTGTAAAACGTTTTACTCTAGCTAATCGGGAATAGTTCACAATATTAGGGTTTGGACAAGGTATTGCAAAATCCCGCTCACAATTTACTCCGTCATTCAAAAATAACCAGAAACTTGAAACTTATCTCCAAACTCGTTGCAAACGAATAAAATATGTGATTCGCAAGCAGCACACGTGCCGCTTGCTGACCAAAGATACATTTTGGGGAATTAAAAAAGTTCACACACATAATTTGATTGAACAACTGGTTCATACAGATGAGGAAATGTGTACTTCTTTTCCTCTCAAATATTTGATGATATTCATGTTAAATCAATTAGTATTGTAATCTGGCTGTAATCCAATATCTCACGCATTGTCTTCTTCAATTCGATCTCATCCTCATTTGATTCTTCACCGTTTGAGGCCACTTCAATAATATCCACCGATGGCACCATAATTTATGACTTAAAAAATTTAAAACTTTTCCGAATTATTACTTATTTGAAGTTTTAAAAAGTCCATTTAGTTTAATTTGTCTTTACTTAAATTAATCCAGGCTTTAAAATTTAAATTCGCAATTAAATTCATGCACCTGAAAGATCTAAAACAATAAACGCCAATTCTATGCGATAATAATACGCGATTCACTAGAAGATTTAAACGCTGGGAAGTGAAATTGGCTACTTCTAGTAATACTTTCGATACAATAATTTATATGCTACATTATTAAGCCAAGTACTAATTTTCGTTTAACATGAAGTGGAATTATTAAATCGGAACTATATAACTGTCGAGGGGTCATGTTTACGCGTGAAACTACTCTATCAATGTGCAAATCAAATAAGAGCTTATCATCAATACTGCACACAAATTCAATAGCTACCCCATTGTAAGACAAATTTAATTCACATGTATGGAAAGCAAACAATATTGCTTTTGTCTTAGACGGATTCACTTTAAGTTTATTTAAAAACATCCACACAGAGAGCTCTTGGAATACATCCCCAATTTTTGTTTGGATAACGTCATCATTGTGGTAACTTCCATTGAAAACAGTTGAACATTTTCAGCATATGCAAGGCATAAACAATTATCCAACCTACTAATCAGATCGTTTAAGTACAAAATGAAAAGCATAGGTCCAAGTAATGAACCTGGCGGGACATCAATTCCGACTTACACTACGACGTATGATATAAATGTGAATACATAAGTTTGCATGCATTTCCCCCAAAGCCATACAATTAGGAAAGCCTGTTTATTAGACTGACATGGTCGACTCTGCCAAAAGCCTTTTCTAAATCCAGAGAGATTAGAGATTAGATACCGTTACACTCGGTACCAGCATGGAAGTGTCTCGTCCCAGCCTAAACCCACATTTATCACTTATTGTCATTTTTTATCATTTAGAAATTTATTTTCCTCGATATTTATTTATTTGTTATTTTTCTTAAGTTTATTGTGTATTTATTATATATTTATTATGTTTATTTTACTTTTTTATTCAAATATTTTTAGAAAATTATGTTCCATTACTATTTTTTTTTTCTTTTTCTAACGAATGCTTTGTTTAAATAGGTATAAGGTGTAGTAATAAGAAAACCATTATTTCTACATGACATTGAACATTTTGTTTAGAATGATCGTATTTGAGTCAAATATGCATTGTTATGTATGTTATGTTATGTATGTTCGATAACTTGTTGTTATTTTGAAGTTAATTCCATTACGCCTCTCTCATACAAATTAGAGCTGTCAATTTTTACAAGCTTCTATTGAATCGACTTTTTCACTAGCAAGATCATTCGCCACAGACAGGGACAGATGGTAACTTTGCTACCAGACCCGGACTAAAGAATCTCCAAACCAAGCTCCCGGTCACTATCGATGTGTATGCCCTGACGTTGTCCTGATGGAACACCATTCCTCTCCTATTGTGACCATTATTCATCAGCAGATGTCGTCCGCTTTAGAAATGAGCCATTTTTGTTGCGATTCAACAGCGATTCGCAGATGGAAATTCAGTTCCATGAGGGATATTTGTGTCAACTCTTTTGGCACCAAGTGGTTCCAAACGTTATCCCTTGGCCAATCGTAATAATACTTGCATAACGGTCGGACTTGACGATTTCGATTATTTTATCGAAACTTCAGGCATTAAACCTTCCACAGTGCGGTGCATCTTTTATATCAAAATTACCGGAACAAAATCGGCGAGACTAAAATTGGCTGGTATCAGAAGCATAACCACTATCCATATTTTCGGTATATACCCTAGACTTTGCACAATTTTATCTTTCTAATACCACCCGGTCCAAATTATACAAAGCGAGATACAGAGTACTAAAGCTATCTATTTGGGGGAAAATTTGATTTCCAATCCAAGATTCCTATCTGCTTTCAAATCACATGAGTCCAGTCGTTACAACAAATAATAACAGCTCCACGATCCTGTTATATTGAAAATTAACAGGTATTTGACATATTAAATCTGTAATGTATTTTCCTTTATAGTTTCGTACTTGAATCAAAATTGCAACTGATATTACTAATACTATTTGCCAAAGACTAATAACGCAATGTGGAGAGTAATTAACGTCAAGTTCATAGTAAAATAAGCAAAAATGCGTTATTATGTATAGTTTTCAATTGTATCAAAAAATATGCGCCTAACTACTACAAATTAAGAATTTATCCTATAAAAATATTTTAGTTTTTGCGAAAACTAAGCAAAATTGGATAGATAGCGTCCAAGCACTCTAAAATGTCCTTTCTTGCCTTTGCACCCGTAAATACAATCTTACCATTAACAAATATTAACATTACTATACGAGGTTTTACCATTCGATATATGAGACCGGGAAATAACTCTGGCTCGTAAGAACTAAATTGACCGTGAACTTGATTCAGATTTTCCAAACGTATGGGAAATCTTAAATCGACGGTCGCTACAATATTCTGCAAGCGGTAGTCGGAAAATTTTACGGCATATCCAAGTTTCTGTATAATGCGTGCAAATTTTCTAGTGCCCAATGAAGCATCTATTTCGTTCCTTGCCCCCGTGCATATTATTTTTCCAGTACGAAATATTAAGGCAGTACAGCGGGGGTCACGCATACGCATAACAACGCCGTGAAAGCGGGAGGGTGTATACTCAGAGTTGCGGGTACGGTTATTTATATCCTGCAGATTCAGCTCGCATCCCAAAGAGACAGTGGCCACCACATTCCTACAGAAAAATTCAAAGATTAAAGCGTCACAAGTGAATCTCCATGTGGCATTTCGTTTACATACTGCAATTTCACATCATGTGCCTCATTGGACTCTATTGAAACAGTAGCTGGCTGTTGTGGGTGTAAGCTGGCATGTGGATTGCTCTAAAAAGATTATATGATGACCAACGCGTCTGGAATAACCAAATAGTTCACTGGTTTCATAATTATTACCTTTGGTGGTGGTGTTGGGGTTTGTGGGGCACTTGCCGTCGTCGTTACCACGTTTTGTTGTTGTTGCGATATCTGTTTTGTAAAATCTGCTGCAGTCTCCATAATAGCTGTGTTGTGAAAATGGGAAACCAGATCATGTAAAGCTGCACCTACAGCCGCGTCATATTTTAAAAATTCCCCTTTTTTGCAGATATCCACCGGCACACTCGTCTCCCTAAATTTGTTTACAGCCAGCTGTGTTAATAACTAATGCTAGAAATGCGGATGTTAGAATTGTAAAGTTAAATGTGTTAATTTACCGACTACTCGATATAGTATTTAGTTAAAATGTTGAAGTTGAAGCTACGTTCAGTGTGGGCTGACAAATAACGAAAACTGTGCGTCGACTTTTTTGATATTAAAACACAGGTAAAAGGGAAATCTGGTATTGATGTGTGGGAACAAACTTCGTTGACCATAAGTGGAAAAAAGCAGTCTGTAGTAGAGTTTGAAACTGATACAAAACTGAGTACAATGGCGGCGCACACGTTTTTGAGCGGCGTCAGCGCTCGGATAGCGTAATGATCGGCGGTAGTTAAGCCGATCGGCTCATGCAATTTTTTATTAGAAAAAAATATTTTCTTTAGAATACAGCTGCATTTTATGCATAATCACATACTGATTAAGAGTTTAAAGTGGACAGTGCATTATTAAATAACGTCGTCAATTTTAATACAATTTATAAAAAAAAATCACATTAAACATTTGAAAATATTTAAAATATTTTTTTTTTTTTTTTTTCATTTCATGCATTTTTAATAATTAAAAACTTGTCTAACACACATTAAAATGTGCTTTAAGAAAATGCATTCAAAAAACTGTGCTCCAAACAAACCAATTCAAAAGCAACTAATTAATTGGCTTAAAGCAGAATTCCGTTTCTTTAAACCTTCTTGTGGGGCCCTTGGATATAAACAAAAGTGTACAATATCTAGAAAATTATCGTTAACGTGGTCACTATAAAATCAAAACCACCTTGAAAAAAAAAGAAAATAGTTCATGTTCATTAAACTTCATTTCATAGCGATTTGTAATTTAGCTCTTATTGTTATAATGTTTTCGTTCAATTACAATTGAGAGTACGGCTGTGTTAGTCTGAAACGAAAATTATTAATTTGAATATTTTACATTTAAAAGTTAATAAGCAGCTCAAACATATTTTTCGTTTCCCATGTCCTCTATGACATTGGCGAAAAGGATGTTTATGAAAACTTTGTTAATCATTAGCTAATTGACCCGATTCATTGGCATTTATTTTATGTCAATAAGAACTAATAACTACCCTATTGTTACATATGTATGTTTTTCATAGGTGGTTATTGATTATGTTCAAAAGTAAAACCGCTTTGCCATATTTTTTAAATAAAAATGATTTATCTAGTCTATATGAAAAACGTTTTCCAAAACTCTAATCTTTGCCAGTCTTTGATTTGAAAACATTTTACCTAAATGTTTTTTTCTAAAATTTATTCTAAAATATGTAATGTTCAAATTGACAAAGTTTGGTTCCAACATATTATCATTAATATCCTTACCATAATAATTCGGAATCAGGGCAACTGTAAATGTCTTCAAGGGTTGCTTCAAATAACTTTGTTTTGCCGCCAAATGTCAACAATTTTGTTGCGCATTCTGATTTAAAGTTAGTTCATAACTCAAACAAAATGTTCGTTTGCGCTCGTAGTCATTCATCCCTAAACAAAGAATATTTCTTGAAAAAAGATTTAATGGAAAACTAAAAACAACTATGGTTTCTCATTCCCAAATTAAATTTTCGTAATTCTTCAAACCACCCAAACGAAAAATGACCAAACCAAAACCAGAGTAGCCGAAATATTCACTAGCATCGCATATATGCATTTTTTGTAGGAAGGTCTTTGTTTCAACTGTGTACAAAAACGGCACAACGAAAAGGCAACGGAATTTTTTTTCCAGAATCGAAATCATTATATCGTTAAACCACCTGCACCTGCGCATCAACAAAAATTCTACTAATGCGTTGCAAAATTAAGAAGTGGTAACCCTATCTATTTATTACGGAAAAGAACAAAGAAATAGGGATGTATAAGCCAGCCAAAACAAACTTGTGATGACTATCAAACACACGTGTTGCGAATGAAGGCATAAAGCAAAGAGAAGGTATAAACAAACAACTTTATCAAAATAAAACATAACAAAGCCATCACTGAATGTCAAAACAATCAACAGCTGACTAAGGAAAAGCCGACAGAAAATGGTTGTAAATAAAAGTAGCAAACACTCAACCATTCAACAGCGTAATATATATTAGGTAGTAAATTATTTTGAAAAAATCGGAAATAGAAAAAAATTATATTTGAAAGATATAAGAAAATTTGGTGCTGTAAACGATTTATTTGAAGTGAATTAAATTCCACAGGTTTATCCTAAGCACTTGGGCTGAGGTTTCTGTCATTAAATTCGACTCAATTTTCAAATTGCTCAATTTTCTCCATCTATAATAACGAATTATGCATTATTACTTAGTTATAATTAACAAATTCCTTAAATTTGTCTATGAATTCACACTTTTTAAAATATTATAAGCAGAGTCACCTGACACCCTTCATACTTTTGCGGTTAATGCTATTTTGTTCAACGCTTATTCATCATTTTTTTGTCATATTGGAAAAATGTCTGCTCATAGTGGTGGTGCTACGGACTGGAGTTCCGTGGTTAAACCACTTTTAAACAATCGTTATGGAGTTGTAATTAACAAAAATGAAGTTCTCAATATTATAAAAGCCATCACCAGGTGGTAAGTGCATAAATAATGGCAAATCTTTGTATTTAAGCTTGGAAAAGGTACCATTGAAAATTTCAAAGTTTGTGTGTTAGTCTCTGGTAATCAAAGATGGCGACCGAACAAAGAAAATTTCCTATGTGATTTGCACAATTTGTGAAATTCTTTGTGTAATTTGTGTTTCTATTTGCAGCGAAAACGAATTTTTTGATGAGGATAACAATTATTTGCAGTTTTATACTGCGTTTGCCGCTCTGGCTGCGGATAAATTAAGTCAGTGCAAATATGGTAAGTCGAACGAATTGCGTCTCGAAAATAAAATTGTGTATCGCAGTAGATAAGTGGGTATATATCCACGCATATAAATATATACTGCTATGTGTGTGTGACTGTTCCGTTAATGGTGACTAGGACGACTGAAATTTATGTATGTACCGTTAGGTCAATGTAAGCAAAAACACATCAGAACATCGAGTAAGTAATAGTGATGAAATGTACATACTTTATGCGACCGATTGGCAAAATATAACATATACCAGACATTCTTTTCATCCTGGCTCGTAAATACCAAAAATCAAAGTCCAACTGGGATCTGGGAGTGTGTGACTCGCAAGTTTTGTCAAAACAACTCCAAATATGACATTTTTAAATTTGTACAATATTGTTATATCCCATTGGGCACCACCAAAATAAAAAATAAATACAAAAGCAAGCGCTCCAAAGCATTATTTGAATTGAGGTTCCAGGGGACACTTTTATACTATTCAGGAACTCGTAGGTCTCGACTTTGGATTTCAAAGTTTGGGTCCGGGATGGAAAGAATCAATTTTTTTTACCTTTGATGATATCCGCCCTAAATTCGATGGTAGAGCTTTACGTTTTTATATTTTATACTAGATGAATAGAATCTTAAAGACATAACAATTCCTGCTTGTCGACTAATCGAAGTAATAGCACAGCGGGGCGCTCGCCCCTAAAGAAAAAAGTTGAAATGTAGCTAAAACCCACTATCATACACCCACAATCATATGCTCAACAATTGCTTTTAGTCTAAAAACTGGTAAACAATTCGTGTAAAGTTTAGGGTTTTGTAATCGAAAACTGATCAGTGTTAGAAAATAAATTGGAATATTTTGGCTTGGAGGCTGGTTAGGCTAATGCTGGTATTTCTTAACAAATTTTGATATCGAGTGTTGTCGAAATGTGTAGAAATGTCTTAAAGGAAACCATTGTTTTGACGATCCAGTTCAGATGTGCGTTTCGGATGCCCTTTAGTTGAACATGTCGAAATACAGTAGGAAGCACAAATGAGTACATGTTTGTACCTTCTGCACTTTATATTGTATAAAAACTAAAATAATAAAACAAATCCAAAAAAAAATTTTGTTATTTATTTTATGTTTAACATTTAATTAAATAATCTATAATTCAAAACTAAAGCCTTTAAGTTCTAAGAAAAAAATTAACAAAGCCCAAAGCCCATTATTACGTATCACACTTTCCACACATCTTGGCATACTCTCCACCAATTTTTCAATTACTTCATGCTGCCAAAGCTCGTCGAAATTGGATGGAAACCGTTTGTATTGCCCCAACCGTCCCTTCATGATTGACCACAAATTCTAAATCGAATTGAGGTCAGGACTTTGAGCTGGCCACTGTTTTGGTTGCTAAGCCACTCCTTCACGATTTTGGACGTGTGGTTTCGGGTCGCCTCCTACTGAAAAATTACTTCTTCCGCAGAATAGGCGCTCTTATCGACAAAATCGGGAAGATGAGTCTGCAAAATACGCACATAGTCCTCTTTCTTCATTATTCCGTCGATTCTTTGTAGTGGTCCAAGGTGCCAGCATGTAAAGCAATCCCATACCATGGCGCTCCACACCGTGTTCACTGTTTCTTTGACATGGTGTCTTTGAATTGTCTCCCCAGGGCGGCGCCAACAATATTGCTTACCGTTGGATTGAAAACGATTGAATTTGGATTCGTCTGACCAGATTACACGTTTCCAGTCGTCTACACTCCAATTCCTGTGCTCTCCGGCAAATTTTAAAAGTGCCTTTTTTTACTGACAATGCAGGTTTTTGTTATCTTACCGGTGATATGTAGTCAATATCGTGAAGAGCTCTTCTTGCTGTCCATCGAGTAACGGGTTTGTTTATAGCCGAAGCACCTTTTGGTGTTAAAAACTGTTCTCTTTTCATTTCTTTAATCATAAGACGGACGCACGTCTTTCGTTAATAGCTTCTTACGACCTCGAACTTGTGGTTTGGCAATAACAGAACGCCTTTTATGGAGTCTTATAACCACCGAATGGCTTACTTTCAGCTGTTTAGCTATTACTCGCGTAGAATTGCCACTTTTTGTCATGGCTACAATATTATCCTCAATGGCTCTTGATAGTTTCTTCATTATTTTATATAATTTAATTTGTTTCGGATAATTTGCAAAAAATGTTTACCACACGCAATTTAATTAATATCAAATTAATAATAAAGAAAAAATGCATAAACAAAACAAACCAATACAGATCTAACGATAAACTTTGATATTTTTGCGCAAATATTTCAAAAAAAAAAGAAAAAAAAACGGGTGCAAAATTGAGTACATGCGAGTTGTTTACGCTGTAATTTAATTTATTTATTCAGGATTGTAATTTTAAGCCTTAAGGCCGATTTGATTAAATTACAATATTACAACGTATCTTCTCCATAATTCAATAATAAATGCATTATACAGCTTTACAATACTAATGTTATAAAAAAGTTAATGTATCTTAATACCAGAAAAATATGATTTACAATATGACGATTTACTTCACTTATTAGGATTTTTCACTATATATTTTTCCGTCCTAAAATACGGAATTATAACATAATTGGAATTTAGAGCTACTCCATAATATAACGCAAAATTTAATAACAGATTAAATGGTAAAAATTAGTAACTTCAAGTAATTTTTTTTAAGATTTACTTAACTAAGTAATTGAGATGCTACACAAGTAATGGCTCAAAAAAAAAAAAAAATAAAAAGGAAGGAAAAAAATAATAAGTTTAGCGATAATCATTTCCCCGTTCAGAATGGACAACAAACTATCTGACAGCAATATCAAAGGAAAAGAAGTTCTCAAGGGGATAACTATAGATTAGAAATATCATTGAAACACGCAAGAAGTCTCTTGTGTTTTGAGATGAAGATTTAAGATTTTTAAAGTGTTTAGAAATTTGTTAAACTGCCTACTCTACTACTACTCTTACTTGAAAAGATCTGCTCATATAATATTTTGTGTTATGAATAATCAATTGATTAGTGCGAATTGATCGAGTGAATTTAAATAATTCTACAAGAAACAGCGGTGATTGATTTTTGATAAAATTAAAAAATTAGAGCAATGAACGAATAACTACAAAATTACGAAAAGAACAACCTAGAAATTGTATCACAAATGGAGACACGTGCACAATTCGACGAAGACAGAACAGATAACGTATAGCACGATTGAAGGACAACTGGATTTTCGTGATATTGCTTTTAACTGTGCCGGCATATATTTCGATACAATAATTTATATGCGACATTATTAAACTATGTACTAGTTTTTGTTTAACATAAAGCGGAATTATTACATCAGAATTATATAACCGCCGAAGGGTCATATTCACGCGCGAAACTACTCTATCAGTATGCAAATCAAATGAGAGATTATCGTCAATTATAAGGCCCAAACATTCAATATTACGCACAAATTCAATAGCTACACCATTGTAAGACAAATTCAATTCACATGGATGGGAAGCAAACAACATTGCTTTTGTCTTGAGACGTATTCACTTTAAGTTTATTTGAGAACATCCACATAGACATATATTGGAATACATCCTCAATTTTCGCTTGAATAACGTCATTATTGTGATAACTTCTATTGAAGAACAGCTTAACGTCATCAGCATACGCAAAGCATAAACAATTATCCAACCTATTAAACAGATCATTTAGGTATAAAATGAAAAGCATAGGTCCAAGTACTGAACCTTGCGGGGCTCCACTTCTGACAGGCACTACGTTCGATGTCACACCATTAAGACACGCGCATTGCATCCTATCACACAAATATGAATACATAAGCTTGCACGCATTTCCCCCTCAGCCATATAATTGAGAAAGCTTGTTTATTAGACTGAAATGATCGACTTTGTCAAAGGCTTTTTCTAAATCTAGAGATATTAGAATACTAAAACTGTTGTCGTTAACATTGGCTCTGATAGATTCTGTTAAACCCGCCAGCAACATGGAAGTACCACGTCCCCGCCTAAATCCACACTGCCCATTATTTAGCAGTTTATTTTCTTCGATGTATTGCGAAATTTGGTGCTTCAGAATGTATTCTACTACTTTGGAGAGCACGGGCAGTATAGTTATTGGTCTTAAATTTTCAAAAGTACTATCACTGGCTTTCTTTTTAATTGGAACCTTGGAAAAGTGGAAGTCATTATAATAGTATTAACTACATGTAAGAAGTAATTAGATAGGAATAGAAAGACAACTTTAAGAAGTTTTAAAGGATAGCCATCATCGCCCGCAACATTTGACTTAATACAGGAAAATGCTGCAAACAATTCAGAGGAATCAATACAGCGAAAGGAGAACGCTCGATCATTACATGAAAATGGCGAGGCATTATTTTGATCACCAATTACGTCAAGCTGGTTGCTCACAAAAAAATTGTTCAAGTCATCAACGTCGTATAAATTGCCAGAATTTAAATTTCTCTTACTACTATTAACTAGTCCATTATCACGAATTACGTTCCATAAACATTTCATATTTAAATAATTAGAAAATAGTCTCTCTTAATGGCTTTATTCCGATTTCTTGCTCTACGGTAAATTCTCCTATTTTGTATGCTTCTGTCGTTGAGATAGGCCGCATATGCTAAATCACTCAGCGATTGATGGCGAATTAAAGGAGAATTTAGGTAGTTAGTTATCCAAGCAACGTTGTACTCTTTTATTATATTTTTTTTTTTTTTTTTTTTTTGGGAAAAATCATGTGAATTGAATTTAAACCATTCGTAAGTATATTTAATTGGTCATCAACATTAGACTTAAATCGACAAAGACTAAAAATCGAAGTAAAATCAGTAGATAGAACCTTTTCATACACTACTTCGGAAGAAATACTATTGTAGTCATAAAAATTACAAAAGAGCTCATTGCGCTGCATTGCACTTTTAATCGAAATATATATAAACGCATGTTTCGAAATGTTTGGGTATATGAATTGAGCAGAAGCTTCAAAACGTTCAGGAGATGAGACCAAAAAGTAATCAAGTAGAGAAAATGATTGATGATAAACATCGTAATGTGAAGGGCAAGAATTATGTCTAATGGAAACACCAAGCCTGTCACATATAAGTCTGAGATTTTTGACTTTTGAAACGTCAAACAAATTATTGTTAAAATCTCCCATGAGTATTATGTTGTTGTAACGTATAAGCAAATCTGACACCTTAGCTTCAAACGCACTGAGGTTTCCATGGGGCAAATAGCAAGTACCAATTAAAATTTTTTAATTTCTTAAAAACACTTCTATATATATGCATTCAACATCTCCATAATCTTGTTAATTTTTTTCTTAGAAGTTAAAGGCTTTAGTTTTGAATTAGAGATTATTTAGTTAAATGTTAAACATAAAATAAATAACAAAAAAAATTTTGGATTTGCTTTATTATTTTAGTTTTTATACAATAAAAAGTGCAGAATGTACAAACATGTACTCATTTCTGCTCCCTACTGTACATGTATGTATGCAATGGATACATTATTGCAAAACTGTCGAAGTAGAAAGTTTATAACATGTGATGCTTTATACCATCCAGAAGTTTAGAAAAAAATCAGCAAAGTCAAATATCGTCAAACAAAAAAACAAAAAAGATAATAAAATAAAAAAAATGTGGTCAACCGACTTACATACACTCGGCCAATAAAGTCTGGGTTCACACTACAAATGTTTATTAGCTATATAAAATATCAATATAAATTTGTAATTAAAATATGTTTTTTATTTGTATTTTGCTTCATAATGTTCTTTGCATCAAAAAGCGCAAAAACAAAATGATTTTTTTTTTCTTCATTCCATTAAGAGCGAGATGTGTAAATCTGGTAACACTTAAATAAATCGACCAAAAAGTCTGCGTTAATTTCTTTTGTTGTGATAGTACCGTTACTTTTTATGATTTTTTTTTTTTTTTTTTGCACACTTTTCATTTATTGTTGTCACAAAGATCATTTTACAAACTTATTTGCTCATTTCTATTTAAAAGTTACAACATTTCTTAAACCATTCGCTGCCAAACCTAAATTATATGAAGTCATTCCCATTGCCATTTATATTTTGAGTGTTATTGTTTAACAAAACTCTGTTATTTCTTGGCAAGTGCACATATATTATCATATATAATCATTTACAAGCAGAAAACTAAAGACGAGTAAACTCGTCGTTGGCATTATGAAGGCAGAAGGGTTCGATATCCTTTTTCGTATTCCTCCCACACAACAAAAGGAAAACCTAACTCGCCAATGTAGAGTTTGTGCAACGGAAAGCATTCGAAAGGAGACTCGATATTACTGTCCGAGCTGTCCTGATAAACCTCCATTATGCATTGGACTTTGTTACAAATCCTATTATGAAAATAAGGTATCATAAGTGATTTAGTTGCTATAAATTTTTGTTATAAATACACGACGAAGATAATTTTTGCGTGAAAGATCATTCTCTATAAGAAATAAAGTATTATTTTTTTAAAAAATTTTATTTATAGTATTTTTCAAGTATTTTTCATATTTATATTATGTTTATGGCAAAAAAAAATTTGCTAATTCAAAAATGTACAAATATGGTTATTTGAATATTTTAAAACAAAATATGAAGCAAAGTGCAGAAAAACTTAACTTACCCTCGACGTTTTGGTTCCAACAAGATAACTATTAAAAGCATACAGCAGAGGTTGCCCGACTTTGGCTCCTGTATAATACCCCAGCTTAAAACATCAATCCAATCGTCCGAAAAAAAATTCGGCAACACACAATTACCAGCAAGGAGGCGTTACGAACTATTATGCAGGAAGAATGGAATGAGGAAACAGCGAAATTGCCAAATAGGTTGAGTGAAGTCGTAAAACAGTGTGGCTACCCAAAAAATATTAAATTCAAACTTTTTGATTATATTTATAAGAGCCTTTAAGACTGAACGCAGACTTTTTGGTCATCATACTTAGTTGATTTTGTATATATGACTCGTTATCTTAAAAATGATATGATATTTTTTGTTAATTTTTTTGTTTTTTAGTATGTAATATAAATAAAAAATTTATGAAAAAATAATTATTTTTAGTTAATATTATGTGTTTTTTTTAATAACTACTGAAAATATAAGGTGAACGCAGACTTTGTGGGCCGAGTGTATTCCAACGACCCTTAGCGTTAGTGTACAAATGTTAGGCTTGCCATAAGGAGTGTGGTAAATCGATAGTTTCTTTTGAAAATATAACCTGAACTATAACATTCTGACGTTTTTCGTTTCGTTTTCAAAACTTAGTTCATCCAAAGTACTATGTTTGATCGAATTAAGTACAATTGCTTGATACTAGAACAATCCAGAACTAGCCAAAGAAGACACAAAACTGTTGGGAAAATACTTTCCTTATTTTTCAACATAATCTCTTTTAAGCTCGATACACTTTTTCCAGCGATATTCAACAGCTTCTATACCCTGTTTATAATAAGTACTGTTAAACTCCTTAAAATAGTCATCAATGGCAGACCCCACCCTTTCATTGTTGGCAAATATTTTACCACCGAGCCATTTTTTCAAGTTTGGAAATAGAAAATAGTCCGAGAATAGCGAATAATTTGCATGATGAAGCAATTTAAACTTTAGTTCATTATTTTTGCCATCGCTATAGTGGGTTGGTGAACTGAAGAAAATTTCATCACCTAAACGCTGCAATATTCGACGTTGATATTTTTCCTTTCCGAAGATAATCAATAATAATAATCCTATGCGCATCCCAAAAAACAGACGCCATGACCTTGCCTGCAGATGGAACCGTTTTCGTCTTCTTTGGGCACGATTCTTTCATTCCAGTCGACTATTTCGGCTTTTCCTTTATACGGTTATAAATCGGTTCATCTTTATTGCGGTGAAACATCTCCAACACTCTACTGAAACATTTTCACGACACTATTTTTGCTCTATTGGAAGCAAATCTTTGGTCGATATACGAAATGCCTTTTTGAAATGCCCATTATTTCAGCTAGCTCACGCACCTTAAGCCGACGATCATCCAATACTATTTTGTGGATTTTCTTAACCGTATCTAACGTGGCCACCTCAAATTCACTGAGATCTTTTACTTTTGATGGCTCAAATAGAAATACTAAACATCGTGGCGCTTTGAAACTTGAAACATATGTTTTATAAGACGGCCACTTTTCACCAATATATATGTTTTGTTTTTAAAACTACTGGCACCAATATCTATACGTAGATATGCAGCTTATAATAAACGCGTTAAATCTGTCATATGCATGGGATGTACCAGAAGGGGGGTAGTTTCTTGATCGATTTCGCCCAAGCTTTGCAAGGAATTGTTAATCAATACAATAGACAGAAACGTAGATTGCTGCAACATAGTAATTAAAAATTACTACGGGAAAATTGAATTTCGAAATACGTCCAATTTGCATGAGAGGAAGCAGAAGAAGCGTAACAATTTCGTTCTGGAACTCTGCACTGTCAAACCAAAGTTCACCAATTTTAATGCAAATTATTAAAAGAAGCCAAAAAATATGGGTTAAAAAAGTAATTTCTACGGTAGGCTGCAAAAGGGGCATGGTTAATTGGTCGATTTCTTCATACTCTGCCAAGCATGTAATCTAATACGCTGGGCAAGAATTTAAGTTTCTCCGGAAATCGGTCAATTTATAAGGAAGTTACCAGAACGAGTGGTTTACGCTGGTATCTGCTGCCATGTGGTAAAATATTGGACTGTGCCAAGTTTTAAGAAGTTTCGTAAGAATTTACGATAGTTGTCCTGTCAGATACCTTGCAATATGACATATTTAGTAAAAATATTCTTGGAGCTTTAGACGGTTCCTCCTATGTATCATATTTTTGCAGTATCAAATGACGTATAACGTATGTCGTTCATTCTTTCAGATGAAGGTATAAAAATGTAATCACATTCTTTTCTAAATTTCTTAAAATAAGATACATAGATGTCCTCACTTCTTTTTTTTAGGACTGGACGCTCGGTTTTTAGTTATACACTTATTTGCATCATAGCGATTTTTACTTTAGCAATTTCGACCGACGCTATAGGTAATATACGCGACTACCGTTCGCATGATCTCAGGTGCAATCCCACATATAGCCGCTTATCATTATTTTAGCGGCGGTCACCTTGATGTGTATGACAAACATTTAGAGTAGTTCAGTAATCGAAGAGTCCGGTAAACGCTTCTCAAACTGTGTTGTAGCAGTGTTGTATTTTCCGAAAAAGATGCTCAAGAAGAAAACAAAATAGGAGCAAAAAGATAATTGATGCCTGATCACTCCTTGCTGTTAAATTTGTGTTTGATACAACAGATTGTAATAAAAGTATTTAACAAATGTACGTATGTTGAAAATATTCCCTTACTCGAATACATATTATTAAAATAAGCATTAGAAAAACGTCAAATAAAAACAAATTTGAACAAAAATGGATACTTCGTTGTTATTTTGCTGACTTCTGTAGTGTACTAATCGACACTCAAAATGAATGTCAGAATTTATTCGCCCTGGAGAATTTTATATTATAATGTAATTTCGACGAGTTTTTCTGTTCTAAAGTTGTATCTGTAAAAAGGACTAAACTGAGAATTATCCCAAAATACGGAAACAATTAGAAAAAGTGCTGTCTTGGAGACCAAATTTTTTGTAAGTTTGTTCTCCAAAACAGCACTTTTAAATTACGTTATTTTTGATGGTTTCTAAAAGGGGATGGTGGAAATAGCACCATTCACATTGCACCAACAACGTTTACAAAATTGACAAAATAAAAATTGCTAAAACTGAAATATGTGTGTAACTAAAAACTGAGCATAAATTCCCAAAAATATCACAATTTTTTGTATCAGATGAAGATTTATGCTAGGACATCTATCTTACTTCAAGAAATTTGAAAAAATATTACTAAAATCAAAATGCGATCAAATTTCCGAAATGAAACGTCACATGATCAAATGTTTTATTCACATATTATATGTTCGGTGATTTCTTCGTAAGTTCATTTTATGCTTTAATTAAATAAAATCTGAATATTATTTAATTTCACTGGTATTTATTTGCCATTCTAATCGTTTTGACACTTTGGACGCCTAACATTTCGAATTTCGCAAATTTCCATTATTCGTAGGACAATAAAATGCAAAATTTATTGGTTTGGTTGCAGTTGCTATTCCAGTATTGCTATTTCTCCAAAAGTCACACTGACAATTATTTAACAATGAAACAGGCCTTATGCAACACATAATAAATAAAAACCAGAAATGTAAGAATTTATGTATTATTTATGTAGATTCAATACATGGCGTAACGGGTTGGTATATGTGACTGACTGTCGTGCATATGTTCGCTATACATATTTTTTAGAGTAGCGGTCGCCTTCACGAACAGGACAGTTGAACAATCGACAAGTCTAGCAAAAGATTCTCAAATCGTCGTTAGGAATCGTCAGAAGAAAGGAGCCGGCCAGTAGCATAAAAATAGAAATGCGTCTAAACTCACATTATCCCCTTAATGGGAATCCAATGGAATTTGTTTGTTTTAGATATTCAATACATAAATAATATTGTCTGTTTGAGACTTTTTTACGGCAAAATAAAAAAAAATGAGATGTTCTGTTATCTTATTTTACTTTTAGAAATAGGAAGACACATTATATTAAAAAAATTAACAAAAAAAACTTGATTTCCTCTTGTATCCCTCACTCCTACCGTCGTACAGCCTCTCAAACTCAATTGCCGCAAATACATGAAGCATGTGCCATACTCATTCGTTTCATATTGTTACGTTTGGGTAAGGTTAGCGTCTATGAAATCAAATGGCTCTTACCTGCACTGAAGAGTCTCTGCGAAGGCAAGGCTTCCACAACGCAAACCAAAACTGCAACGTCTTCTGCCAGTGGCGGAGGTGGAGGTAGTTCAACTGCTGGCAGTAACAATGCGAGTGTAGCTAGTAATAGCTGCACTGGTGCAAATGGAAATGTCTTACAGTTTGACTACAACGCCGTAGCTGCAGTGTTGAAAGGCAGTAAATATCCGGAGAATACAAAAAGTATTGTATCGGCAAGCAGCACTACTAGTGCTGGAAGTAATACAGGCGATAAAGATTCACCAAAATCGGAAATCAAAAGATCTCGATCCGATCTATCATCGATTATAATACAGCAACTGTTAGATCCACTTGAGGCCGGAAAAATGACATGGGCTCCACTAAGCGAAGAATTAACAGATTGTTCGGTAAGTAGCAGTGACAAGAAAATTACTTTTTGCCATCTGAAAATATATTTTTATTTAATAATTCATTTTATTTTTCTAAATAAGAAATTACTTGACGGGTATTAGTATTACATTATAGGAATAAAAAGATATAATAAAATTAAAAACCCAACTCAACAAATTAGTTTGCTAACATGATTCGAGATTTTTATTTATTTTATTCTGAATCATGTTGAATAATAATATAAAAATACGATAGTTTTGCGGAATTTGAATATCTAAAATTATAAATCATTAGTTCGATAGAAATCCAATTCTTGGTCAAGAATTATGAAATGAAATACGTGTCATTTTTATATACCTAAAAACATTCGTAAAGAATGAGATGTTATAACGCTGTTAGGATCATATGTTTTTTTTATAGTATTTCATATATGTATGTGCGGGCAAAAAGTGTAGTGTGTGTTCTATGTGATGATCTATGTTTGGCTTGTGAAACACTAGCACAATATAAAAAAATGCCGTCACATCGATTTTTTATAAACACTTTTCAATTTGGGGGAAAAAATGCCGTCATTATTTCTTCTTATTCTGTTTTCGCTTTGACCAAATGTGCCGGTCAAGACATAATTGAAATATTTCTAAAGAAATTTGAAGAAGAACGTAAATATGCACTCGGAACTGCCTATCTATCGTCCGCTGGGGGGAAATGTAGTAAAATCGAGAAAGCTAAAAAATGTGCAAAAATTATTGAAATTGTGAAAGGAAAGTAATCCGTTTTAAGAAATTACCACAATTGGCTTGCAAGTATCCCAAATCATAAAAAGTTTCCAAGAAGTATTTGTTATACTCGAGAAGGTTTTCTTAATTGTCGTTAATTTAATAAAATACGCTTTGATCATTTGTGGTTATATTCTGCTTAAGCATAGACTTAATTGTAGTATATAAGATCTTATTAATGTTAGATCTTTGACAACGGTCAACTCTGGTTCATAAAACATCCGGGGATTATACATAGTTATCTATTTTTCGGTTTCAAAAGTAAAGTTAAATAAAACGCACATAAACCTTTTATTTCGATGAAACTTTTATTTCATTATAATGCTTGGACGTTCCCATTATGTACGAGAACAATGTCATGGATTCATCGCAGCAGTGGATCCTTTTCAAAAAATACGGCCCGTTTCTATTTCGGATGCAATGGTTTTTCCATAGTCACTTCTGGCTTCTCCGAGTTCCATAGCGATAATTTTGCTTGTTGACGTAATCACCGAGTGGAAAATGAGATTCATCCCTGAAGAAAATTTTGTTCGATTGAAAGCTCACGTTTGAGTCACCACTTTTTTAGTAAGGTTTTTTAGAATACCATCTCTGCGATAGCCCCGCCCTGGCGAACGGGCGGGGATCAACCCTGGGCTCGTATTTCTTTAGTGACCTAGGAGATCTGGGCGATATAGATAATGTCTGACTTAAGAGCTTCTTAGGGCGCTCAGGATGGTTTAACGGAGGAAACTAAGGACATCCATATCTCTAGTTTCCGTGGTATTACAGTGGACTATACAGTCTAAGTGAGTCTGCCTATTCAGACTGCCACACTGACCTAACATAACCTAACCTAGTAAGTTGTAACTATTTTTACGCGTTCTTCGATTGTTAAACGATGCATTATCGTAAATGGCAAACCTTTCCACTACATAAATAAAACTTCAGATGAAAGGTATTTAACAGCTGACAGCCTGGCCAGGCTGTCGGTTTTGAATCCACTAAATGGATAACCCTATACGTATAATACCTAATTACAAACTAACAAAAAAAAAACCATAAGATTGCATGGCATCATTTTTGGCATGGCATCTTAATTCAGTAACCAATTTCTTAGTTGTGTTTACTTGTGCAGTCCTTCAGTGAAAGTTTGTTTATGGGCGTTGAGCATTTAACCTATTATGAAATCAAAAGTGTCCAGAAATTGTGATATTACACTTATTTTACAGCAGTTTTCGAATATGTTTTCCATGGGGTATAACGCAAGAAAAGTGCCTTGTCATTTGCTCTTAAAAATTGTTTTATTAAGCAAGTAGAATTTTTTTCTATAAATTTTTTTTCCACACAAAAGATGGCAAACTTCATAGTGGGCAGTCAAATGTTATACGTTATACAGGGGACGACGCCTGTAATGTTTCCAATTAAAAATTCTGTATTTTGTCAATTTAAATTTTGTTATTTACAAATTTCAGTATATCATAAAAACATTTCAAATTTTAAGAAAAATATATATTGTTCGATGTACCCGCATTTAGCGCGGATAATAAAATCGATACTGTCGGGGAAGGCTTCACACGGGCTTTGGGTGTTGACCGTCTCATATTTTTTAGTTGATATTTTGGGCTCCAGAATGGACCTCATGGAGAAACTCATTGGGTTTAAGGCTGGGGAATATAGTGGACATTGTTGTGAAGACTTGAAGCTCTGGTTGCTTTTTGTTAAATAAAAAGTTACGTTTTATGGCGGATGCCCCGAATTATTTACGTGCCACTGATTTCCTTTTATTCTATGTTATCTGCCTTCTATGTCCCCATATTCATCCTGAAATGAGATAAGGCTGTTTTCCAAAACTGGTATAATCTGCACTTTTCATTCTTGAGGATGCAACCTCCAGCTTTGAACATCCTGCTGATTGGAAAATAATTTCGTCTCTTTCCTCAAAACATTCTAATAAAGCCGGAAACAATCAGGACCATCTAAATTCCATTTTTTTTTTTCATCCGAAAAAATTACCTATAATTTTTATGTTTACAATGAAAACAAGACGGTTAGTAATTTTGTGTGGCTTACAGATAACCATTGTGTGTTCATATTGTTACGTGTTCAGCTTTTAAAGCTGGAATGCATCTCATTCATTCATTTCTTATAAATTTTGAACTCTTAAATAACCGCCAAACGATGGCGCGATTGACATTTTTGTCCAAAAGAGTTTGCAAATCGCGTCCGATGTGTTGCTGACACTTTTTATAATTTGCCGCTTATTAGATCCATAAGCGTCAGTTTGCGCCTAATTTCTCTTACACTGCATCCTTACTCCTTGTAAGCGATTATTTTACCCATTTTATGTTCTGTCAAACTTTTTCCTCGAGCCATATCTTTTTAACTACTGAATTTTACCACTTCTTCACAAAAATAATAATGATCTTATCGCTTGCACCTTTAAAAGTTTACTGATTGAACTTGACATAATTGTGAAACACGCTAAAAACAGAATTATCGCAAAACCAAGACTACTTTTATCTGCACAAATTCCAAAGTTTGTGTGCATTGTTGTTTCGGCCAAACCAGTATTTTAAAAGGACACCGTAATAGCAAAAAATATACCGTTACACAAATAAAACAAATTTATGGGTGACTATAAATATGAAACGCACCTTATATCTATTGATGGCTGTGTTGGTTGTATGAAAATATTTCTTCAGTCGGCTCTAGATTTGAACATATAACATTCAACAACATTTAGATGTAAAATATATCCCACATAAATCCCTTATCTAACCTGTCAAAAAATCTGTGTAAGATCTAACGTTTTCCTGCCTATATGTCCATTACTTGCAGATTTTCAATTTTTGATTTATTTAACACAAATGCATTCTTAAAGCACTTTTCCTTAAATTTTCAGAAACCGATTCGAAATTTAAATTTTTTCGGTCAAAAAGAAAAAAAAAAATGGTTTCCGTTTTGAATACTCTAGTGCTAATGTGTCAAACAAAGTTGAAGTAATACAGATTGCTAAGGAACAAACCATAATAAACTTTCTCCAATTGAGGCCGATCGAGATATTTTGGGGAAATCAAAAGAGAGTTGTCAAAGGGTTGTAAACGCATGGTTCTAGAAATTAAGACAGATCTAGGTAATTTAGACCAAATTGGATTCAGCATGCATTGCTCAATAGATATTTTGTTTCTCTTATTCTTTCGTATTTTATTCCACATGTCAATAGTACTTGCTGTTGACCATTTTGTATACTCGTATATTGTTTGCTTGTTTCAAGTAATAAAATAACATAATACACTTTACTTGTATTTTATATTTCTACATTTTAGGAGGTATTTTCTTCAAATACTGCATATTTACAATCTCTTAATGGTGTCGACATCATCTTGGATGTTTGCTCCTCCTTGCCAATTTTAACACGTTATCGTCTGAAATATCAAGAAACTATTGCAAACTTAACCGGCAAACCTTTGTATTTGCCACTAACTCAAGTTGAAGCAACTCAGATTAAAAATACTTTAACCCATATGGTCACAGATATATCGATTCTATCACAAGCCTTAACATTACCCATTTTACAACCATTGACACCCGGTCGCATAGCCAAATTATCAAAGTGTGCCATATCGGCATTATATTGCGCTGTGCTAACATCAATCGCGAGTAGTGTTTTAAATATGTCCTCTACGACGGGCACTCAGAAATCACAGACTTCTGGAGGAGCTGGATCGACTGCATCCGTTTCCACACAGTCATCAGCGAAGGATACGGATGACAATGAAGAGAATGCCCGTAGTGTTGTAGATAAGGCATTGGAAATCTACACGACAATCGGTCAAATATTTAAAGAATCTACCCGTTCGCATATTTATCAAAATCACCTATGTTTCGGAGCTTGGCTCTTAGTTAGTGGCATTCAGGGTGCTTTGGGAGCCTCTGGCAGCACAAGCGCAGGCATAGGCAAAGATGACTGCAAACAAATAAAAACAAAACCGGGGGAGTCATTTTCATCCTCACATCCAACAGCTTCAGCACGAGTTAATCTCTTCAAAGTGCAACAGGGCTTTGGAGTATTAAATGCAGCAATAGCTAACCACTGCATAAAACTACTGACAGAGCTGATAGATGATTTGAAAATAGAGACTACATCTTGTTCGGAAAATACACTACCAGCAACGTCGGCTACGTCGTCTTTACCAGAACCAGCAAACTTTGATGTTTTAGAAAATTATACAACTTTGCAAAGAGTAATGCGTGTGCTTAACACAGCCACTTTACACCAACTCTTTACCTTTTTGGCCACTGTTACCTACCGAAAGGCTTGTAATTTAAAGAGGGCTAACGCCAAAGATCGAACTGAATGTGAACCCATAAGCTATTCCGATTCCACGACTTATTTCAACGATACTCTGTCATGCTCCGACAATTCGGAAGAAGATGATAGTGAAAGTTACTTGGGCAACTGGTTTAAAGAGACATTACAGCCCGAATCTTCGGAGGAAACAAACGTTGCCGAGACTATGGAAAAAAATAATGAGGGGCAGAAATCTAACTTAGTACCAGCACTTGATGAGCCGCATGAATATTTAGATCTTGCTGCACAGATCTTTTGCTTTATGGATCAATTTTTCTCCCAAAAACACAATTATATACAACGATACGTTAAAGCGGGCTTATCGGATCAACAGATGTTGCTAATGGCCAATATTTTAAAAGATTTAGATCGTGATTCAGCTAGAGGAGAAACAGAATCTGCGACTTGCAACAAATGGCAATCTGCGATGATAAGGTTTTCAGGGGCCGTTGGGCGCTATCTGCATAATCTGATATCTGCTTCTCTGCTAAGCGAATCATTGCAGTCGAATCTGTTGCAACACCTTGGTGTGTCACCATGGTCTTCGGATACAAACACATGGCCTCTACAAGTGTATCCCAGTACATTATCTGTGCTTGTACAGATTTTGCTTCTGAAACCTAATCAAGAAAAGGAAGCCGCTTGTCTTTCGGTCTGGCATCGTTTGATTAATACGCTAGTGGAAGGTGTCTGTGGTTCTTCATCGACGAATCCTCCTACAAATGTAGACTATGAGGATTTAAATATGGAACACGCTCAACTCTTGTTGTTCTTGTTCCATTCATTGAATCTCATGCAAAAGAAATCCATACTCCTGCTTACAGCTGGTGGAGTGATACGTTGTGCAGAAGTGTGCCGCGATATATCTGCA
Source organism: Philornis downsi (assembly GCA_019455685.1). Classification (NCBI taxonomy): domain Eukaryota; kingdom Metazoa; phylum Arthropoda; class Insecta; order Diptera; family Muscidae; genus Philornis; species Philornis downsi. The sequence goes on along the minus strand of JAHXMU010000035.1, from coordinate 580,655 downwards.
GCCAAACCTATAAGAAATAGTCAAATTATGCTTCTTTCACGCATACTGCTCTTCTTGGAATACTTGATGAAGCATCTATACAACGCACCTCCCGAGCTTTTAGATCAAGTGCGTTGGAATCTATTCAGCGTTAGCACCATGCATGAAAATCAGAAGATATCCGACTTATTGAATAATAAAACGAAGTTAACCTCTTTCTGCCGCAAAGATATTGAGGATGAGTTTCGTAGAAGTGCCGCAGATTGTATGTCCAGTAAGTTTCTGTTTGCATTTTCTTGACATTTATAGTAGTGCCATTAATCTCTATATCCACAGACATTCGCCCAACTTTCTATTCTTTAACAATTGTCGGCGACTCTCCGCAATCGTCGTCCGCGGGGCAAGAATTTAAATTGGACGGCTTAGCATGGAATTTCATCCTTTGTACACCAGATAAGCTTAAATATCCTCTGTTGGTCGATGCTCTCATCGATATATCAAGTATCACTGATATGACATTGTCGTGGCATTCAAGGGACAGTACACACACTTTATGCGCTATACGATACTGTTTTGGCATATGCTGGAAACTACTGTTGGGTTTGCCGCCATCTACAACTCACGTTGAGCAGTTACAGGTGGATAAAACACCTAACTTGCACTCTCTCTTATGGTCGATACGTTGTCCCACGTCTCATTATCTCATCGTCAATAGCTTAATCAAGCAGGGCATGTATACACAGTTCGCAGAATCACTATGGAACAGTATCACGGATCGAGTAAGTGACATTCGCTTCTCGTTGAAACAAACTCTTATGGGCATAGAGTCATGTAATGAGAATATAAGCAAAGGTATGATGAGCACTAATTATGGTATATAATATCATTGTATTGCTTAACAAAACGAATATTTATTTATTTATATATACGTTTATAAAATACAACAAACAAAAAAATTGCAAAATAGCAGAACAGTTGAATTAAAAAATAAATTGTAGTATACTGGTGCCATTAACTTTCTTATTGCTCTCATTATCAGCAAATCCTCCACTGTCTTACATCATTTTGTTGGATGCTTTGCTGTCGCACATGCAAGCTGTGGCGTGGGCTGAAAAGGAAGGCATCAAACCCCAAAAGTCGTCTTCCTCATCAAACGGCGGCGCTGGTACAGCAGCAACAAGTCCCACTTCTGGAAATTCTCCAATATCTGCTGGCGCTACAAGCGATGAAGTTTATGCTTCCACCACATTTGACAGCAATGATCAGCAGAAGGCAGGAGAAGCGGGAAACGCAGCGGCCCTTCAGGAACGACAGCAATCCACAAAAGAATTGTTACAAATGCTTGTCAATACGTTTAGTGTATTGCGCGACACACTTCGCCATAAAATGCTCCATGTATTGCCGTTGCCTAACATAACACCGGATAACATTCTAGAAAGTATACTGGCCGTAGCAAATTCCAAGAATCCCTATTGTTCGGACGTGAATGCTCAATTCCTGAGGCTATTGGACAATAAAAACAAAGAGGTTATTACACGAGATTGGTGTGAGTCCTTATCAGTATCTGATGCGATGTTCACAAAATCAGATAATGCTCAACAAACGACGCAGCAATATCCCGCTGAAGCGTACACATTAACCGTCGTCGATGCACACATTACGGAGCTGACAAGAGATAACTATTATTCTACACTGAACTCGTTTAAACATTGCTTGAAGAGTCTTTTTAATTTAATGCATCTGCTACTGACGTCGTCGCAACAACATTGGCAACAAGATTCGACTTGTAAATCCCTAATCGAGGAACAGTTGAAACCCATGTTGATAGAGACAATGATGGATGCTCGCATGGAATATGTGTATGATATCGCTGACAAATGTTTACAGACTCTTATGCAAGGTGTGGATCAGGCTGCTGAGCAACAGCAATTTATGTCATACAAATACATTTTTAAGTACTACTACCGTTTCCTAATGGATTATGCCGATGAAGTAAAAACATCACCAGCATCCGTTCAGCAAAGCGTAATTTTTAACGAATCACTATTGTTTGCTGTCATCCGACCCATGTGTCAGATGCTTGAGAAGCCTATGGGAATAAAGGCTATTCATCAATTTTTCACGCAACAACCAGACGAAAAGACCACCATTCAACCTAGTTTAGTGGATTTAATGTTGTCATTCACTGGAACGAATTTATCCATAACGTATGCTCGACTGCTGCTCAAATTTATAGAGAGATTGTTGGAAATTTCTCAACAACCTGAATCGGCTTTTCCCTATGACGAACTGGTGAGATGTTTTGATGATTTAGTTAACGTCGAACCACAGCGCATAAAATCTTGGTTGACTCACGTTATATATGGTCCGCAAAGCGTTCACTCACAACAAGCCGAGACACCTGTAGAAAAACAATCATCCGCCACAGGAGTTCCGCCTACTGCATCGAGTACATCGTCAAGTAATGCACAGACACCTACGAACATGGCTACCATCTCTGCTATTGCCAGTCTTTCGGAGCAATTCGGAAATCAGTCATCGACATTGGACAATGCTGAAGCTATGGACATAGAGGAAGACAATGCAACTCAATCAGCCACCCAGCAGAACAGTTCTGCTGCCGCCCAATCTTTAAGCTTGTGGCCGCAGCAGTCAACAACAGCTGGAAATAGCAGTTTCATTGCTACAAATCAATCTGAGCCATTGTCGACAACACGAGATGATCAGTTGCAAAATCTACCGCAGTTACCAAACGGGCCATTACTGCTAAGTGTCATCAAATATATAGTTCATGGTAGCAAAGGAACAGGACCCAACGGTGTCGCCATGTTGTTGTTCCAGTCTTTACTGCAATTGGGCCAGACACTAATAACGCCATCACCCAACGACACCAATGATTTTTCAGATATTCTACAAATCATGATCTGTTTGGCCGATTGTGCTCAGGGCAAGGGACATTCAACTCTATTCGATGCTACCATAATGTGGTTGGAAATTACCAAATTCCAGGTCATGGAAAAAGTTCAAAATATCCAAAATTCCTTGCCCTCTAGTATCTTGGAAAACGTTAATTCCTTGCTTCGATATTTGCATGAACTTTTGCAGAGTCTAGGATACAAGGGTAGCAAACATCTTCAACAACCCGCATGGGATGATGATGTACAAACTGATTTGGAAGATTTAATGGACGATTTGGCAAACGAGCAACAGGGCGATGAAGATTCATTCGTAGAAGACTCCGACGAGGATAGCCTCAACAGTAAATTATGCACATTCTCTTTAACACAAAAGGAATTTATGAATCAACATTGGTATCATTGTCACACCTGCAACATGGTTAACACTGTGGGAGTGTGTTCGGTATGTGCGCGAGTATGCCACAAAGGACATGATGTTAGCTATGCTAAATATGGCAACTTTTTCTGTGATTGTGGAGCCAAGGAAGATGGTTCGTGCCAAGCTCTCAGGAGGAGGGTAACTACTGGAATATCTGGATCCGAAAATCGTGGACAACAAACTGATTACTCCTCTTCTGCCGGTTACTCGAATAGTGGCGGCCTATCTCAAGTTAAACGAGCACAAACACCGCCATCCCAGAGTTGTTTAAATCAGCAACAACTTCAACAACTTAATTCACAATTTGGTGCGAATAACTTCCTTATGTCGTCATCTCTGACAAACGAACGCATAGCTACGTTATCAAAACTTCTAGAATCGTCTAAAGATGTTTTACAAAACCCAGAGCAATGGGCTGTCATTGTCAAATGTGTCCTTGAATTTTTCGAAGTATTGATGCCAGCTATTAAAGAAAATTGTGACATATTTTCTATTGTAGGCTGCCATAGAAGAGCTAAAGCAGCCCTCTTGCGCCTTCATATGGGCGAACAAACTTTCGAACACACAGATCAATTAATGCAACCAACATTGGGCTCTCAAGAGGGCGCCTTTGAAAATGTCCGCATGAGTTATTCCGGCGATCAGGGTCAGACAATAAAACAACTATTGTCTTCGGGGCTAGTGCGCCGCGTTGCCTTATGCTGCCTTTCTTCCCCACACGGCAAACGGCAGCACTTGGCCGTGTCACACGAGAAGGGTAAAGTTACTATTCTTCAACTGTCAGCTCTGCTGAAACAAGCAGACGCCGCCAAGAGAAAGCTGACTCTAACACAGTTGTCCTCTGCTCCTATACCGTGCACAGTTCTATCACTGACAGCTAATCCAGCCAATGAGGATTGCTTGGCCGTTTGCGGCTTAAAAGAATGTCATATATTGACGTTTACAAACACCGCTGCCACCAGTGACCATATCGTATTGACTCCTCAATTGGAAAATGGCAACTTCATTAAAAAAGCGTTATGGTTACCAGGATCACAAACAATGTTGGCATTGGTGACTGCAGACTATGTGAAAATCTACGAGTTGTCAGAGGACGCATACAGTCCCAAATATTACTTCCTAGTAGCTGTTGGCAAAATCCGAGACTGTTGTTTTGTGTACCAGGATGGAGTTTACTACATGCTGATAATTGCATCTTCTGGTTATATATACTATCAGAAGCTTGATGATCAATCATTGGCAAAACATGGTGACTTTTATGTTACCAATACACTGGAATTAAACCACACTCAAATTAAAGATGTTAATGGCCAGGAAGGTGGTGGTGGCGTCTCTATCTATTACTCCCATACTCTGCAACTGTTATTTTTCAGTTATTCAGTGGGCAAAAGTTTTGTGGCTCCTTTGACAGATGTAAATAAGGGAGTTAAATGTATAACACACCTACAAACTTCAGCCGCTTCAAAGAGTTCCTCCAAGGGCCCTCCTCAACCTTTGTGTCAATGGACTGAGATTCCCGGTCATCCTGGACTCATATGTGCTATGATGCACACTTCCAATAATCCTGTAGTATTTATGTTTACTCCAGATCGTATAATAATGCAAGAGATAAAGGCGCAGTCTTCAAAATCTCGTATAATGGATATGGTTGCCATACGTCACACTGTAGCAGGTGTGGAGAAGACTACCCTTATTTTGCTCTGCGAAGATGGAAGCTTGAGGATCTTCACAGCCAATCAAAAGTCTACGTCATTCTGGTTATCGCCACAGGTTCAACCATTGACGAATCAACTATACTCTTCAAACCTTAACAATAAATCTTCTTGTGCTAACAACAATAGCAAAAAGTCTAAGAGAAAATCTAGCCATCAGCAAAAGACTGCTGGACCAAACGGTAATCCCATCTTCCCAATAGACTTCTTCGAACATTGTACGATGTTGCCCGACGTTGACTTTGGAGGCAATGATCTTTTGCAAATTTATAATAAACAAAAATTGAAGACTAGACTTTTCTCTAATGGAATGTTTGTGGCTTCAACAAAAGCCACGGGATTCACCTTAGAAGTATACAATAATGATCCCAACATGGTAATTGTTGGCATACGCGTATTGCTGGGCACCCAAGATCCACATAGAACACCACAAAATGTAACAATACTTGGAAGAACTATTCCTACACCAGTGCGTAGGGCAAGATGGTTCGACATTCCTTTGACGCGAGAGGAAATGTTGCAATGCGATAAATGCCTCAAAGTTATCTTTGGCAAATCGAGGGATCAGGAAAATGTTAATATGTTAGACTCTATTGAAGTTTATGGAAAATCAAAAGACTTGGTGGGATGGCCAGATGACACTGACGAAGTAGCTGCTCAATCTCAACCAACCAATGCAGATGCAAATGGCACTGCAACGACGGCGACGTTCGGTGCTGCGGGATCAACGAGCTCGACATTTGAAGGCTACAATTCCATTACACAGCTGGATAGAACTGTTACAATGCTATTGGAAGTGCTGGATTGTTCTTTAAGTTTATTGGGACAGACTTCGGCAACCAGCTTGACTGTCAATATTAAACAAAAGGCAATGAAGACGGCAACATCATTACTTCTTTTACCTACGGCTAACCAAGTGCAGGTTCAATCGAGATATGTTCTGGCCACTTTGTTTGGCAATCGTCAGGCCTATCACAACTATAAGGACCATGAAATGTTGGTGTACATAAATGAGGAGTTGCAAGTAAGAACTTTTATTCATTTGTACTACATTATGTAATACAAAAGAACTTTCGGTCGATGCGATATATATACCTTATATTACACACTCATTGTTGGGAAAATTTTTTATAACATTTTATCCGTCTACAGAATTCTTTTTTTTATTTTATTTTAATTCGAGCATTATTTGTGTCCAAAAATAGAAACGTTTTTAGATAATTATTAAATTCTTCCATTGTAGGGATTAAAACCAAAAATATCGAGCAGAGACACTCTACGGGATATTGACCCTGAAGCATTCTATCGTTTAGTACTAATGGTGCGTGGTATTGCGACATCCAGACCTCAAAGCCTTACGAAAATATGTTTGGACAATAAATTTGAAATTATATCGGACCTAATGACATTTGTAGAAAAACTGTATGAAATCACTCCAAGTGTAGATGAGCCTACTTCAATGGTTAGACAAGGTCTATCTCATACCGAAACAATTGTGCATTGTCTGGTGGAAATTATGCATGCTTTTGCTTTAGCAGATGTGTCACAAGTAGATCGAGTTACACTGATGTTCATAGCCCTCTTGAAAAATGATTCCAGTGTCATTTCACATAGCGCAAAAGAAGCTATAATATTACTGCTAAGTCCGCGTTCAAAACGTCGCAAGGTGGCTATAATAACACCCACGTTGTGTTCCACACCGACTCCGCCTGCACTATCTAACAACCAATCTGTGGCAAATGCTCCGACAGCCGTTGCTGCAGCACCAAGCGAAGACGACGCAATAGATGAAGCTGCTGGAATTGTTAATCCTGTAGTAGCGGCCGTTGGTGGCGGTACGTCACCACCCCCATCGTCTGTACAACGCAGCGGCAGCACAGAATATGTAACTGTGCCGGGAGCTGTCGCTAATGATCCTAATGTTTTGGTTGATCCATTGGAAGCATTCATTGGCGGCAGTTTTCCCCAGTTATTAGGGTTACAACAAGATGCTGATGACGAAGCTATTATGGATATAGCTATTGCACTTAGTCTTCAACAGCATGACGGTGCAGAGCCTGGGTTACAACATTTACAGCAAGGACTTTCAAATCTTCAGGGAATGCGAAATGCTGCTGCCCAATTGCAACATGCTCAACAACAACTACAAGCGGTGGCTGTTGGTGGAGTAGGAAGCAGTGGCGCTGCTGCTTCTTCTGCCGCTGGGTCGGATGATGAAGGTTCCAATGTGGCTACCGATGGCTCAACTCTACGCACCTCACCTGCTGAACCTGCAGGAAGTGGTGGCTCTGAAAGTGGTGGTAGTGGTGTTGAATCCATTGGAGGTACTTCGGGACGTAGCAGTACGTATGGAGATGGTGGCGCCACTGCTTCGCCACCACGAGCGAGTGGTGGTAGTCTAGCTAGCGGTGCCAGTGGCAGTAAATGTGCAGCTGGTGGTCCTTTATCGAATACGGTTATTACCGAAATGCCAACAACTAGCCGTGTTGCTTTAGAAGCAAGTCAAAGCAACGATACCGAAGAGAATGATACCACCGAAGACGAAAAATTGGCTAAATTGCATGATTTAAGGTGATTTGTGTAGATTCTGTAGCTATTCCATACAAAGTTATATTATTAATAATAATAATTTCACAAAATGTTGTTTGTGATCTAATTGCATTTTATCAGTATAAAAGCAAATTGAGAAAATCATAACATGCGTAGAATGAAAGGCTTATTTTATTTTATTATTTTTTTTTTTTCTGATACAACCCGATCTTATTGACTAAATTGTTTTTCTTCAGAATTGCGATTTTGGGAAGCATTATTTCTAATATCAACGCTCTGGACGATTGCAATGGCTTGCAGTCTATACCTTTGATACAAGTGATTTTAATGTTAACGACTGACTTAAATGGCAATAATGAACGTGATCAAAAGATATTGAATGATCTACTAACAGCCCTTGTAGAATATGTGGAAATGGACTCAATATCCAATGCATCAAAGGTTAGATTTTGTAAATTTAGTAAAAAGTTAATGTTTGAAAAGTCTTTGTAATTGCAGATGAAAGATAAATGCCTCAAGAATGAAGTACGCTTGGCATTGCTCTCACTTTTTGGTGTTCTCATGGGAAAAACGAAATCCAAGCAAGCTGGTACAACATCGCCTCCTCATCAGTTCAAAGATAATGCATCGTTTGTTGCCAGCACAACCGCCAGTATTCTAAGTAATAATGGTGCTTTTACTTTCTGTCTCGTTGTAATGGAATCTCTGCTACAACACTGGAAACGTGTGTCGAGTGAACAGAATCAAGCGACAGCTGCGGCCTCAGCGGCAAGTGGTATCGTTAGTGCTATTGCCGCAGGTCCAAGTAACAACGTCAGCACACCGGTAGTAAGTGGATCTGCTGTAACACCAACACAAAACAGTCTATTAAAGCCTGTACGTTACGGACCCAAACCAGATTTGTCTACATTGATACCACATAACTACCTTAAGAATTACCCCGATATATTTGAATCGTACGACGCGTTGTTGACCGAAATTTCTGTGCGCTTACCCTATCAAATTTTACGTCTTTCTGCAACACATCCCGGCACCTACGACTGGTATCATAACTATTGTGAGAATATGACTTACACCTTGTGTGAGTATATGATGTTGAATTTGAACGCACTATTACGTCGACAAGTACGAAAATTGCTTATGTACATCTGTGGCAATAAGGAAAAGTTCCGTATGTTCCGCGATGGACATTCACTGGATGTTCATTTTAATTATGTTAAGGATTTATGTAATCTTTATAACACAAAGGTAAGAAAATATATATATTTAATATGAAATTTTTATATTGTGATAAGCTTAAACATGCTTGTTGTGTTTGTTACCATTTGTAAAAAATACTTACAAATCATTTCGCCAGGAGTAATGTTATTTAATTTTATAGTACCGTTTTCGTCATAAAGATTTTGCATTTTTATAAAAATGTGTTCTTTCGCTTCTATTTTTTAGAATATGGTTTTAACGAATCAATCTATACCGATACTCAGCTACGATTCTTTAGTGGAACTTACCGAGCATTTGAGAACCTGCCAGGAGATTTCACAAATACGCACTGGAAATTGGCAAAAATTCTGCCTAATACACGAAGATGTCATACCTGTTCTAATAGAAATAGCCTGTTATCAGTTGGACGATGGTGTATCGCCCATAATTTTGCAACTCCTACAAGCGGCATTATGCAATAACATCCAAGCCGTCAAGCAGCAACAACAATCTGAGAATTCAGCAGTTGTTGGATCGTCAACCTCATCCTCTGGCTCCAAGATGCGAGCTGATCGCGATAAATCAGAGGAAATTGAAATGACATTTGATTCGAAATTCGATGCTACCCACTGTTCCACATTTGTACATCAAATATTCCGTTTCGTTTCGGATTCATTGTTGAATAAGTTTGTAAGAATCTTTTTATTGGAGACTAATATCACATCTATAAGATGGCAGGCACATTCTTTAATCTACGCCATTTACGATTATGCCAACGAGAGACAGAAAGAAAAGTTGATCGCAATACTTTGGAATATGTGGCCTTTAGTGCCGCAATTTGGACGTAGAACAGCTCAGTTTGTGGACATTTTGGGATATTTGACCTTAAGTACGAAAACAATAACAGAGCGTTTGCCGGAATTCACTGAAAAGGCTGTTGAAGTGTTGAGACAACAAAACGATTTGCTGTCCAAACATCCAAATGCGTCAATTTATACAGCTCTGGAACAAATTCTTCAAATGAATGGATATTACCTTGAATCAGAACCCTGTTTAGTCTGCAACAATCCAGAAGTCCCCATGGCCAATATCAAGTTGCCATCCATTAAGTCAGATTCCAAATTTACGACCTGCACTATGATTGTTAAGCTGGTACAGTGTCACACGATATCAAAATTAATAGTGCGTATAGCCGATTTGAAAAGAACGAAAATGGTGAGAACTATTAATATATACTACAACAATCGTACGGTTCAAGCCGTCGTAGAATTAAAAAACAAACCCGCAATGTGGCACAAAGCCCGCACGGTCACTTTGCAATCTGGACAAACCGAAGTGAAAGTGGATTTCCCGCTTCCTATCACAGCCTGTAACCTAATGATTGAATATGCTGACTTCTATGAAACTGTAACGGGCTCTTCAGAAAATCTACAATGCCCTCGATGCAGTGCAGCTGTTCCTTCTTACCCTGGAGTCTGTGGCAACTGTGGTGAGAATGTATTCCAATGTCACAAATGCCGAGCTATCAATTATGACGAAAAAGATCCCTTCCTATGCCATTCCTGTGGGTTTTGCAAATATGCTAAATTTGATTTTAGCATTTATGGCCGAGTTTGCTGCGCGGTAGATCCGATAGAGTCCGCTGAAGATAGAGCCAAGACCGTGCAAATTATACACTCCTCTTTGGAAAGAGCGGATCGCATCTACCGTCAACTGTTGGCAAACAAACAAATGTTGGAGCTGCTATTGCAAAAGTATGCAGAACACGGTTCGTCTGATCGCATCATGGACGAAAGTTTAGGTACTATACACAGCACTTCACAAGTTAATAAGATCATTCAGTTCTTGGCCCAGAAGTATTGCGTCGAATCCAGATCCTCTTTCGAAGAACTTTCGAAAATTGTCCAGAAGGTTAAGGCGTGTCGCAGTGAACTAGTGGCATACGATCGTAGTCAAATGGATCAGACAAATCTACCCCATTCACCCGATAAACGCGACAACTTCAACATTAACAAATGTTACGGTTGCGCCTTAGCCTCCACAGAACAATGTCTCACATTGTTGAGAGCCATGGCTTCCAATTATGACTGCAGGTTAGTGTTATATAGCCAGGGACTCGTCGAGGAATTGGCCCAGCACAATCTTCGGCGTGGTACAGCTCAAATACAAGATGAGGTGCGTAATCTTTTGGTATTGCTGACAAAGAATAACAAGGATGCCTGCATGAATTTGCTTGAATTAATAAATGAACGAGTCAAATCGGCCTTGCTTGGTTCCATTCCTATGAACAACATTGATTCTGCGATTTACCATGAAATGGAGCTGCTTAGGGTATTGATTTCCCAAGATGACTTCTGTTGGGAGCAGAAACTGAAGATAGTCTTTGAGCTTTTCTTGAATACTTGTCGCTGTCCCAGAGGACCGGCCTATTCGGTCATACAACCTTGCTTGCACATTATGTTGAAATTGATTTCACCTACTATACCTTCGACCAAACTCAACAGAGACTTGAGTCCTTCAACGTTGTCCTCAATCAATTGTGTTGAGGGTCTAAGTGTTGATTTTCAGAAATGGCTTCAGAACGATCCCCAGCATTCGTTTGAAGCATGGAAATCACGCATGCCATCCAATACATTAGCGCAGCAATCGAAGACATATAAGGCTTTTGTCGCCGCAGCAGCTCAAAATTCTCTACAAGACGAAAATATCTTGGCCGCTGTTTTGCAGTCTGTACAGAGCGCAGAACAAATAAATAACAAACCTGCGGAGAGGCAACCATCCTGTGAACCTTCTTCCGCCAGCAACTCAACCGAAAACAGAGAGAACCGAAAGAAAATGTTTAGAGAGAATTATCTTCGTGAGAAATATGGCCAGAGATGGCATTTGCGCTATTCAAACCGGGGCAAAGCTTACAAACCACTACAACTGACTGCCACTTGGTTGCAACCCATTCTCTTCAACAATAATTCGAGATTTAGAAGGCCTTTGGTGTGTACGCTGATAACGGTTTTAAGTAGGACTCACGATCGTAAACGAGAAATTCTGAATTTGCTTACAACTTTCTTGAAGCATGTGGGCGAAGCTGGTGAGGCAAGCACAGACTTTTTGTCCTTGTATCGTTTGCTGGCTATTGACACACCCTGGCGGCAATATTTGGCATTAAAGGGAGTACTGTTAGAAATATCTCTGCTATTAAGTGAAGAAATCCGAAAGATACATCGCCTGGAAGAGACTACACTATCATCCGATTTATCCCAAGGTTATGCATTGAGACAGTTTGTGGAACTTCTGGCTTTGTTCTTAGATAACCCTCAAATAAGACAGGTTTATAAAACGCGTCTTTTAGGTCCGGTTCTTGAGGGATATCTGTCGCTACGTAAATTGGTCGTGCAAAGAACCCGACTTATTGACGATGCTCAAGAGAAGCTCTTAGAAATGTTGGAAGAAATGACCAGCGGTACTGAAGAAGAAACCCGAGCTTTTATGGAAATTCTCATAGATACCGTTGAAAAGACACCAATGAAAGATATAAAAACGCCCGTTTTTATATTCGAACGCTTATATTCCATTATACATCCTGAGGAAAATGATGAGTCTGAATTTTTCATGACTCTAGAGAAAGATCCACAGCAGGAGGACTTTTTGCAAGGTCGTATGCTGGGAAATCCCTATCCATCTACGGAACAGGGGTTGGGCCCACTGATGAGAGATATTAAAAATAAAATTTGTACTGATTGTGAACTAATTGCTCTTCTGGAAGATGATAATGGTATGGAATTGTTAGTCAATAATAAAATAATCAGTTTGGATTTGCCTGTGAAGGACGTTTATAAAAAAATCTGGTTGGCCGAAGGCGGGGAAAGAGACGCTATGCGCATTGTTTACCGTATGAGAGGCTTGCTGGGTGATGCCACTGAGGAATTTGTCGAATTATTAAACAATAAATCTCAAGAAGAAGTAGATACGGAGCAGTTGTACCGCTTGGCAAATGTTTTGGCCGATTGTAATGGCCTCAAAGTTATGCTAGACAGAATTGGCAGTCTTCAAAATATTACAAGATCTCGCGAGTTAATACAAGTTCTATTGAAACTATTTCTAATCTGTGTGAAAGTACGACGATGTCAAGATGTCCTATGTCAGCCAGAATTAGGAGCTATTAATACCTTGCTTAAGGTCTTACAAATGTGTTTGCAGTCAGAGCCCGATTCCATTCAATCTTCTGTGACCGAACAACTATTAGAGATAATGGAAACTATATTATCCAAAGCAGCAAGCGACACCTTGGACTCTTTCCTTCAATTCTCCTTGACTTTTGGAGGACCCGAATATGTTACTGCTTTGATTTCGTGCACAGAGTGTTCCAACGTACGTAACAATCCTTCGGTTTTGAGACATCTTATACGGGTCTTGGCTGCCTTGGTTTATGGCAACGAGGTTAAAATGGCATTGCTGTGTGACTACTTTAAGGATATTCTGGATTTCGATAAATTTGATTCAGAACGCACAGCAGAGGAGGAATTTAAATTAGAGTTATTCTGTGTTCTCACAAATCAAATTGAACATAATTGCATCGGTGGCACTTTGAAAGATTACATTGTGGGCTTGGGCATAGTAGAAAAAGCGATTGATTACATTACTTTCTATGCTCCTTGTGTGAAACCCACGCTCTTGAGGACAGATTCTGATGAATTGAAAGAGTTTATATCACGGCCCAGTCTAAAATATATTCTTCGATTCCTAACAGGCTTAGCGACCAAACATGAAGCTACCCAGTTAGCCATAAGTAAAGATATCGTACCCATTATTCACCGTCTGGAACAGGTGTCCAGTGACGAACATGTGGGTAGTTTAGCAGAAAATCTTCTGGAGGCCTTATGCACAGATACTGCCACCGCAGCCAGAGTTCAGGAAGTTCGAGATTTCACACGAGCTGAAAAGAAACGTTTAGCTATGGCCACAAGAGAAAAACAACTGGATGCTCTTGGCATGCGCACCAATGAAAAGGGGCAAGTTACGGCGAAGGGCTCAATTCTACAAAAAATAGAAAAACTGAGAGATGAAACTGGTCTGACCTGCTTCATATGTCGTGAGGGTTATGCCTGCCAACCTACTAAAGTGTTGGGTATATACACCTTTACGAAGCGCTGCAATGTGGAAGAGTTTGAAATAAAATCCCGCAAAACCATTGGTTATACTACCGTAACCCACTTCAATGTGGTGCACGTAGACTGCCACACTTCAGCCATACGACTGGCACGTGGCCGGGATGAGTGGGAAAGAGCAAGTTTGCAAAATGCCAATACTCGATGCAATGGTTTACTGCCACTCTGGGGACCTGAAGTATCGGAGGCAGCCTTCTCTGCTTGTATGACCCGCCATGCCAGTTATATGCAAGAGAGCACTCAGCGATGTGACATCTCCTATACGAACAGTATTCATGATCTAAAATTACTGCTCATGCGTTTCGCCTGGGAACGTAGCTTCCACGATGATGCCGGAGGTGGTGGACCCCAATCCAATATGCATTTTGTGCCCTATTTACTGTTCTATGCCGTATATCTTTTGCTCTCCTCCCGCTCAGCAGCACGTGACAGTAAAGCTCTGGTCACCTATCTCACAGCACCTCCGTCGGAAAAGTGGCTTGAAAGCGCATATGATGTGGAAGGACCGCTTTATATGTTGACCGTTTCACTGGCTTTGCACTCCCACGAAACATGGCACAAACATCGTGTGGCACATTTGAAACGCCTCATTGCGGTGGGTCAAGCTAGACATATTTCTCCCTCGGTCATTTGCAAAGCATTGTTGTCCCCATCCGATCGTCAAGAAAAGGAGTACGCTGTGTACAAACCATACTTAATGGCCTGGGCCATATTGGATTTGCTTTATAATACGTTATTTAAAACTGTATCCACGCCTAAAGAAGAAGATTGGTCGATCTCCCTATTCAATTATATACGCAAAAACGATGAAACTATGTTAAAACATACCGATTCGATATTGGAAACGTTTACCGACGACTTCTTACCATGCACGTCGTTTGAAGAATTCTGTGATGTAGCTGGTAAGTGATAACTATTAAACAATTTGTGAATAACCATAACACATAATTTGTCCGTTTAATTTAAGGTCTATTTGGCGACATTGAAAATACTGAATCTTTCATTGATGATATCTTGAAATCTTTACCTACTACGGTGCAATCAGCAGCCGCATCTTCTTCGTCTTCGAGTGGTTAAGCAAAACAATTTTGACGAGCTATTGGGAAGAAGTTTGAAACATTTAACATATATTTATGCACGATTAATACGAATATAATAACAGTTATTGCTTTAAAAGGCATCATTAAACAATAAATACTTATACAATCCCGCTTATATTTGAACTGAATACAATAATCACAGAAAATGTAGTGGAAACAAGAATATGATAGCACTTGCACATAATCAATAAATCCTTCGTTCACTCGATATGAATGGAAATACGCATGAATATCAACGTTGTTTTATTTTTTACACGGTTTCATTTTTGGGGAAAATATTAAAGCTTACATTCGAAATACATGGATTTGAATATAAGAGAGGCTTAATATTTAAGGCTCGATAAATATAGATTAGGGTGTTTTACGATCAGGAATTAAAGATGATAACGCTTTGTACCGGAATTTATAATTTGTGTTAATATCAACGTTTGTCTGTGGAATCGGCGTGTTCCTCCATCAGTATTCATTCCTGATCCAGCATAACTTGTTTATACTGAATTTTTGCGAGGATTATCTAAGGACTCTAAACTTCCAAAAAAATGGGCGGATGAATAGTACAATAGGCATGACCTTGCCCCTTATTTTATTCTGATGGAGCAGTTCCCTGGATTCTATTCTAAAAAAGGACAAGCAGTGTCTTTGGACAATGCAGATATAAGATACTCGAGCGTATCCAGAATATATTTCTAAAACGTTTTATGTGAGAAATTGGTCATTGTCCGAAAGGTGCATCAATTTTTTAAATTTGTGTAGAGCAAACACTTGAGGGTCGCATGAAAAAGTAAATGATGGGATTATTGTCTTCAAAGAACATTTTCACTGGATAACTATTTTTTCTGATAGTACTTTTATTTCCATAATATAAACTTCAATTTAGGGCAGACTATATATCGACTTGTTTTTCCAGTGAAGATGGTATTGAAATGTATATCTTTATACATTACTACCTTACATTGCTTTTAGTTAACGATTTAAAAATAAAATCTGAAATCCGTTCTTCAAAATGTAGTTTCAATGTTTGTATGGTTAAGTTTTTTTCCGATTGCCACCAATCTGACTATGAATATAAGTATTTCTACTTGTTGGAAATAAAATGAGCATACAACCATCTAAGGATGGTGGGTTTAAAAATACTAATATTTGTACAAACTAATACAAAAATTGATATTCATTTTGAAAGGGAAAACGGGCTAAGACAATATATTATGTACAATAAAAGCAAATTTTTGATATGCAAACCATGGGTTGATGCATCGTTCTCTACACTATTGACCACAGTTGGTACAAATGGACCAAATTCAGTGGGGGAAAAACTTGCTTATAAAGTGACTGTATTCGAGTTTGAAATAATGGGTATTTTGCAGTGTTTTTTTCAACAAATTTAACATTTATTAGCTTTATAATTAAAAGTTACGTACGAAAACAGTGAATGACGCCTGAACAGCCATACCAGCCCATAAACTTTTTAAATGGCCGCCTGTTATTGTGGGCGTGGTTATTGAAAAAATTTTAAGAAATACAAATTTCCACAGGAAAAAATGAGCAGAGCCGATATATTGTTTATTTGCCAATGAAGCGATAAGCCATCAACGATGTTGGGGGTCTTATGTCTTACAACTAAGAAACGCACTTACGGACTCACAATATGCTTTTCGTTGAGGCCATAATAAAACTATGCCGCATTAACAGCTTAGTGATTTTAAACAATAGAATTTTAATGACGGTAGGATCTTCTCATCTTCAATTTGCTGATTAAAAAAAACTACATAATAAGTTAAAATTTTTTGTGTCAGCTTGTAAACTAGTTATGTCATATTTGACTGGTATTGTTAAATTTGTTGATTTATATGGCAAATACTCAATTAATCTATCACTGTCTTCTGGTCTTGCTCAGTGTTTGATTTTGGGGCTGCTATTATTTATCACATGTATGAAAAACATTTGCGAAATTATCAACCCCGAACAATGCAAACAAATTATACTTTTTTGCACACGACATAGTGATTTTATTGACGTTTTTGAGAATGTTATAAAAAAATTACTTTACACGTATTTCTCTACGGACTTCGCGGAATTCTTTAACCATTAAGGCAACCAAAACGAAGGCAATTTTATTCCGACAAATGCATTGCACTGACATTGCATTAAATGTTTATTTGGCAAACTGTAGAATTGATTTCATTGACCACCATCAGTGTCATTATTTTATACATTCCGCAATTTGTACTTATGTTACAAATTTTACTGCCTAGAATTTCGAACTCAGTGTATGACAAGTCTTGCAGTTAAGATTGTACGTTGGTGGAATTCTTTTTTTCATTTTATTCCAACGTCTTTCGGCGGAAAGTTTTAAAGTTTTTTTCATAACATGCTTTTCTTTTAAATGCATTTACTCTCCTTTGGAATTTTTTTAATATATCAGTGTATTTTACTGTTTTCTATTACGTTTTTCTTTATAATTACGGTTGGGAAGTCAAAAATCTGTTGTGATTATTTATTATAAATATTGTCTGTTTTATTTTAAAAATTTATTTTTTTCCTCAATTTTATTAGTTACTTTAAGTTATTATTCAGATCTTCTGAAATGTAAAATGTCATGTGTATTTTTGGTCCTAATGGCATTAATATTATAGTGAATAAATGCCATAAAAAATTAAAATCAGTCCCGTGGGAAAAAATTTGTCGTACAAGGACTTTTCAACATTTTTAACAATTATATATTAAGTAAATGCTACTTTTGGTTATAGTCATTAGATATCGGAAAGGTTTAGAAAATTTGTAATGCACCAAAGTATCTGTTGGTGTGGTTATCGAACAACCCTAAAAATAAAATTTTAACTGGAGAAACCAAATTTCATATATATTATTTATGTGAAGAAGCCGTTTATGGCATGCTAACTCATCCGACGATATCTTTTAAACATTGTAGGCCAAGGAATTTTCTTTTATATGACACGCAAACCTTTTCGAAGTCCAGTTTATGTTTTTAAGCGTTTAGGAGGTTTCAAATTAAAGAATAATATTATAGATTACTCCTGACAAAAAACGTAAGGATTTAAATTCTTAATAATTCTTTTAATAAAGGACAACATAACATACTCGTATGCATTCGAATTTATTTAATCCAATAATGTAATTTTTAAAGTAATTAATTTGCCTTAATCCAAGCATCAGAAAGATATCTACCTATAGTTCGTCATCAAGTACCACATTAGATTTCTTGTTGAATAGCAAGAGACAAGAGTCACTTAATACAATAACTCCTCCCTGTTATTAGTAAAGAAATATACAATGTACTCATCAACATTAACTAAATGATATTATTTGGAGCTATATCATAAAATATATAATTCTACTGAAATCGTTGGAAAACGTAATTTCATTATATTACCGACACAATTTAGAAATATTAATCTGTTAGAAATATCAGTACTCACCGTTAACAATAATTTACCTCCTATTTACGATGCATTTCGTAAAAAAAAATTATCATAATGATAGACTTAATAATAGTTATGGAAAATTTCAGAATTGTTAACATCATCAGATAGCCAAGATTCGGTTAGCTTTATAACATCATATACTTTTAAAGTTGGCACAAGATAAAATTGATTGGCTTTAAGTCTTATGCCACAGGCATTTTAGCAATAAACATACTAATTGCACTTTGAATTTCTTCTACCAATAATAGGCTGTGATGATTGATTATTTGTTGCAGCTGTGGCAGCAATACGGACTTCCTGGGACAACATGTAAAATGCCGAATTTGAATATCATTGAATCCATAGAGCGTAGATTTTATCATATCATCGTAAAAACTCGATGGAACAGTCAATTTGAAATTCACGAAGTTCGGTGTTCCTTCATCCGACACTTTGTACTCCAACCTTGTACTCGTACATTCGAAACCAATTTAACTTTTACTTAATTTAATTTTCACATTCTGTGCGCAGTGTTCCCTCATCTGACACGTTGTACTCCAACCTTGTACTCGTACATTCGACACCAATTTAACTTTTACTTAATTTAATTTTCACATTCTGCTCAGTGTTCCTTCATCCGACACTTTGTACTCCAACCTTGTACTCGTACATTCGACACCAATTTAACTATCACTTTATGTAATTTTCACATTCTACTCAATCTATTATTTTCTTAGCTGTGTGTTTAAACGATATAAATAAGTTAATGCTCTACAAATGTGGCAAGAAGTGTAAGTCAACTTGTTTTTCATCGAATCGAAACCGCTTCCTAACCAATCCTAACCAAGAAAATGGGTACGTTTCTATGACGGAAGGACCGCGTACACATCATGATTCGAGTCTTGATGGATTAACAGCAGTTATTGGACACCAGCTACAAATTTTGCAACAATAGCTGATACTTAAACTACAACCGCAATAATATCAATTATTTAATAATAAAACTATATCTACCATAAATAATATAATAATATATTGAAATAGTAATGGTAATATAAGTGTAAAATGTAGATACTATGATATACAGGCTGGCGCACCAATTGTGCTATAATAAGAAATTTAAATAAAAATTGTAATCAGTGTATTTCATTTTTTTTTTTTTTTTTATAGAAAATGCAATTTTACTTTACATAAATGATTGGTTTTGAAAATAATAGGTAGTAATAGTAACCTTCATGCTCATACACGCATATGCGACACCTGATCTGAAAATTATTCATTGCGGCCTGAAGGATTCCATTCGGGATTGCTCAATTATTGTTTTAATGAACTGCTTCAGTTCAGTCAAATTCTTTGATTTCACTTTGTACACCTCTTGCTTGAGATAATACCATAAAAGTCTGATCTAGAAAGTGAAGTTTCTGGATATTCATTTGTTTAGGAATTTATGTTGGAGCTCCGCCATAGCCAGTCTGGCGATATGTGCAGTTGCTCCCATCTTGCTGGAACCAAATGCTGTTGAAACGGCTACGTCTTCAGCGTAGTTCTTGGTAAAAAAGACTTCAACATTTTTAAATAAAAGCCCCCATTGACATTGACATTTGTGCGCAAACACAAACACTATTTGGTAGAAATGGAATTCTATTCTATATTTCTCCTACTTCTTAGTGTTGGCAGGCGAATTAATTTCAGCTTACTTGTATAAGAAGGAAGGACAATATCTTGATTCCAAAACAAACCCCCAACCAGAAAACTATGAACTGGTTTCGGACAGTTCTTCGATATAAACCTGGAGCCGTATAGGATATTAAACACATCGCGCAGAAAAAAATCGCCGCAAAGTCTATAGAACACGTCTTTAAAATTCACCAGTTAAGTGAGAACAGTGAATTAATCATCCACCCCACAACCCAGAAACTTCCGTCTGGTTTCGTAATGCTGTTTTTTACAGTGACAATAATAGTTACCACACAACCCTGTAAAATAACACTATTATATGCGAGTTACCATTAGAAAAAATACACATTTCCATTTATTAGTTATGTGAAATAATACAAAACTTTTTTTTAGTTACGAAATAAAATTATAGTTTTTTTTTTCTCTTACACAAAAAATGAACTTTGAAAAAAGGACGGATTTCAACACATTAGGCTACTCTTCATAGTCCTCATTGGTGGATATTTTAACAAAAATATCGTTAAATAAAAGCTTACACACTAAGTCTACAGTACACAAAAAAATATATATAAAACGTATGAAAGAAAGTGTTTAATATATTCGATCGCAATAAAATAAAAGAAAATTGATGTTTTTATAACAATTTGTTGTTGGTATAGTATAAAATATGTATGTATAGGTATATATAGGGGAGTGATTTCTAAAATCTAAGGCATACAATATGTTTGATTCAGCGATATTGATATTCAATTATAAGACACATTCGGTGTAACGACATTTGAGACAAATATGTGTCTACGTATGTAGTAGACGGTATATAACAACACACTTTGTGTGTGTAAAAAAAAAAATTAATTTTGCTTTGAAGTTGTTTATAAAATACATTTGTTGTATGTAAAGCTTTTTTTAATTGGATGTTTTTCTATTACGTGTGTACAAAAAGTTATAAAATCATTCAATAACCTGTTTGCTAATACAATGTTCTTCATTTCATTTAATTTTCTTTTTTTGTACATTTGAGATTTTGGGTTTTGTAAAACTTAAAAATTAAACTAAAATTATTGATTTTTTCATAAAAAATGTTTGCAGCAAAAATCTGGACGGATTAAGTTTTCAATTTTGTAATTCGCATTATTCGAGGAGTTGAAAGAAATTCTTCATAAAAGACAATTGGAATTGCTTCTAGATATTCGTAGTTGACTTTTTTCACTTAAAACAAATCTAATAATAATACACATCAATTACTACTACATCGGCATCTAATGAAAGTAATGAAAAAAACCTGGCCACTAGACTCCTATCATATTAAGCATATTTAGGATTACATGTGTATGACTGCGCATTAAGTAAATAAATATACTAAAGGCTAGCAACGACAATGACATTGACGCACGCCAACCCATGTTGTAAATGGAACAGTAAGGACACTGTGAACTACCGCAAACTTCACAAATATTTAACAGATAGGTGGGCAAAGCATCGAATATAGTTTCATTGAAACGCTCTGGAAAGAAAGGAAACGTATGCTAAAGGAAACAACAAGAGTTTTCTTAATTCTTTTTTTTACCTGGAGCATAATAGTCATAAACACGTATCGGCAGATATCTAGACATGTTCGCCACAGGATACCAACGTTCGATTGTGAAATTAACGCAAACATCTTCCTGGTCCAACTGGAAACAATAAGGAAAAAAGCTATTATTAAACAAATTCGTAGGAATAAGGAACTTTATCAGCGTGTCAGTTTAAATCCAGATCATAACACAAAACCGACGAGTTTCTATGTATAAAGACATAGGATTTCCTGTAGCTTAACAAATTTCATTTAAATGCATTGCCACCATATACATCATACGAATCTGTATCGATCCAAACTCACTTCTCCTACAAATGCAATGTCGTATCCAATATTGCTTTTTGCTAAACCATCGTAATTTTGAATTTGATACCATAAACTTACATAATCGAAATAAAACACTATCTTTGAATTCATATATTTTGCTCTCCGCAAATTTCGAACCCTATTACTGAGCACATATGAATCCAATTTCTGTTGTTGTATCCAGTAGCCTGTAGGTATTGTGACGTCCAGCACAGCCATGCCAGAACGTTCAGATTCTGCACTATTTATCCAACTGAAAAACAAAAACAGTTAATACTTTAATTCTCATTTTTTTTTTTGGTGTTTTTGTTGACGCTCACTTTTGACATGCAATGTACGAAATATGAGACTGATTTCTACCATGGAATGTAGCTCTGGTGTGAAGGTTAAACGCTGGTACAGGTGGTTTAGTTTGGAATTTCTCTATGTCGACATTATATTGTACGTGCATTTGGAGAATAGCATAACCGGCGCCTTTGGCTTGAACTTTAACTGTACCCCAGGCATCAGGGATCTGAAATAAACAAAATAGGAAGATTTGGTGGGTTATTTGTGAATATACGTTTTATTAAATTTATTTAAGTATTGATGCATGTAATTAATTTGTTAGAAATTGGAAAATTGTTTTTTAAATAATATAAAAAACTATAAATGTGGACGTAAATTAGGCTGTATTTTGAAATTCGTGGGTTCTAATGCTTTGCTACTCGTTCTACAGCAGTTTTTGTACAATTTAGGAATATTCGGACAGTTCTTAGATGTGACACATTTAGACAAAAAACATCAAAATTCGTACTTCTCTGTGGATTCTCGGAAAAAATTTGAGAATTTCAATAGTTTAATATTATTATAGCATTATATTGTTTATGTTTAATTCGGTTTGTGTAATAGAACTTTTGTTTTTATGTGTATTCAAGCTTTTAATAAACTGTTCACAGTTATTATAGCAAGTCTGTTGAGTTTTGAGAAAAGAGAAAAATTCTTTTTCTTGATTGTTTTTCGCCTCAAAGTGTGCTTAAGTTCTAAGAAATGGTAAAATCGGGCATAAGCGTCTTTAAGTCCATGACATATACCAGCTGTGCTTAAAAACGTGAATAGTATGCATACATATACAATCTTTATAATCATAGTTTAACATCTGTTTCTTAAAAACCCATTATTAGTACAACTAAAATCCCGGCTTCAAAACTGGTAAGTAATAAGCAAAGAATATAATTTTGCACCTCCGGTATTTCAAACGCTTTGATCGTATATAAGAAATCAATGCGAATACGGAATTTATATTATGCATTTTAGGGTTGCATATATCGGCTGTCTTTTGTGAATATAATATATTAACATTTCTCTTATGAAAAGAATTCTGAACTTTCGCAACCGGTTATTGAAACCTGTTTTTAACATAAGTTTTTGTTCCGGTCAATACCAATTGCTCTCTTTTTTCGAATCGTTTTTTAAAATATAATTTTAATGCCAGAATAACGCCAACGTCCGAACCGAACCGTTTAATCAAAGACATTCAATACCCCGAAAAGCCAAGTTAAATAATACGTTCCCGAAGCCATCGAATTTATCCTATTGATCCTAGTAGCTTACTGTAATTTGATTTAATTTGGAAATCAACCTTTAAAATTGTAATTTTGTAGAACTAATAAAATAAATGAGGTTCTTGAAGTAGTATATCATATGTTGTTGGAAACATATACACCTATATTCAAAAACTCATATGTATATCCATATTTACTATTTTTGCGGTCTCTGTTACATTTTGAAATAAAACAAAATATTGAATTTATCTCTTCCTTTTTTGTAAATTGGCGATTTTTATAGCTTTCAAATTTGTCTCCTCTATAATCAACTTTCCTTGCCATTATATAGCAGGATAAAACTACAGCTACTTCCAAACTTCAAACTCCAAATACGGATTTTGCACATATTTGCAATATTTGCATTTGTTGACCCAAAAGCGCCACATCTAAGCGCTGTCCGTTTCTCCCTGAATTTGATACATAGCAGTTTTAGAACGGATAGGAAAATATTAAGCTTAGCGACCTTTAATATTCCAATCATTATTTTTCACACAAAAATTTACCACCCAAGTGTTTATGTATTATCTTTATATATATAATTCTACCGTACGGGCGTTGTCAGTGAACTCCTCCTAAACGGCTGGACCGCTTTGCATAAATTTTTGTATATGCGTCTGGGTGGTGTCCGGGATGGTTTAGATTTACAATTCGGTCTAATTGGACAAAGGGGCGTGGTACCTCCCATACAAACAAAAAATTAAAAATCAATTATTTCTGCTCCTGCTTGCGGTATTTGAACAAAATTTGGTGCGTAAGTTTGGTGTACATATCTTAAGTGCTATTGCAAATATGGGCGGGATTGGACAATGGGGCGTGGTACCTCCCATACAAACCATAAATTAAATATCCAATATTTCTGCTCCTGTTTACGGTATTTGAACAAAATTTGGTACATCAGTTTGGTGTACATATCTTAAGTGCTGCTGCAAATATGGGCGGGATTGGACAATGGGGAGTGGTACCTCTTATACAAACCACAAATTAAAAAGCAATTATTTGTGCTCCTGCTAAAATTTGAAGGCAAAGCAACGTTTGCCGGGTCGGCTAGTATTATATAAATGATTAATTCACATATCGACTAATCAGTTAACTGATTATCCGAATGTTATGATTATTTAATACTATGATTACTCAAATAATTTAAATTTTGGTTAATCAACTTCGAGATATTTATTAAAAATTTTTATCTTTCACATACGAAAACAATAAAAAGAAGAAATGTGGAACATGTTACTAATCAATTCATCGCAAATCCCCATTCCAACAATTAATCAACAACATTTGGCTATTTCAAAATATAAAA
Organism: Philornis downsi; assembly: GCA_019455685.1. Lineage (NCBI taxonomy): Eukaryota > Metazoa > Arthropoda > Insecta > Diptera > Muscidae > Philornis > Philornis downsi. The sequence goes on along the minus strand of JAHXMU010000035.1, from coordinate 555,746 downwards.
TATCTAATTCAAATAAATACTTCTAGTAAGTAATAGTTTATACACACTAATAGAAAAGTGATTTGTTCTGGGCGCATCCAAGAATTTGCGGCTGATTAGCATTTCGTTCTCTTCGATATTGCCAACCTTTAGAACAACAATTATTTATTTATTTATCCAAAAAAAAGTAATACTAAGCCTTTGAGGCTAAAAATTCGGAACATCCGAACATCTAAACGCATTGCAATATTTAACCATTTATGTTATTTATATATTACAATAAAGTTCCATACATATGACCAAGTTTCGTTTAAATAAATGCAGTGTGACGTGAAAGCTGCAGATTTCACTTTTAAAGATTAATATTAATTATAATAATAAAATTTTCTTGGAGAAATAAAGGTCAACAAGCACAAAATATATTCTTCCTTTTGGAATATTACAAAAGAAGCATTTTTAATTTTTATTCTCTGTGGAATATTGCAATGTTTGAAATGCCAAATCTTGTTCTTTATCTTAGGGAAACTTAACATTATAATTCATTAAAACGGTAGAACACAGCCTATAATATGATATCTTACTTATGTAATATATCACAATGATTTCAGAAACTTAAATATGTAAAGTACACTTTGCTCCAAATTCAAAGAAATAACTTCAACCAGCGATAAAATTATTCGCAAACGGAAATGAATTAGGAAGCAATACAACAAAAATGTGATATTTTCGGAAACACGCATAAATATAAAAAAATATCAACCGCCCTTCTACTATTAAGCTATTTTCTGATAGATAAAAGGACGAAAATAATGCAAAAGATGTTTCTTACCTCAATCGATTGCAATTGCGCCAGATTGGTGTCATCAATGTGCAGTGTTTGCGTTTTACCACCCTGCGATGAAGCTTCAATTTCCACAGTCAATGACGAAACTTCACGAATACGTGAGTGTACCGTGTATTCAACAAGAGCCATCAATGCCACACTAGTATCTTGGGTTGAAGCCCAACCACCATCATTGAGGCGTTGAGCATTCAACCATCGTGCAATCGGATCAACTATGAATTCACGGCGTGACACGTATACCATGAGAGCATAAGCTGTAGTTTCTATATTGAGTGAGTCATATTCATACGGCAGGCGTGGTAGAGAGAACCACTTTTGGTTTTCTAGCTTTTTAGGAGGCGGCGGCAACTCACTATTACCCCAATACATAAAATCTCCCACAACCCGGGCATGTCTTCGTAAAATACTGAAAACATGTTCCGCCATGGGAGACTTACAAAGGAGTAAGGCGTAAGCGGTTATTGCGACATCGTACGGTTCCTGTGTATCCTGCAAGAATGCCATATTTCGTTCGATCCATGTAATGGCTCTTTGCTGTGAAAGAGCTACTCGGGTACCCAATGAACCTGAGAGGTCTTTAACGGTGGCCAACGTTATCAAAACATGAGACGTAAGCGTAATATTGCGATTTTGCAAATTTGTATGATTCCCAAAGTTGGTTTTATTCATTTTGCGATCGGGAAGCCAAGTCACCTCATAGAAGCCGCCCTCATTTGTCTGATGTTGCAAAAGCCATCTGATGTTCTTCTCAATGATAGAGGAGTCAATATAAATGAAGTTTTCCCATTCGTAAAAGGATGCCTCTTGGAAAATTCGAACGCAATAGGCGGTCAGCCAAACAGACGAGGCAGAGTTATTCCAATCGGACCGGAACAATGAGAATGAGCCATCCGGCTTCATGAAACTCAGTTGCCTCTGATAGCCTATGTTCATGTGGTAAAATGCCTGTTTTTCCAAAGTCTTGTTCCTCTGATTGATCATTCGCATGTAGAGTAGAGTGTACATATTGGCAGCGAAAGAAAATGCATTTTGTTCTGCGGACTCCATAGGTAAATAAAGCAATGAGGTGGCATTTACTGGCATTGTGGGGAAAATGGGACCAACTACATCGCCTACGACGGAGATGCGGGCCTTATTTGAGCCATACACGAAATAACGATCAACTTGGTAAGGAATTTCAGGTGTTTGAGTGATATTAACATGCATGTATTCGAACACGTAAGCGCGACTTGATAAATCCAATAATATAGATTGGTGGCGATATTGTGGAAGACCATCAGATTCAACATGCAAACGCCGAGTAATTTGATCTGTACCCAAAAGCGTGCCAACGTGTATTGTGACGTCAATGTCTCCCAGGCGCTGCGGTACGATTGGAACATAAACAATCGACGTTCCTTGAGCATCCAGATAAATAAAGAATTGATGCTCTCCAAAAGAAGTGCGAGGATTATACGAACGAACGATGCCATTTTCTTCAACATGAACAAATTTGTAATCAGGGCTGTCATGCAAGACTACGGTAGCCTCTATTGGTGTAGTCATGTAATTGAATACTGTAACTCGTATACCAACTTGTTCTCCCTGTCGACAATCGGTGGGCATTTCGACGTTAATGAAGAAGGGCTGCACACCAACATACTCAATCGGTTTATTGGATATACCAAATCCTTTGGACGGACTAACACTGAAGGCACTAACCATCCAATAGGCCGGCCTGTCTGGGACTTCCACATTGAAAATATAGCGCCCGTGGGGTCCAATGTTTACATCACGCCAGAGCCAAACGTTTTCATAATGTCTGAGAACACGATTGAAGCGATATTTGCGGTAGTTTTCCAATTCAGTGTCATTGCGCACATGACAGCCAATTTCATCTGTACCGTCATCACAATCAAATAAACCGTCACATTTTTTTTCCAATCGGTAGCATCTCCCGGTCAAACATTCGCCGTAACCAAGAGTTGCGTTGCATGTATCAAATCTTCGAGGAACGTAACCATCTGTGAAGACGACCAAGCCGCTGTATTCGAAAGTACGATTGGCATCAATACCAAAGGATGATGCAGGATAGTATACCAAATCATCAGGATTTCCGGCATGGGAATGCCAAATGTGTTTGTAAGTACCATTAGTCTGTTCATCAAACGATGACATTTTTGTAATAATCTTGGCATAGGTCAATTCATTGCCTGCTTGCATAGTATAAAATGCTGAGTCAATACCAGACAATCCGACGTAAGATCCAGGCTCACCAAATATGGCCACTTCAACTTTTTCACCCGTTCTGGCCTTACGATTATTGATGTAGACTGTGAAATTATTTCTCGATATGCCATTGACAGGGAAGGTCAGCGAGTCAGCTACAATTTGACCCTGTTGCGTTATCTTCCATACAACGATAGTGGCAACTGGGGCCATTTCTGCACTAAGTACAACAGCTATTGTTTTAATACCTTCGCGGATAGTCTCACGGTCATTCATTAATATTACGCCTTTGGACATAATCAAGTAACTAAAGTCCTCCAAAAAGAAATTGGTTCTTATATGGAAAATAATATACTCTCCCACCACAGGGGCTTCTGTGCTAGTGGTAACTTTAATGTGTTGATTACGTGGTGAATAGTGGGAAACCAAAAGCAGCTCTGATTGGGCTCTTTCTCCCCGTGCATCTAAAAATTGAGCCTGCAATCGCATTTGCGATACGCCATTAAGAAAATCTCTCGACTGTGGGCGGTCATCTAACTGCAAATCATGTCGTAAATCTATTTTGACTTCCCATATACCCGGTGACTGGGACATCATCTTTAATCGCTGCGCCGGCCAATCACGACGTCCTCCTGATTTGCTCTCCACAAAACCATTTATCTCCATAATACCTTGTCGCAGTAAGTTTTCATCGATGGGGGAACCATCATGGTATTCCACAGCCAGATAAGTAGTAAATGGCATAGCTGGTTTGAACACTTGAGGTGACTCACCCAAAAAGTTTACTTTTATGCTTGAGTTGTATAGTCTAGCAATAGCATAACCAGATATAACTTCATCATAGAATTTTTCTCCCACAGTCGCTGTAACTAACACTTCCATATTAGCCAAGTTGGGGGCCAGCAATTCCAATTCCCTCATAGGCCATTTGAAATCAAATGTTCCATTAAAATATCTTAGATATGGTAGTGTTTTCTTATACTCGCCAGTCCAAGGATCAAATGTTTCGGCAACATCCGGCTTCTTAACCCAAAATGGCCATTCTTCGTCGAATTGATAGTGCCTTTCAACAAAATATTGATTTGGGTTGTATAATTGTTGGTCTTGCGGCAATTGTCCTTGCAAATCGGGATTTCCGTTGGTGTTGTAATTAAAATTATAACGATTCTGATCACGATAGATGTTCGCCAGTTCCGATGGCGATCTGCCCAAACGGAATTTTTCATTGAGCGCTTGATTGCTAAAATAGCCAATAGGACGAACTGTTGCTTTTAGAGTGAGATTACCTCTGACCGGAGCACCACTGGTGAAATTAGCCATAATTTTTCCAAAAATGAAAGGATCAGTATTGAAAAAATATGCCGGCATGGTGACATTAACTTCGAAACGCGTCTGGTAATATTCTTCTACAGAAAAATGGCTTTCTTCGGTTTGACCCTGAGCGATGACACGTATTGTCCATTCGCCAAATGTCGGTTGATCGGATAGTTTATATTCAAGAGATACTGAACCCAAATTCGATTGTCTGTAAAAGGGGTGAAAAATTAATATCGTAAATAGCTTTAAAAATATAAATTTAAGTTTCATTTTGTATTTGGATACAAAAGTTTACATATGAAAGCTTTGGTCATGAGATAAATCAAAGCCAAGTTGGACAGTGCTCATAGCTTGTCTACACCAGCGTTTGTGACTTTGTAACTGAATAACACACAAATTCTTTGTTCTTTGAATATAAACGTTTACATGTGAAACGTTTTGATCATGAGAGAAATCAAAGCCAGATTTGACAATATTTACAGTCTGTCTATACCAGAGTTTGAGAATTTATAGCTGTGCACAATTTGGGAAAAAGAATTTAATAACGATCTTACTTCCATTTATATTATATGATTTAATTAGGGCTGCTACGTCAGAAATCCGATACGACTGCTGGTAATGGAATTCGGACTAGATACCTATTTGTAAACAATAATTGAAGATGTTTCAATATAATCCTACTCAATTTCTGTTTGAGTTACAATGCCCTAGACGAAGAAATACCTAAAACAAAGTCAAAAAAAGTCTGAGAAATGGTTGTCAATACTTTTTGGAACGCCTGTAATATAATAATTCATATCAACTGACCTCCGCCAAAGCCAATTATCATTCACATTTATTTCGCAGATTTATTTGACCATTTTAATAATGCTCTTCCATCAAATCAAGCCACGATTACCAAATTCAATGATTTGCTTCGCCGTTGCTATTATAATGGCTTGGAAAGGTTGGAGAAACCTTGAACTAAGTGTAGGTTGTTGGAAGAGACTATGCTAAAAAATAAAGCTGAATCCAATACAAAAATGTGTTCAACACGTTCTTCGAGCTTAATATATTGCTACATATTGCTCCGACTATTATACATATTAGATTCTTTAAATATCAATGTCACTTACCTAGATAACCATCGTCTAACAATGTGACGACTAGGATCCAACATATAAACATCAATTGCATTATCAAATCCTTTCAAATCCGTAGTAATTGGAATGGTTCGGAATCGTACCGTCTCACCTTGCATATACAATGGCTTATCAGTTTGAATAAAAATAGTCATAGATCGCTGAGAGAATGTCAGCCGAGTTTCATTGAGAAAAGCTAAGCCACCAAAGACATTCTCGTAAAAACCTTCCACACGCAACTTGTATTCGCCATTCACACTTGTGGGAGGTATACGCATCAGCAGTGTTTCTGGTACACCTTCTTTAACATCTTTAGAGTCACCACTGATTTGCACTCCATCGCATGAGATACTAGCATGTACTGTAGTGGGATATTGAGCTTGTAATATATTGACGGCAACCTGATATATAAGCCCAGGACGAACCATACGTGAAGCTATTATGAAATACGTAGGCTCTTTGGCATGGTATACTTCCAGGAATGATGTTTTAACATTATATGACGTTTTGCCACGATTAAAGGATGGCTCAGTATCCGCATACGAACCAGACGAGGGACGTTTCTCAAAATCCTGATCCAAATTATTGAAACTGTTATCGGTACGATAACGCGTACGGTCATTGTTATTTGGGTTATTCAAGTTGACATTCTGGCTGAAGGGATCATTATTATACGTGTCGTAGTTCGTCGAGGGGGTTGAGTATTGATTCTGTTGATAGAAATCTTGCTGGGCTGTTGTTAACACTGGGTAAATACACAGCAATTCAAATAACAGCGTCAGTTTAAGGCACCGATGGCGTTGCTCCGTCATATTGTTTGCAGTTGTTCAAGTTATAGAACAAAATCTGGAAGAAGATGAAATTATGCTATTATCGCTAAACATTACCATACTCTAATTCGTTTAATTTATATAATAAAACACAAAATGGGGGGAAATAAATTGAACTGCATTTGACCACTGACGAGATAACGATAATGATGTGCCCAAGTTAGCGATCTTACACGCCTCTAGATGTTTCACACCACAACGTTTTTAAACAAATGATTTCATTCACAGCATCGAAACTTCATTATTTTCTTATTTCGAATCGAATTGAACGCGGTGTCAGTATGGAGCATTCCACTATAAAGGAGGGAAAACAAGCGACACAGTCTACATGAAAATGCTAGACTGTCGAAATATATTTGTAAATTACTGAAAGTTATTTCGTAGCAGAAACGATTTAGAAGAGTGTGTATTTAACAGTGATATATCAAGACCCTTCTTTGGGGTTATTGCTAATAACAACACATTATAATTTAGCATTATTGATATGGGATGAATAACTTGAATATAAAATCGTTTGGCTCCATCACAGGGAACACTAAAAGTCTGTTGTGTAATAAACGCAACTTTCACAAATAATTGTTGTTTGGATCAATTAAGAAGTAGAAGTTAAAATTACCCCTTTCGTAAAAATAGAAAAAGATTATTGAATACTGATTTGTAAACGTAGAGAATCATCAGTTAAACTATTTATGTTACTAAAATCAGACTGAATGTGTGCTCTAGACGTTTGTCCCTCCTATTTCATTAAGTGGAATTCGCTCACTACAAGCTAGAGGTAATTAAATTCGAAATACAGGGAAGGCACAGATTTGGCAATTAGGGATTTTGTGATAAAGTTTTAATCAAATTGAATGATTAACGCAATTGTATAGAGTGAACTTATCTAAATATTTCTCCTCAACCAATACTAGCCGGCAATTTCGCTTCTTCAGCAAAAAAAATTGTAACTGATAGTTCTACAAGGAGGTAAAGCAACTAGAGAAAAAAGAAATGCATTTAGTGCTTAATAATTCTTGACTACGAACAGCATAATGAGCTCTTTTTCTGGTTCCTGGTTCAACAGAATGATTAGAACATTAGCCGTACATTTGTACCTAATGTTTTCTTGTTCCCGGGCTTAAAGAAAATATTTCGTCATCAACGATTTTATATGCAACAAAAAGCGGATGATACGTGTATCGATCGTCATGGAGAATTTTTAATTTATTTTTAATAATAACACGATCAGATAATACGAATACTTATTTACTGAAAAAGTATAAAGTATAGTGTGTCAGAAAGTGCAAGACATTCGGCACTGAAATATTATAATTTGTGTTCAAAAATCTTCGAATGCAACAAAACACTTCTGCCACTAACAGCCCTGGTCCCACTGAAATAGTTTGCGGAAAAGGATTGAATGCAACTGAATACGTTGGTAAACGAGCTGTTGAGATATTTCCCTTTTTACGCCTGTTTCAACTAAAGACATATTAGTCGGTTGCATAACTAGAACAAAAACGGTATCGTTATCTTGAGCATGAAAGTTGGCCTAAAATAAGAAGAAACAACGGACAATTATTAACAAGGCTGATAGGAACGGTAGGATCAATCACTCGCAATGGAGAACAAGCTAGTGAACTGTGTACTGGTCAATAATCAACTAATTGTATTCCTTAAGCCAACACTCAACAATCTTGGCGAATTATGGCCGGGCAGAAACTGGGGATCTACAAATCGAATTTCGATTAATCGATCTTTTGTAGGAAGAGTTGGAAAAAAGTCGGAAAACTGTCATTTGTGTCGCAAAAATCGACTTTTGTTTTCCACTTTTTTATGCTTTTTTTGCTGCCAGATCTGTTAAATGTAGCTTTTTGTAAAAAAAACAACATAGAAAAATAATATTAATAGATGTCTATAGTTGTACTCGTATGACGTAGATTTTCGAAACTAAAGGCAGAGAAAAAGAAAAGTATCGATAACAAGTCTATCAGTGTTTTCCATTTAACTTTGCAGTGATACACAATAATGATATTGATATTTGCTAAACCACTCAATTTGTAAGAGAAGTAAGTTTTCGAACATTATAACATTATGCAATGGACCGAATTTTAATTGTTAATATAAATTCAAGAAGAAAATCTCGTTAATCCGGGCAATTAATATGGAAGTTCAGGAACTGTGTGACAGTGGAGTTTATTTTCATTATCAGATGAATTCGGCCGAACTAAGTGGAATTGAATGAAAAATATATATTTAAGAATATATTGGTTATGTGGATCATTTGTGTACAAACTACCGGAAAGGGCGTAATAAGGAGGTTGAATTTATATATTTATTTATTTATTTCCAAAACAAAAAAAAAAAAAAAAAAAAAAAAAACAGTAATACTAAGCCTTTAAGGCCAAAAATGCGTATTACACAGCAATAAATTCCTGCATATCTGTAACAATCTTAAATCTATTTAAATAGATCTATAAAAAAATATATATATATATAAATTAATATTATCACAAACGTTGCCAGCCGTAATTACAATTAGTAATTAGTAACAATGGTATACGAAGTCATGCAGTTATTAAATTTCCATTGAAGAAAAGTGTGCAAAAATTCTTCAACTAAAAACACTGTTAGAATAAGAGAATACTCTTAAGTCAATTAGGCAATCCTAATAAGAAAAGATCTCTCAAATTCTGAAATATTTATTGTACGTACAATGATTTGTATATTTCTTGTGGAGCGTGAAAACTATAACAATCCATATAGTGAAACAGGCACTCCACTTGTGACAACCTTATAAAAAGTCATTAAATTACGATAATTCACAAAATTATTAAAAGAGCAACATAACACTCTTTTCACATATACGGAAATGTGTTCACGCCTACGTACACTGAAAATGAATCTTGCAACTGCATTTATTGTCAATTTCAATTTCGAAACATTTAGAGATGTTGTTCCCGATATCACTTCTAGTCCATAAAAAATTTCTTAAAATTTGATCACGACTTATAAAGCAATTCAAAAGATTGCTGCAATAAACCGATTGCAAATTGCAGAAGAAAGACAGCATTTCGGGAAAACCTCTATTTTATGAGGTACCGCCGCAGACGGTGGACCAAAATAACACATTCTCACTTTTTTATAATTGTCGTAACGTCCAAAAATATTTACTGGAGAAAAAGGGGTTATTTGAAAAGGCGTAAATTCTAACCTCTTTGCTCACAACACTGGGGTTATATTTCTGAAAATCGTTTCCTCTATCCACAATTGCATGTCGCACAACTGGTCTTAATCCATTCATCTTTCATCTCTTATTTCATTTATTGAACAGAAATAAATACAACTGGAGTTGAAAAACAAAAACAAAATATAACTTAGAATATAATATCAAATTATTTAGAACTATTTACTTATAACGCTCAAATTAAAGTGCACTAAAAATAGGCGAAATGGAGGGAAATAAAAATAATGAGAAAAGATTAAATATTGAATGATATATATATGTAGGTCATTCCAAATTGGAAATGTTTTTTTTTTAATCAAGTTAACAACTTTATAGTTCCAAACTGTTAAGTAAATCACAATATGCATAAATTTAAATAAATTTTACTCCAAAGTGAATGCAAAAATGTGTATAAAATAAAAATTGATCACATAAAATCATATATTTAATATCAACCAATAAATAAACCAATAATTAACAAATATCACTCGTAAATGCAAGCATTATGATGTAAAAGGATATTCACCTATGTCAACTGCTTGTGACAAATAAGTCTATTACGAAATATTGCGTATGATACATTTAAATTTCTAAGCTAATTTGGCAACGCATTATAGCTACGAGCTACTCTTACATTAAAAGATCGTGCTGTAAGATAACAAATTTTGTGGATAAACAATTGCCTTTTACGAACGGAATGACAAAATTTAAAAGTTTCATATAGGAAACGCGGACATAGACTAGGATATATTTTGTAAAAACATAACAACAATCGTGCATCGATAAATGCAGGAAATCAACACCCCAGAAATTTAATCACAAAAGGTGTTATATGTACACGTCTCTTTGGGGAAAAGATGTAGCGAACAGCTCTGTTCAAAGATAATTGAAGGAATTTCATATTATATTTTCGACTAGCAGCAGAGTATATCTCTAAGCAGTACATAATACTTGGCATAACTAGGGCATGAACCTGTTGCTTTTGCACATAGAGCGAGAGCGACAAATGAGTTGTGTAATTGCCTCTATGCATAGTTAACACTTAAAACAATGTGATTAATGTGCTTCTCAAAGCGCAGCTTATCTTTCGGCAAGTCATAAATTTTGAAATTGATGTTCGCACATTTGGAAAGTTGCTAAAAAGACCTTGCTTATAGTTGCTACCTCTGCAACTTCTGAACAATTCTTTTATCATACCGTTCGATCATTAACCGGCTGTGAAGTCGAATATCACCATAACATTTAAAATTTTTCTTGAGCGTGAGTTCCCGAATCCACAATAAAACTTCTAAATTTTCATGATCTTATTTTAATATTAATTTGTTTATCAAAAGTATATTTTTTTTAATCAGATATCCTATAAAACAAAACGTTAAGTTTGATTGAAAATGAAATCATTAAGACACTTTTTGTTGTATTTGAGTGTTCCTATATTTTAAAAAGTCGAAAAATTGACTTTTCATATATTTGAGAAAGTCTAAAAGTTGACTTTTAAGGTCAATTATAAATCCGCGATAATACGACCCATGCTGCCGGATTCCACTTTCTACACAGAACGCGGGTTGCATACTACTGATAAAGCTTGGGGGATTCCACATTAATTCATAACATGCGGAAAGCAGTGAATACCGATTCGTTGTAACATTTACGGAATCACGGGAGTAAACATAAAGGTAACGAAAGTCACGAAAATTAATATGCTGGGGAATCGCATAAGAAATTATAAATTCGTAAACTAGCGAATGTCTAATACATTTTTAGCGGTGAGATCACAACGGAGGACCCGGGGATACGATCTGATTGGGCAAACGAAGTGAAGTTTAATAAGACATAGTTAGTGTTTCTTATGTGCAAGAGTTCCATCGAGGACTTTATGCTACTAACGGATGATTGTGCTCGCTAAATGTATTGGTGTCTTGGCCTGGAAACTAAATTGGAAATGCAATATACAGAAGAGGAGCTTTTATAGGGAAAATGTCCTTTGGTAAAATCTTAGGATAACGGACTACAGCAGCACACTGGTTGTAAATTGATGTAGTAAACGTCCAACCTCAAACATTTGGTAAAACTAAGGTTACTTGACGGAGCACACCACAAACGCAGTGGATATTATATTCGTATATGGATTTATAAACTTTCAGCATCATTGCTATGTCAAAAGAGACTAACGATAAAATTGAAGGAATCCGTCCTTCAGAATACTGGCTACTCTTCTATGCTTCTTTCGGGCTTAGGCATGGTTATCGTTTGAAATCAACCGTCTCGCCAAAGGGTTACATGGACGAACACGATTTCGGCTGCAAGATATACCAATGATTAAATGACGTCTGTGGGATATTGCAAGTGAAATATTTGCGATTATGAAAGCACATGCACATGGATAAAGACTGGTGGTACATATAGGCCATAGTCGCACTGGAAGGAAATTCACTAAGATTACGCTGGATATCTAAATGAAGTGATATATCAGATAAAGGCGAAACAGGTGAACTGACGGAACAAATCTCAAATAAATATTACTTTATCGAAGGAATTTGTGGTATTAGCGGATCTATGACCAAAGGGTTAAGATTGTGCCAAAATCTCGAAACTGCGGCCAAGATTGCGCAAATGATAAAGCACTTGCTTCAATTATCATCGGTGGTTCTAGTTTCAGATAAAAAAATTATTCGGGAAATTACCTAAAAAAAAGTCCGCTTAGTAAAATGTATGAATAATTTTGCAAAATATCTCCAAAATTAGAGCCAAACATAGTATCATCTCAAGGTTCCAATTTTGTTTAAAAGAATATATCAAAGTTAAATTCAAAATTCAGATATAGCCCCATTGCATTACATCCCGAAAGTTACGATGATATAAAATGAAATTAATTAATGATGACTGACAAAAGTATAGCATTATTTGTAATTCCAAACGCATAACCAGCGGATACGGCATTCAAAACGGAACGAATTATCCTTTTTCCAAACTTTGCAACATGATATCTTCATGTATTTGCGGTACTTGAAATTTAATATTAATAATAGCAAAAAATTCAGCTGGACACCATTTCAAAAAAAAAAACCAACTTCTTGACTATGGAAATTCCCACATGCTTGTCCGGAACTCAACTAAATCGCTTCAACATACACCGCATGAAGCACAATGATCTTTCTATGTTCTACAAGTAGTATTTTTTGTTTGGCTAAGAACAAAAATACGGAAAACATTTGTATTTGATGCTTTGCATTAATAGACATGTAATTCCTGCATCCACCCATCTCCCGCTGTCGCCCATTATGCTGATTAGTAGAAAACCGCTTATTTCACGCACTTACTCAGCAAACACACGCACTTTTCACCTACATACAATCAGGGCACTACGTTAGTATTTTCAGTTGTATTTTTAGAAAAAAAATTAAAATATGCATGATTTACAAAAAAGAGGAAAAAAAAACTTCAGTATGTTTTAAATATAAATATTAATACGGTGTGGTAAGATGGTGCAAGCTCGGTGGTTATCGGCTGCTGCGCGTGTTTAATTTGCCTCCGTTTAAGCACGCACGATCGATGGATGAAGTAGTATTTGTTATTCGTTGTATTTGTTGCTGAGCGTGTTGTGTCATGCGGCCGGCGAAGACTATTATGTGCCGCCTTTAATTTGGATCATTGAGGTTCTTTTTTAGTGTATATTACGAAATAATTATACGAAAACAGTTCATTCAACATGCCTTTTCTGTTAGTAGCAATGCACAACAAATAGTTTATTTCTGGCGGAATATTTGTTATTTGTTTTCTATTTGAACATCAAACAAAAGATGCCCCTCATTTACCAGATCGTGTTATATCTGGTGAGATTAGAGACTAACGAAATTTATTTTAAGTGTCAGGTTGGAAATATTATTATAAATGTATGTATTTGTATATTATATTTGTATTCGTAATTTTGCATTATACAGGACTGTATGGAAACTGAATGTATTTATGTTTTCCCTAACTGGGGGAAACAAAAGAAAGCATGAAATTTGTGGTTTTTGTAATAATTACAGAATAATTTGTGAAATTTTTATTATAATTATTTTTTATTCTCTAATGATCCATTTTGCCAGTTTACATTCTTATATAGTGCAAGCATATCCAAATAGTTTGAATTGCCACTTTGCCAAACACGATCTACCGCACAGTAAAATTGGGGCAACCGGCAATCGTTTACGTAAAATAATTGGTCATTTTTTGAACTGAATTGCGACCCATGTGTAACAAGAATAAAGTTTGTCTAAAATAATTTATAATATGAATTTAATAACTTAATTTAATTTAACAATAAAGAGAGAGCAGTTTTTTCTCAACTATAAATTTTTTTTTTCTCAACTGTAAATTTGGCCTCTAGGTTTATAAATTACAATTCGTACAACAAAATGAAAATTAAAAAAAAAAATGATATATATAATAAAAGCTGTTGTTTAATAGTATTTGCAAATTTTGCCAAATCGTTTGAATTTGTTCATTTCTGGAAATCATAGAATATTACAAAATTGTCGTACATCCATATTTGTCAACGGGCCTCTTTTTATAATTTAGTATGTCTCACTTCCAGTTTCTCGATTTTTTGTTTTTTTTTTTTTTTTGGTTATATCAGCGTCGCTTAATTTGCAGTTTCGTTTTGGAAAGCCACTGCTTTATAAACCGGTATTAAAATACTGACCCTAGATAGACAGGCTTAACTTGTTATTTTCCCGTGAAAATGGGACACTGACACTTGTGTGGAATTTTTAATTTCTTGTGTAATTTTGAAAACCAGATGCGTAATTTGGATCTTCGTCAGAAGTAATACTGAGCCAAACGTTGATAACTCATTAAACTCTTGGAAGATGGAAGACGGTGGTTGTTAACGAAGATCCGTTAAAGTGGTTGTGAGTGAATAAAAAACAAATTAAACTGTTCTCACACTTTTGGTCCGATTTGTTACATACAAGGAGAGTAAAGGGCATGACGCACCAACGGATTGATCTGACGTATTAAATCCTGTTTTAGGAAATTGGCAAATGTTTAAAAGATAGTCTAACAAAATTATTTGTTAAAATTGTTGACTTAGAAGTCATTAATATCACAAATGAGAAACGGGTGCTTTTTTAAAGAATACATGCATTTTTTGTCGCAAATGTCTCTAGTATTATAGCGCATCCGAAAGAAGCCGATATTTTATTTTGTTATAAGCGAATTTGGTTATATACGCTGTGAAGCTTTCCTATTGAACAAAAATATTTCTGTGACATTTCAACAAAATTCGAGTAGGGGAACAAAATCAAAAAGTAAAGTGTTTTAGAGAACAAACAAGAATTTGTTATGACAAAAAAATATAATGCCAAATTCCTTATTTTTCCCTGGTCTTAAAGGCTTTATTTAGCTTAGTTAGAATGATCCGATTTATTTACCAAATGTACCGTTCGAAAATTTTATGATAATTAATTACTTTGGGTCAAATCCGCACTATAAGTTTGATGCATAAGAACTTCCCAACCAAGTTCCCGGAGCTTCTGACGATGTCGATGTGTGTGTGAGAGATGTGTGCGGCCTGGCGTTGTCCTAATGGAACATAATTCTCCTCCTGTTGGTCTAATTTGTATACTTCTGCGCGATTAATTCCTTAAAATCGTTTATTTGTTCACATCCTACCAAATACAGGAACAGAAACATTATGACCGTCAACCCTGGCTTGACCACCATTTGAGTTGGCAAACCGAGATTCGACCCCGACTGTTTTCGCTCGACGTTGCAGTAAGAGATCTACTTTTCATCACCAATCGCCATCCGTTTCAGAAATGGGTCAATTTCGTTGCAATTAAGCAGCGTGCGCCCGTAAATCAAGTTCCTTTTTTGTATCTAGCCTTATCCAAGTGTTCCGAACGGTTTTCTGTGCAATATTTAGCTTCTGAGCAGACATAGAGGTCAGAATTGACGATTTCCATAATTTTATAGGAATCTTCGATAATTCAATTGGATTCATTAAAATTGCGTTAACGTAACTGACGAAATCAAAACTGCAGGCGATTGGCTGCGGCAGTATCAGGATCGTAAAATCTATTCATATTTTCAGCCCCTGGCTTGCGTTTTCGCCCTTATCAACTGGGATAATGTGGCGTATGTTCTCTTTGCTGGTGTTCATCGCAAACAATACTGAGTCAAGCAATCATAGAACTGCTTAAGAAGATTTTGAGTACAAAATATTATCTTTCTAACGACAACTAGCGATATCCGATCGCACTTAGAAGCGCGAGATACAGATTACTGGAGCCATCTACAGGAAAAATAATAGATTTTTTTTACCATACCTTATATAACTTACATAACAAAAGCAACAAAATAAACATTAGCTCGAATTGGTGTCAACGACTTTGTCTATCGTATGTACCATTTTCAAAATATTGATCTAATAGTTTCATGTTATCTTGTAATTCGACGCTGAAGCTTCAGCAAAAGACGTTTGAATTTTGAGTAGAGGACAATAAATCATCTTGGACTCAAATATGTGCTTTGGTATTCGTTGTTTCCCATCGTCAGTTCCCAAAGCTAACATGCTTTAAGTTTTATGTTGTCTGCAATCGAACGTCCGTTTTTCAGATTTTCCAGTCTCCTCTCTGGCTGATATTTTGTTTTAAATAGTTGTTGTCTGACTATTATGGCCCATATGACATTGTTTGGAAGGAGATATTTCATTTTCATAGCATAGTTCGAATATTATCGTAATTTGTTTTAAACTGTTCATATATAAATAAGCTTGTCGCACTGTACACAAAAGAAAAAGAAACAAACTCCGAAAATTTTATTACAGTTTGTCAACACTTTGGTTCAATCGGCTATCTTAAAAAACGACCATGATTACGATCATTGACTTGTTTCCACGGCTAAAAGAACTGTTATATTCATCAGCACGGATTTTCAGCAAACCGGTAGATATTTTTAGATTTTTGCAACCATTTTCTGAACAAAGTTATAGCAATTGCATCATTTCATTCACCATGCATCTCAAAGTTGACTTTTAACCGAGTCCAGTTAATAAAGTCAAAGGCACTTAAAAAGCTGAAAATGTTATTTTTAAACAAATTTTTTAAATTACAGCTGAAACACCCATTATTTTTCAGTTCCATTTACAAAAACAAGAAACACATAAACTGCACATTGTTCTTGCAACGACACATGTTCAGAAGGGAGATTATGATATGGTATTAGCGGCACTTGACCGTCACCCGGTAAAGTTACAGCACATACAAAGAAACTAAACGAATTTCCACATGAAAGTGCAACCAACCAAAGAAAATTGCTGGACGAGCCGTTCGACAACAAAACCCCGCAAAGGCAGCACTAGTAAAAAAGGTGGTGAATGCAAAACGAATGGCTACAGAACGAAAAAAAGGTGGCGCGCGGAGCGGACCACTTCAAATATTACGGCAAAAGCAAGGCAATGTAACCTGAAGCTAAATGCTAAAACCAAACAGATAAGGCATTTTTGCAAACATTTAAATTTCAAATTTCATAAACTGTAGAAATGCACCCCTTTTTGTGACACGCAAAATGCTAACAAAAAAAAAAAACATGGTTGTAAGCCAGACTTCACCACTGTTTGTGACTATGCCAAGGTGCCGCACACAAATGGAGAAGGCGGGGGTAAATACGAGAAGCCAAATCGAGTGATTCATAATTGATGTTAATTAACGGCACAAGAGGCAGACGTACCCAAGTCTTGTGCGGAAACAGGAGAAGTGAAGTAACACATTCCCTGGTCACGGGGCGAAAAGGTTAATGCTGATTACAACTTTTTCGATTGTTATTTGAAACCATAGAAATATTGGAAATTTACATACGACCAAAATAAACACATCTGGCAACTACAAACAAGGAACAAAACAACAAACCTGTTAATATCATTGAATTACACTGTCACGTCTATAGAATTTCTCACAAATTTAGAATTCGATATGCAGTTTAATTTATTGTAAATTAGAACTCAGCAATATTATGAAAAATGAAAATTTTCAACGGTTAACGCCCATGTGTGAGACACTTCGTTTGTTAAAAAGGCAACAGCAACCACAATATCAACAACACATTATGTTACAGCAACAACACTATACTCTGCCATGAAAACAAATACGATGAAGCAAAGGTATTTTGTTAAGCTCTCTCCCATTGCCTTCACTACACCAACAACACCGCACTACCAACCACTTGGCGTGTCATTTTTTCATTCATATTTTTTTTCTTGCAGTATTTAGACATTTTCCTTTGAACTTCTTACCTTTCTAACACTTACTTCCACTTAAATTTGATCGCTAACACATCAAACACATCGTATATTTTATGTATTTATGTAAAAAAAACATAAAAATAATAATAAATGCAAAACGAAAGCAACACAAAACGAAATATCCCCTGTTCGCGCAGCAGCCAATAAGAAGTCAACGAAATGAAACGAACTAATAAACTGAAGAAGAAAATGCCAAGCCCACTGAGACAAATGCCCACAGTTGCACTTGTTGGTGCCAAATGATTGTCACTAGTGAAACGAACTGGTAATGGTACATACAAAACGGTCTTTTCGTATCAAGATAACTTTAATTTTAAGCACATTAATTGTAAATCGAAGCGGCAGACATGCCTTTACCGACACTTTTTGCGGACAATATATTCCAATTTTATTTAATAGCATTAAATCTGTCAGACAAGTCTGTCTCATCAGTGCTGTTTTTGGGCGTTGATATTCAAGGTTTCCAATGTGGTGCATTCGAATTATTTTTTTTTTATTTTATTATATGTAATTTAATACCAGGAAAAGTGTGTTAAAAAAGACAAGTTAAATGCTAGATATGTTAAGCGCGAAATTGGTTTCAGAACGGTTTAAAATAATTGAGCCATGTTCAGCTGTTTATCTAATTAGGTAGTAATAGCTCGATTACAATGTTGCTGCAAAATGATAGCTTTGCCAAAAATCATACCAACTACTCTCAAAATGACGTAAATTGAAATAAAATTGGGTTTCCAAGCACATTGTTGCGGTTTATTTGATGATTTTTCGACTCATTTGTACGAAAATATGTGGATTCTAGATGATTCTACAAACTTCTGTGAACAAATATCCGTGTGATTTTTATGCAGAGAGAAATAAATTCTCTTGTAACTTTTCTTTCTCTATAAGGCGATTGCCAACAGTTGCACTCATTGATATCAGATGGCTATTGCTGTGAAATGAACTGGATATGACACAGATAGGCAAAAATGTATTTCTATACATTATTTATTTTAATATTTATTTCTATGTTAATTTTAGAAGTATTTGTCAGTTTTCATGCATGCGTCTTGTTGATTACTTCCCATTGATGCGTATTTGAAAACAATTACATTGTACATATTTTTTAATGTGCCAATATTAATATCTGTATGTTATGATCCCTGTTTTGTAATAAAAAGGACATATTGTCTAAAAATAAAAGCGTCTATAACTTTTATAGATAGGAATAATATAAAAACTCGTGTAATAGGTTTAAACAGATTTTTCTTGTTTGATAGGGTTTGAGGACAATTTGCTTCAAGTTCATGCTGGTTCACGACCTTTTACTAGCTATATAAAATCAATGACAATAATCTATAGAATAATACATAGTACAGCATACTTTTAGGCGCAATATATATCTTTTGAAACATTTACGTTGCTCGATTCAACGGAGAGTGTCTGAGGTGGGCGGAAAATCTCTATATTATTCCCATATATGAAAATTATGTTTTAATGTGTTGTTTTCACAGTGAAAATTTCCACAAGGTACTCCTTGCTCGTGAGAAAATTTAGCGGTATTGCATGCTTTTCTTGCATTGGTTTCCAACATTGAAACCCGATTATATAGTGGAAATATAAGCAGCATTATGGGCTCTTTTGGTTTGATTTTCAACTCCGCCATCGGAAGAACAAATGATTTTATGCCATAATATATTCTGTAATATTTTTGAAAAATTGTGTCTATGTATTACAATTCCATCATCATTATTCCCTTTTGCAATGGCAGATGAATTTAGCTGTTTATATCATCTATTTGCATTGGACTTCTGGTGAAGTTAAGTAATTTCCTATATTGTGCGATTTCGTTCCGTCCAACAGCTGCTAGAAATTCGCTTCAAAATCAGATGCCATCTATTTATATAGAGTTTCGCCGTGAAAAGTCCGCGAAGTAGTAATCTAAACACCAGGAACCGGTTTCCTGAATAAGTCGATTTTTTGATCACTTAAGCTGAACATAATTGCATACAGAACATACATTCAATAGTTACTACTTCCTTTATCATCATTGAAAATGTATCAGCAAGGACATTAACCCGAGATAACTGTTATAAAATTCTATCTAAATCGTTCTTCCGGTGCACTGATGAGATAAATAAACAAAATATGTTGAATAGAAATACTTCTAGATTATCTATAACTTCAGTATGCCTAATATTATTCTAATATTATATTTATATAATTATTAAGTCAGAACATCACGATGATATCCACTCAAATATTATGAAGATAAATCAACCATGGTGTTTTCTCGCCAAATTTCGTACAACCGACAATTTTATTACGACCACATCTACCTACTACGCCGTTTAAGCAACTGTGGTGTGTTACCAAAGTTTAGGTCATTTGATGGATAACTCTCGCAATGGAAGAATAGACGAAAAGAATTTCTGTATTCGTGTGTGTGCTCTTAGGTAAAAAAATTAAAATAAAATAAAAAATCATACAAAAAAATTCAACGAATCGAAATCAATTAAAATTAAGTAAATCAATTTCCAATTGGAACATATAACAACAATCGATCAATCACAATTTGTGGGGACACAACACGGCAGTTGAGAAAATGTTCAGAAAAGTGACAAAATCTATTAAGAAAATAAGAAGAAACGTATGAAAATCGGACCAACCATATAAATGATGAAACAAATTTTTCCAAGAAGAAAAAAAAATTGCAAAAGTAGTGGTGTGGTGTAGTAAAAATAGTAAAGAAAGATAAAGGAAAAAGAATAAGAGGCGAGGGAGAATTGAAAAAGGTGAATAAAAAGAAGAAACAAGAAAAATGTAGCAATTTTTTTTAATGAGAATTAGTTTATCAATAAAGGAAAAAAGTATAAACCCTAAAGAAAAGAAACGAAGAGTGAGTAAAAGAATTTGTGTGTGAGAGAGGGAGTGCGAAAGTGAGAACTAAACGAGAAAACGGAATAACGAGAGTATAATTCGAAGAGAGAGAGAGAGAGTGTGTGTTAAGTGCGGGTGTTTGTTATGTTCTTTATATTTTTTTTAAGTAAGGAAGTGTATGGAAAAGTGAAAAAACGTAAGGAAAATTCAATAAATTTCATTAAAATCATGAAAGTGATAGTAATGTGAAAGGTATCGCCAAGAGAATTACTAAACGTTTTGATATCCTATCGGAATGTTTCCATGAAAGTGCATTTGTTTCGGTATTAAAAGAAAAATAAGACGACGAACGACCATCATTTAGGAAGCAAAATCGCATCGGAGAAAAAATAGCCAAAAAGGCAAAGGAGCTTGTCACAGCCATACAGCTAGCACAAATAAAGAAAAAGCAGTCTCCAATTTTGTTAAGCAGTCTATAAGCTAATTCAGACCGATGACAATCATTCAGTCAGTGAGCTAGGCCTGTCATTTTTTGGTCGTGCATACGTTTGATTGTGTCGTTGTGGTGGTGTTGCCATTGGTGTAAATTTTTCGTCGTGTGTGCCTTCCTTTTTTGCCACCGTCGCAACTGCTGTCGCGGCCGCTGTTGTTTCTCCAGCTGCTGCCAATTTGCCAGCTCTTCTCTGTCATTGTCATTCAAATTGTCGGAAAACGAAAATGAATATTAAGAAAAACTGATGTGTGTGTGTAAAATTTTCTCGTGCGTTTTCCTTACTCACCATTTTTGTGCGTGTGTGTTTTTTGGTTCATTTCTATTGTCATTTGGTTCAAGCTATTCTGCAAAGGTAGCTCCCAACAAAAATTGCTGCTATTACAACAACTATTAACTATCATAAGCAAGCTTCAAATCAAACAATATAAAGAGAAGGAAAGAACAATAACACAAAGGCTTCATAACCAAGGCTGTCGAACAATTGTCATCACTGTAACAAAGCGCCAGCGTCAGCCCCCACTCATCTACGTGGAAGAGGAGATATACTAAAAGGAAAAAATAAAATTCTCCAAAATTTCCCGTGCTTTTCCCTAAACAATTTCTTGTGGTGATTGTCAATTTAGTTTTTTCTAGTACGTCTATTGTATTCACAATTTTTGGTTTCCTTTTTGTTTCATTTTTCTTTAACGAAAGAGAAAACAATTAAGGATACACTCAATATTCATTGTGCTTCCTTAAACAAATTGAACGAAAAAACGAAATTATTGTGTGGAGGATTATAGCCTGCATACGAAGCGTAAAATTATGTAAAGGAATTTCCTCGTATTTTTTGTTTTCCTCTATGTACGTATGTGTATGTGTGTGTATGAAATTTCCCATTTTCGTGTTTCCTTTTTGAATTTTCCGAGGCATGTGTGATTTTAGTTTTCATTGATCTCATATTTGTTCGTTATTATCTGGTATTTCTTTTATTTTCTTTTCGCTGCTTCTATTTTCTGTTGTCTATTGTCGTATAACGTCATACCTTTTACCGAGCACACACACACACATAAGAAGAACGCAATTGCTTTCAGGGATGTGTAAAATGTGTACCCATATGAGTTTTCTTTTTGCAACGAGCTTAAACATTTACATACGCTGAATGACTTGTCATGAGGAAACCCGCGTAGGGCCCTGCGGAACCCAGAAAAACAGTTGATTTCACTCGTCCTGTAAAATAAATGTCTCACGTGTTGGATGAGGCTATTCAAATGCGCGTAGAAGCTTGTGGGTATTATGCTGAGAAATTAACAATGTCTAGCGTAGCCCCTTATTTTACGAAAATTTCGAAATTTTAGCCATAAATAAAACCAGGCGATGCAGAAACAGCTAAATCATTTTTTTTTGAGCTGTAAAAGAGAACCAGTCAATGATTGTGATATTTTACGGGGCTACGTATTCAAGAAGAAAACTATTTAATTGGTGGCTTTTCGTGATGAGGAACAATGAGTGGATTCGAAATTGTTGTGCGGACAGACGGTCTTTGCTTTGATTTTGTTAAAATTTATTTTTTTGAGCAGTGTTTGGACAGAGAATATACATAAAAATATAATTAAATATTGGTCGATTCTGACGATTTTTGTAGTTAAAAAATTTCTTATATTATCTTTTCATAACAATGTTTAATTTTTTCCGTTGCTTAACATTGCTCCCTTTGCCTTTTTTATAGGGAGCGCTGACATTTTGTTAATAACTGTAATTGAGCCGAATTTGCGTTAAGAAACATGCTACTTTTATTACATAGTTTGCTATAAAACGGAATATCGCCTAGCTTAGTTTGCAAGTTCATTAATAGTTGCTTAAAGAGGAGGTAGGCGTGAAAGAAAGGACAAAAAATGTCTTAATGGTCGTCTCTAATATACTTTTTGTTTGCAAATGAAACGTTTAAAGGCAGATGCTTGTAAAGGCAAATGCATGGTTGTACCTAGGACAGTCGCATGTGACCTTTCTATATAAACTTAACTCTTTAAATATTTAAACTAAATAGCACGTATTTCGATTTTTTTGGCAGCCTCTCTTTAGTTAGAAAACCCGCTGCTGCAAAGAAAACTAAGGCCTAGGCCAGAAAGTGAATAATTCACAGAGCCTGAATTTCATACGGAAAAGTTTCATTAAGCTTATAGAAAGGCGTTTATATTTTGTTTAAGAAAAGTTTCAATGATGTGCACTATTACGTGCAAAAGTAAGAACAATTTTCAAAAAGTAAAGGCCTAGGTATATGAAGTCATACATATTTCGTTAAATTTTTGTCAGTGTGGAAAACATCTAATGCTTGAACTGGCCCTAATTGTGAATGAGCTAATAAGTGATTTCGGTTGTTCCTATAATGCTTGCATAGAAATTGTCGGTAAGAAGTGTTTGAAAGTCGCATAAAAAGTTCAAAGAAGGTCGAGAATGATATGGAGACAAAGAAGACCACGCGCTACTATCAACCTCTAATGATAAAAGTCATTTCCCCCAAAACCATAATTTGCTGCTCAAAAACTGAGATCTTCAATTAGGTATCCTGCCGTTGGGTTTCTACACTTTAATCGGCTAGGTTAGTACAACTTTAGAGGGTAATTTGCATGACCTAATGTTGCTTCTAGAGTTTTTCACCAAAAATTCCACTTTAATCTCCGAAGTTTTTTTTTGCACCTAAGCGACTTTTTACACCAAACGTTTTCTATGGAATATTAAGTTCAACTTTTACACAGCATTTGAAATGTTATTAGACCAGACACACGCATGTAACTAGATAGTTACCGTTATTTCCAAGTTATTTCTGTATTTTTTTCGCAGCAAAACAAATGCAAACGTCGCTAGTGTTTGGGCACCGACGCTCGTTTGTATGAAAGATTTCTTCAACGCTAAAATATGCAATAACTTTATTCATGAATTGTATTACAGAGGCAAATGGAAGTGTTTTTATTTTATCCCCGAAGGGAATTCGCTATTCGCAAACATTTTGTGCAGATATGATATGATATATGATGACATGATATTTGATATAATATATAAATATTTTTTTTTTGGTTTAAGGTTAATGTTGACCCCAAGTGGGAATCCCTTCCCCATATAAAACAGCCATTGATTATTTCTTCCTGCGCCTTTTCACTTTATAGTAGACCTCACAGGGATTGTGCAAATGGAAAGTCATTTGAAGAAAACTTAAAGACATCACCCATCGTCTTGATGCGAAATAAATGTTCCTATAATTTTTTATTACAGAAATTTTGATGTTTGGTGTATTGTGCACCAAATTTGATTGGGCAAAGACAACAAAAGAGCAAGAGATCAATTAAAAAATTGTAACAGTGTGCCATTCAATGAAGGCTAGTTATTTCCTTTACATTCCTTCCTTCTATGTTGCTCTAAGCTGGTACTCTTCTGTGTGGAATTGACGGCAAAATAGGTACTTTTGTCATTAGCGGCAGCCCTAAGACAAAATACGAACATTTTCCTATTTTGTACGCTTTGCACGAACTATCATCTCTGATTCAGTGTACTGACACACTACGCTGTATTTCCCTGCAGGGCCGCCTCTCTATTTTTTGTGGAAACAACGCTTATTTTCTTGTTCTGTTATTTCTGTGCTTTCTACTACCAAATACAGCAACCTCGTTCTTATTCTATCGTTAGCCTTTTTTTGACAGATATTTGTCTGTTGGTTTTATCTGGTGGTTGTTATTTTAACACAGAATAAGTAAGGTATATTTTTCGGCATTTTCGTTAGATACTTTTATTATTCTTCTATCTTTATTGCTTTTGAATATATTTTTTGCTTTTTGTTGTTGTTATCTTCTCCAATTTGATTTGTATCAAAAACATGACGTCAGTTTTTTTTCTCAGCTTCTTTGGTGTCATTGTCAGCTTTGCTCGTCGTCCCAACGTTAATTAATTTGACGCTGTTTCGTCTTCTTCGTCATCTTCATTGTTTATCATGTTGTGCTTAACATGTTTAATGCGTTTGTGTGTAAGTAAGTCTGTTCAATATTACACTAATTTGCTATTAAATTGGGTGCTATTAAAAAGCTTACAACCACCCGGAGATACAATATACGGCCATAGACCCAACCGTCAATATTACGGCTACAACAACTAGTTAGTCGCAAAAAAGTGATAACATAAAAAAACATGCTGAAATTGTTGTAAAATATTAAATTAAAACAAGGTCATTTGTTTATTAGTTGCTATTGCCGTATTGCTTGTTCTTGTTCTTCTTAAGACATTTTTGATGTGGCCATTGATTTTTTTCGGGTGCCAAGTTTTTCGTAAATTTTCACATTTCTTTTGTTGCTGTTTATGCTTTCAATTGGTTTGATGTTTTTGTTGCTGATTTTATAAATGATCGATATTTATTATAGGAAGAAGAATTGGTTGCGCTTTATAAATATAATGGTGAACCCCTCAAGAGGTGTTTCGTAAGATTCTTTATCAGCTGATTTATGTCACGGGTA
Source organism: Philornis downsi (assembly GCA_019455685.1). NCBI lineage: Eukaryota > Metazoa > Arthropoda > Insecta > Diptera > Muscidae > Philornis > Philornis downsi. The sequence continues at coordinate 530,128 of JAHXMU010000035.1, read as the reverse complement.
CATGTTACGTTAGGTCTTCGAAATTGCTCCTAAAATTTTGTCATGCCAAAGACGTCATATTACAAGGAGATTTTATTGAAATGAAGGGAAAGAGAGAATTGGCAAAAACGTTTGAAAAGTGAAAATGTTGTATGGATGTGAAATATGCATTCTAAATGTTGATTATAGACGAGCATCTGTGTGGTAGGTTGGATCGGTATAAGCATGCGAAATGATGTTGCATGTGGTACTGTTCAACAGTCGGGATAGGCACCAAGTTTCAAAAACTAATGGCATCCCATAAAATTTCGATAATCTTAGTGCAATGAAAGATTTTCGAAGCATTCTGTAACGAGAGCTTATTTGCATTGTTAATTAAAAGTTGTTCGTATTCTAGGTGAGGAAATTCAATTTTCTCGACAACTTACAGACATAGGTCGACATTGTGATGCAATATAAAGGCGTTATAAGCTTATTATATTTCCCAACATAAATATAATTTTGTGATCCTGGCCGTTCTTGAAGAAAAATTCTTGTGAGAATTATTATTTTGTCAGTTTTTGAACAGCGTTGCCAGATGTCGACAAAAAATGTGTTGCAGTGACCAAAATGAAGAAAAAGAATGGAAGCTTATTCACAAAAAAACATTAATAGACAGGCGCATGACATTGTCCGTATAAATCTAAAGCGGATTTATAAACCTCTTCAAGTTTCGAAGGAACTGAAACAGTTTTGTAAACATTTTTTTAAATAAAATTGTTAAGGTACCTCTTATGGACGGCTTTTAACACTCAAAAAGATTGGAACAGGATTTATCATACCAGAAATTCAAAACTGAGCGGTAAAAATTTGGTTTTTGGAGTTGAGATATGTATTTTTTTTATTTTGGATCCATGCTACTATAGGTTTCCTAAATACACAATTTCACGAGAACATAGTTTCGTTAAAAAAAAATGCACACAACAATATATGAGAAACAGATTTCAAATTCTTGACAAAAGTCCAAAAAAATTAGCGCTGTTTGTCAACTCAGAATTTTTTTCAGTTCTCTTGTGATTCCCGACATGTGTCAAAATCAAACATGCTCAGTTAGGTATTACTTACTTGAGTAGCGACTAGGATGGACATCCCTATCTATTATATGCCACATGTAGAAAATAATTTCAATTTGTCATCGATTTCGTTGTCGAAAACTTTTTAAGCTAGAACATTTGGTTTCATCTGCACAATATGACCCAGCCAATGCTATCGCTGTGTATTGATGCGCTTGACCACCGTGTTGGTGTCGATATATAGGTTACATAGCTCGGTGTTCATGCGACGCTGATACTCCGTTTATGACGATGAGAGTATTTTTCGGAGTATTTTCCTTTCGACATCTGCCAGCACTGATCCATCTCCTTGTGTCGCTACACAACAGGTAACACCGACGAAAAGACAGGTCAAACCATTGTCTGGTGCAGCCGGATTTTTGTCTGTCAAGAGAAAGCTTCATCATTAGATTACTCGCTCCGACCATAGTAAAATCTCTTACCAAGCAACTCTTATCTTAATCTCCATGCTGCTATCATTCATTTAATTTACAGCGTAGTCGATGTAGGTTCTAGTTATCAATGTTCATACCGAGTCCCAAGCGAATAGGCTCTTTGTTCATTGAAACAAATAGACTTGTTTTGTCTTCGTTTACCTTCAGATCCATTTTTACTGATTTAAATATCACTACTATGGCTGCCATTGTTGCTTTGTGATAGCAGTCGCCGTGGTTTTCATGGTTTTGTGCACCAAATTTCGGAATTTTTGGACACAACTTGCTTTTTCTTTATCTTGCCATGTTCTTTGTCATGCAGCTCATAAATATTTTTTTTCGATAAAGTTTTATTGCACCATTGTAAACGTTTCCGTAGTAGAAATTGGTTCAATGTGGCACAAACTGTAGCAATCACCGCAATCACCAAAACCACTTTTTATATCGTACTAAACCAAGCATATCTCAAATTTGGCAAGGATGTCTATAACAGTAAGATCCGCCTTTTTGTAATAGATTGCAATTGCCGCCATTTTAAATAATTATGGGACACTCGATTATAGAAACTGCTAATAATTCTAAAACAAATTATGTAAACTCTTAAAGATTTCCCATTTAAATGACGTAATTGAGAACCTATCAGAGTAAATGAAAGAGTACAATACTCTAATTTCTGGCGAGACAAGTGTGAAAAACTTCTCTCATGTTTAAACAAAATTAGTTATCGTTCTATCTTACGTCTAAAATATTTCAGTGTTACCCACCCTACGCTTCAGAAAATTCCTGAAACGACTCCAAAAACCCTTTTATCGATATAAAATCCCTATTTTCTTTCGATAATTACAAGTAAATTAAAAAGTTCTAATTTATTCGTAGCTTATTAATGTACAGGGTGGGCCATATGAGTGTTGGCGATTTAATTCTTCAATTTCTCGGTAACGCGCTGCGCGGAGTGGCGGGGTAATATGTTGTTCGCTGCGCCGCTTCCTGGAAATTTAGTCGCCATGAAGCCGTACACGGGAGTGCAGCGTGCATTTTGTGTCCGAGCGTATTACGAAAACAATAAATCAGTGATTACTACACGACGTTTGTATCGACATGAACACGGTTTACACGATTTAAGTGAAGTTCCAAGCGCCAATGTGATACTAAAATGGATCAGAATGTTCGAAACAACCGGCTCAACAGTACCAATTACGGTTTGTGGTCGCCCAGTTTCTGCGAGATCAGCGGACATTGTGGAGCGTGTTCGTGTTTCAGTTCAGCGAAATCCGCAACAGTCAACACGTAAGAGAAGTCAGTCTTTGGATGTCAAAAGAACAACTTTACGACGAATTTTGAAACGTGATTTGCATTTGAAGGCTTATAAGATTCAGATAGTCCAAGAATTAAAACCCGTTGATGCCAATAACCGACTTAACTTTGTCAATTTGATGCTAGAGCGGTTCAACAATTTCAACAACGTGATTTTTAGTGATGAGGCCTATTTTCACCTTAATGGCCATTGTCGCAAAATTTCGGTTCTGGTCCGAGACTAATCCCCGACGCTTGCATGAACGTCCACTTCACAGCCCTAAGCTTGTCGTGTGGGCTGGGATAACGTCAACCGGTATTATTGGATACTTTTTTGGATACTTTTTTGAGGACGAAAGAGGGCATGCGATGACGGTTACAGCGATCAATTATTGCAACATGCTAGCAGACTTTTTGGTGCCAGCTTTGCAAGAACTTCAAGGCAATACCTCGAGGATGTGGTTTCAACAGGATGGGGCCACATGTCATACGGCTAGGGTATCCATAGAATTGCTGAAAAATGTTTTTCCTGGAAAACTCATTTCGAAAAGGGTGGATATTGAATGGCCCCACGTAGCCCCGATCTCTCTCCATGCGATTATTTTCTATGGGGCTACCTCAAATCGGTAGTCTACGAGAATAATCCGACCAATTTAGAGCAGTTGAAGAGGAACATTATTCATGAAAGTAACAAAATACCAAGAACAACTTTTCAACGAGTTTTCCTAAATTTGCGACTTCGGTTCCAAGAGTGTCAAGCAGCCGAGGAAAGCCATTTGGACAATATTATTTTTAAGTCTTAAAAATTCCCATGCTTCTACTTTTTAAAAATACAAATATATTTTTTTTATGTTTCGTATTTTTTTTTTAATTGAATATTTAAACCGCCAACACCCTTATGGCCCACCCTGTATATATATGTATATATATAAAACATTCAAACAAAAACACGGTCATAATTGCTTACATACTGTAAAGCGGTTCGAAATGCCTTTCAGCGGTATTCTGATGAACGCAAATAAATACTATTCATGAATTGCATAAACAAAAATTCGTATTTCTTACATATTGGCAAATTTAGCAGAAAAAACCAAGTCGCATTTTTCGCCGTCATCGGAGAAGCTTTTGAATGGGCAACATAGAAAATAGTGGGTGGTATTCCTTCCACATACTATGTAATTTGGGCACCGTAACCATAATTGAATATCAAATTTGGCAAAAAATTAACAAACTTGGAGTTTATTGTTAGTATCGCTATCTACGTACGATCCTGCATTTCAGAATGTGAATTTATGAGTGCTACCGAGCTCACAATGGATACAGAAGTTTATGTTTTATTTCTAAATAAATGAACATTTTTTAAAATGGTGTATTAAATTTTGAATTACAACCAAAATACTTAATTTGACTTTCTGAGTAATTTGGCTGCTTTAGTGGCCATTAAATGATATATATTTCATGGCATTAAATTTACTAGCCGTAAAATGTGAAATACGAGAGTGGTAAAAAACTCTCGAAAAGGTTAATCCCTTCCTACTCTCTAGAAAAGCTATGTATCCCTCTGGCTGGCTGATCCCGTTCCCTGGCAGGCAATACTCTAGGCAGGTTTGCTGAAACTGATTATTTTGCCGCTTTCAATTACAATATTGATTTGGGGTCTTTGTTGTTTGTTATTTTATAAAGTTGTTCGACTGTGTAGTCCACAGTTTCTTAATTGTTCACGTTCCACTCACAATAAGCAGCTTCTTATTCCTAAAATAACAACACTACTCATGTCGTCGTCAAAAGACACTTTCAGACTTTACTGTAAAATTTTGTTTTCAATTAAATTGTGAGCAGGCTTTATTACATACCGATTATCTTATATTCCAGATTATATACCGATTAACTTCTAACTTTTGAATTAGTTTTTTTTTTCATACTTTTTTTGTCTTTAGTAATCATATTTCTTTAAAATCATATTATATTTTTATAAATTTTATAATTTATTTTTATTACTTGTTTTTTAAACTTATAATATTGAACAGATTAAATCTAATTGTTGCATATTGTAATTTACTTATAATTGGCGGGAAGGCTTTAAATTACAAGCCAAAAATAAATAAATAAATAATAAATAATATGGGGATTAAGAATCAAGTTGCATTAACATATTTGAAAACTTTGTAAGGTGTTTAATTAACACTAATAAACAAGCTGACATCTCCGCTGGCTTAGAAGTGGGTACCTTCAATTATATTGCATTACGTACCCAAGTTTGCAAATTTAACGGTGTTTGCATTCCGTGTTTAAGGAATGAAATACGAAGCAAAAATTTCAAAAATAAACTAGCATTGAGATGATCTGGCCTTTTGTGCGAAGTGGTGAAACTAACTGCAATTGTAAACACATTGAGGAGAATTGTCGCTGTAATGGTTAAAATGTCAGTCTGTAAATATCCTTTGTCTAATACGAATTTCCTTCTACAGGCTGGCGCATCGTTCGTGCTGGAATAAGAAATTCAAATAACTTTTAATCAATGTATTTCATTTTTTTTTGTATCGAAAATTCAGTTTTGTTTTGTTTTGATGGTGGGTGGAGAAGATTAAGCCCAGGAGAACTCAACTTTACGCTTGTCCTCTTACTCACTTCAGATTTGGTAGAAGGTTAATGATTCATTTGGAATCTAAAATTGAGATAAAATTTTTAATTAAGTCCGCATAGAGACACCGCATGCGGCTAAGATTTTCGTTACTAGAAATGCAAACAAATGGAAATCACTGAAAGGTGAAACAGCAATTAGTAGCTTTAACGTAATACAAACTGAGAGTTTGGCCGAATGGATAGAATATTCCTGTTAGTCCGTAGTGCTGCATATTTTGGTGTCTATTACGAGTTGAAACCGATGAACAAATAGTAAATTGTATTAATTTTCCATCGTACACTCACTCAGCAGCTGCAAAATGGTGTAAAACAGTGTGTCATCTTTACACCGTGCCGGTTTCTTTTTTATGTTCTCCTTTTAAACTAATTGAGAATTTGTGGAATATGTCTCACCATTTTCCGTTCAAAAGTATGTTCATAGCACAAGTTTACCTACCAAATAACGTGGATGGTCTGGTCGGTGTCGTCGACACCATAGTAATTGCTTTTAATTAGTCTGATGTGTAAACAATGAATAACAGTTTCCAAACTACATTTATAGACAATCGTCGAATGTCTTACATTTAATAATGGCTCACACGTATTTGTATGGACACATCACCGTCATTTAGTAGAACATTTCAGATCAGGTTTACAGGGATCATTATTAGATATAATTTTTGATTGGCGGATTTTCTTCGATCAGAGATCAAATTGAACTTAAACTTAGAATTATTTTTTAGGTTGTTCATTGCTTACTGTTTAAAATTTGCAACTTAATCTCCGAGGAAGAACGGTATGTCTGAAAGTATCTGTGTAAAAATGTAAGCTGTTATAAAATAGAAATATAAATCCATTAGTTTTGCATGAGATTGAATGCATTATTTCTCATAGAATTATCCGATTTTGGTCGAATATGCATTGTTTTGTTAGATAACTTGCTGCCATTTAAGCTGTTATAAAATAGAAAGAGAAATCTATTAGTTTTGCATGGCATTGAAGGCATAATTTTGCACAGCAGAATTATCCGTTTTAGTCGAAAATGCATTGTTTTGTTCGATAGCTTGCTGCCATTTTCATGGTAAATCCATGATATCTCTCTCATAGAAATTCTTGTCTCTATTGGCAAAAAAGTGGGGCACTCGGTTTCAACAGGTTTCTCTACTATAGACAGGAACTGGTTGTAATCGCCCGGTACCAGGTCCGTGCTATAATGTGCATGACTAAAATCTCCCAACCGAGCACAATTCCTCTCGTATTGACCGAAGCCGGCCGCTTCTGGGCGACGACCCAATTGTTGATAATATAGGTCCGAATTAAGAGTTTAGCCGTATGGAAGCAGCCCATAGTAGGTAATTCCCTGCAAATCCCACAAAACACAGCAAAACTTTCTTGACCATCCATCCTGGCTTGGCCATCGTTTGCACCGGACTGCAAATAGTTATTTAGTGGAATGTTTAGCTCCTGGACAGTCAAAACAGTGATTTCAAGGCAGTCGGTTCTATCTGCATCTTCGTCAATTTGCCTTTCCGATCGTGGTGCATGTTTGACGTAAAAATTACTTGAACGCAATTGATGAAACCAAAATTGAGCGGGTTTGGCGTTGCAATATGAGGAACACAAACACTGTTCACATTTTCAGTCGCCTTACTTGCGTTTTCCCCTTTGTCGAAGAAAGCCTGTAAAATCTGCCGTATATTTTCTTTGTTGGAGTCCAATTTTGATGCGCGCTCGAACAAAGCTTAGTCAAAATATCACAAAGCCATCTGATTAGTTTTTTGAGTACGAAACTTTTATCTTTCTAAGGCTACCTAGGATAGCCCACTTATACAATGCGCGGGATACACATTATTAAAGTTTTTTAGTAAGAAACTAATAGATCTCTTACTATACTTCATATTACTGTTACATTTATTGTACTTTAACAACTAAATACGGTTTAAATACTACAATTTGCCTATTTGAACAACGAACATAAACAGAATGTCGTGAATTATCAGTATGAAAAATGTAAGCTGTTATAAAGGGGCAAATAATAGAAAAAATCTATCTTTGGAATGAAGAAGTAATGAGCTGCGTATATATGTACCCTTACTATTTTGAAAAATCCCATTTTATCTTTTATCTTTTGGGACAAACTGACGTCAAATGTATGAAGCAATCATCAGTTGATAGATTCGAGGGCTCTGGCAACTCTTTTCCGATCTATGTCATTGTTGCCATACCAGCGGCAAGAACAAATAAGTGATTTGATGAAGTACTGAAACACTCTTTTACTCATATTTAAAGTGAAATCAATTAAAATTTGACCCTTAGAAGGCGGTTATAATCATACTAATTATTGATTATATACCGGACATTAAAAGTATTACTCGTACTCTTACTTTTTTCGTTTCTTTTCCATAACACATAGATTCAATGCCCGACAGTTTCAGAAACCCGGTTATTCGAAAAATATAATAGCTTTTTCTGAAAGTTCGTTATACTCGACTAATAGACAACGATTACACGTTCTTGATAAGAAATTCAATTATGTCTATGTTAACCTTCGTTGGGCTTTTGGTTTGCTCTTTGCCCGTTTATCTCTACATGGAAAACAGTTTTTGGAAACCTGTGAAGAAAATTCTAATTTTTTTAATTTTAATATACATTCTAATTTACAGTAAACGTGTGCATATTTAGTTTAGCATCAACCTTCATGGCAAATAATAGCAAAAACATGTCACAACATTTCCAAACGTATTTTCGTGAAGAACTTCGGATCACCCGAAATGAAAAGAAGCCAAAAAAATCAGTTGCAGAAAATTTCGGTGCCATTAGAATTGTTTATACGTTAATGGAAACGAAAATTTCAAGTAAAATGCAAACTAGTCCTTAATACGAGGGCCAAACTCACACCAAATCTCAAATTATTACCAATAATTTTCAGTAAATTTAGACGGAACAGAAATGTATCTATTGCTGACATGGTTGTGTGAGCTTCGTATAGACACGTCATTTTTAGCACGGCATGTTGGCCGTTAGCGCTAGGAATTAAATTCCGTTATAGATTTTTTATTTAGAAGCATAACTTTTTTTTTTAATTTTTTAATTTATTTATTCAGGATTGTAATTTCAAGCCTTAAAGCCGATTTGATTAAACTACAATATTACAATATATCTCCTCCATAATTCAATAACAAATACATTTGCAACTTTACAATACTAATTTTACAAAATGTTGTGAATCATAATAGCAGAAAAATACGATTTACAATATGACAGTCTACTTCACTTATTTTAGAATTTTTCACTTTGTATGTTTTTCATCCTAAAATACGGAATTATAACTTTAATTAGAATTTACAGCTACTCCATAATATAACGAAAAATTTAATAACAGATTAAATCGTAAAAATTAATAACTGCGAGGAAATCCAATCGACATGCTTAAAGCTCAACATTAACATTGTTGTCAAAGATTTAAAATTGAAATTTGATTGAATTAATTATGATGATCAAATATATATACATATGTATACCTATATATATGTATGTATTTATAAAGTTTTCTAAGTTAGCACTACTTTCCTAGTTATGTTGTAATGTCCGAAAAATGCTATTTTTATACATTTTGGAAGGCTAGACCAACTATTAATATTTCTGAGGTGAAAACAATTGCATTGATTACAATTAAGTCTATTATAACGGTTAAAAGACGTTAAAAGCTTTATTATAGCTTCCTAGTTCTTCAAATGAAATTGAAAAATTACGATATGGAGTTATATGTGAACTTCAGTTTAAGCCAACTTAATGAAATTTCGATCTTAATCCTTATAATAAAGGCATTTCAGATGACCTTTACAGAATTTAAAAATACGTGAGATGTTTGAGGTGCTTTTATATGCCAACATCTACGAATTCCCTAAATGTTTTCCTGAGATATGTCTAAAACTAAAAGTAGCACAGATAAAACCTAAAAGCACATCCTAAATTCACATATCAAAGCTTATTTTAGTTTCATTGGCATTGCAGCGGTGCCAACTCTGAGAAAGTACCGAATGGTTTCCCTCTTTTTGGTCTGTTGAAGACGACATTTTTATCAACAAGGTGGTAGTACGCGTCGAACCATGTTTTCGTGGGTCTATTCCAGCATAGTCACTGCAGCTCTTAAAATAGACTCCTCCGAAATAATGCACTTATGACGAATAATCCAATCATCAAAATATTTTTCAAACGCATTTCCGGAAAATACAGTTATTGCCGCGAATTCTTTTATATGACTTCTATTGGCACAAAACAATTGCCTCGAGTTGGTAGTTTGTATTTGAGAAAGAGTCATAACAAGTGGATACTGTGGTTGTTCGATGATATTTGTTTAGTTTTTGGCCAGAAATTCATTCACAGTGATAACGTCAGATAACGCCCAATTAATATTCTTCATTTACCGGCATACCTTCTAGCAAGAATTCTGAATGGCTTTGATGTGTTTTTTGTTTCCAGTTTTGGCTGTGTGGAAAATCGACATTCCGAATCTTGTTAACCGATTTTCATGTCAAACTCGTAAACCCATGTCGCATCACCAGATATAATATGTTTTTCTCGCTTGTTTTCAGCGATCTTTACGTGACAGAGTTTTGAAGAAAATTAAAGGTTTTCGGAACTGACAATGTGTTTCGTTTCCGAACAATCATGTAAAATGGCACAAATTGATTCGTGAGACACGGAAAGTTAGCGTTTTTAAGTAATCAATTCCTGGTACTTTTTTTGATTGAATGTGTATAAACACACTCTCCATTCATTATAATTTATGATCTCAACCCCGACAAGTTTTTACCTAGGCAGTTTAGAAGCAGAAACTTACCGTAAAGAATACCATTTTATAACCTCTTCATTCGCGGTTTTAATTATAATTTCACGTTGGGGCTAAAATGTTTAAATGGCAGATGAATTTATTACATCGTGGTTTTCTTTTTGACGCCGTCTTTATTTCATTGTATTAGCGTGTGTATGCTTGCCATCCTATTATTATCTGGCATATTGTTGACAATGTGCATACATACCTATATGTACATATATCCTTTAGTTTTCAAGTTGTTTCTTTATTAATCATTATGAATATGCTGTTTGCTGCACTGATTTATCATAGTACTGTCTGTATCCCCTACTGTCATGTTCAAAGCATTTTTATTGTTGCCTCGTGTTAATAATCTTATCAGCTGGCTAGATTTATCTACTTCATTATTTTATCTTATCCAGTTCGTTCGTATATTTGATTACTTGTTAAACATATTGCAAATTGTATTTTACCCGCATTAGTATCTATCTGTCGTCGGTCACATACCACGATGGATAAGTGCTCCTTGAAACAAAATAAGAAAATGTTGCATTTTTTTATTTGTTTTATTTAGACTAAAGGCAAAATTTCAAAAAGACCTTAAATTGGGAAGCACTAGCGCAAATAATTATATGGCATATGATAATAAGAACAGTGTGATACAGTGACAGTAGATAGTACATCAGAACAGCTCATTGAATAAATAAGAGTTAGCAATAATAAAGCTTTAGAAATAAATTTACGACGGTGGCATGATAATTCCCCGACATTTAAAGTAATGTTATTTTTGATGATTACAACGTTTTTGGATTACATCTGATACACTAAAAATTTTCGCGCTATCGTTCATAATCGTTCATTATTACATTGCTGTACATTCCAGTTGTATTGGAAAAATTTGAACTTTCAGAAAATGCTTTATGAAACACGATAATGAAAAAATCGCCTTACGAAAGCTTCTCAAATGGCATCTTGGGAATAATTTTTTCCCATAAAGCTTCCAGTTTAGTCAGCCAGCTGTGAAAACTTGCTTTTGCTTTTAATCGTGAAGAAATAGATCAATTAGCCTTGTCTCTTCTGGTACCTACCAAATCATTGGCTTGTTTAAGCCATATATTGTTAGGTTCATATCTTCTATTCAGTTACACTAAATTCAACCAAATTTGGTACAAATTAATTTTAATTTTTAATTAAATTAATTTAATTAATTTTTACAAATTAAAAGTTTGCTAATGTCTAATTTACTACCAAGCCATTTAAAAAGTTTTAAATTATTTCCTGATTCTTACAAAAGGCACATTCTACAACACTTTCAGACTTTACTGTAAAATTTTGTTTTCAATTAAACTGTGGGCAGCCTTTATTACATACCGATTATCTTATATTTCAAGATTATATTCCGATTAACTTCTAACTTTTGAATTAGTCTTTTTTTTCCATACTTTTTTTTTTTTGTCTTCAACGATCATAATGTTATATTATATTATATGTCATATTATATTTTTATAAATTTTATATTTAATTTTTATTATGATGAATTGTTGCATATTGTAATTTACTTATAATTGGCCGGAAGGCTTTAAATTACAAGCCAGAAATAAATAAATAAATAAATAAATAAATAATGTCCTATCTGGGAATGAAGAAGTCTACCTTTTAAATCAATAAGGGGTTCTTCCAAAATTCAATCTTCCCTCTGTAATTTTAATTAATAGGCTGCAGGAACCTGAATTGTACTGAGATGAAATGTCTGGTGAAACTTGAGAAAAATCGATCAAGTGCTCTATGTAGCCCACATATTATTAGTTGCATAGGTCCTGTTGAGTGAGTCTAAACATAGAATGCGAATAAGCTCACTGAATATAAGAAAGCGCTTCCAAGAAATGTCTTGTTTTGTTTTCTTATGTGAGATGTCCCCTTTAATATTCACATATTCTTACTGTGTATTCCACTTGATACAGAAAATTGTACAGAAATACTGCCTCCCCGCTTGTAATAATAAAAATATTTATTTTAGATCCTATAACATGAATATATTCTTGGTTGCTGCAAAAGTTGATGTCAATTTAACCATGTCCGAGAGTTAGTTGAAAGTACGATTCAAGTCCTGCCGCTTGAGTTAAGTGGTTGAAATTTTGCACGAAAATTTCTCATAATCTAGGCTGTTAGACTATGTTGGACATAAGCGGTCGAACATGATACGGCGAAAACTTCAAACACATTTGCAAATTTGGGCCTCTGTCGCTTGTTCTTGCTGGTAGCATCTAGATAATGCCATTTTTAACGCGAACTGTTATTATATTTTTCTGTCTCGGCTCGAATTATATCTGTCAGATCTATCTGTTAGTGTGTCATCCCGTAAAGCTTGATTATCGGCTAACCTAACATAGCCTGTCACATCATACTTCCTTCTTAGTTTTTAGTCCTCCTCGCGAAAACTCAAAACATTTTCTTTTGCTCTTTGCTATATTGTTATCTTTATCGTTGTTTTAAATATGATGTTATTCTTGTTGTTTGTCTACATTTCACTGGCCGCCAATGAAGTCCGGATTTCGTAAACTGTGTAAATACTAGGAAATAAATTTAAAAATACACAAAATAGTTGAAAACACGAGGTTTGCAAATTGACAAATTTTATTTGGCTGCACATGATTATGTGAACTGTATGCACCTGACATGCACGGACTATTTGTTGTTAACAGACGTCGTCTGTAGCAATAATTTTTTTTTACATTTAGACAGGCACAAGAAATCTTGACGTAATAATGAAAATTTTAAATCAATTCATAGAGATTTAAAATTTCATTACTACTGACTTTCTTCCTAAACGTTATTCTTAAAACAATTTTGGTTGCGCTCAAATCGATTATTATCTCGTTAGATTAAAAATGTATAATATTGTTGATGGTCTTGCAGTGAGTTAATTTTTAACAGTTAATTATGCAAATTTTGCAGAGAAACAGATGGAAGGCAAAAGAAATGTAATATATTAATGTTACTGAATTGATGATAACATTTTCCCTTCAATATGCAAATTTAAATAAATATTTCAAGTCGATAAAATTTCAAATCAATCTGATGTCTTTTATTAGTCGTTTCCAAGTTAATTTCGGGTCATTATTAATATGTGCGTCGTATGAAAGGCAATTTAAAATATAACCATTTCTAAAGCTAATTATGTTGGTCGTGGAAAATTTTTATTAAATATTTGTTTTACGATAAAAACAAAACAAATGGGCAGGCGTAAACTCGATAGGCAATAGAATATACTTATAGCGTTTATATACATATACCATTGCTCTGCACGGGAATGTCCATATTTGAAAGCCTTTGGTTAGCTATGCCTTATTAAAATAGGCATTCGAAGAGAGTTCCAAGCAAACCATTGAAACTGCTGGTAATCGACGCCGCGGACCTATTTTGACAGTAAAAAATATTTCTTCATAGACACTTTACGTATAGAAAAGAGTATTCATAGGATTTTTTTCATGTACAAAAGTGTCTTCATAACTGCTGTTCATGTAGAAAGTTGTCTTCGTAGGCACTTTTCATAATGAAAAGCTCTTTAAAATGGCTTCATGTAAACTTCTCATATAAGAGTTGAATATAAGTGTATTTTTGAGCTATTATGTCGAATGTAATTTTTAAATTACTGGAGGAATATTGCATTATAACTGTTTTTTTTTAAATACAGCAGAATATGCTAACAGGGTAATAAAATGCGAACTGTATTAGAAAATTTGTATACGAAATTAAATATTCAACTCGAAAATTTCCGAAATATAAATTGGATTATTGTTGTGGGGCCTTTTTAAAATATAATTTTAAAATAATGGACTTTATTCATAATAATTTATTGAATATTTGAAGAACGTTTTTATTATGAAAATTATAATAAGAATAAAATAGAAATCAAGTTGCAAAAATTGATTCCTTTTTTCAATTTTTTTTTTTTTGAGCTTAAACTATACAGTGTACGGTAACAGAAAAAGCCAAATTCAGACACACAAGGTCGACGAAACTATCACCGGATATCATCCTTTCCATATATTTCAAATGTTCTTAGGAAATTAATTCTAACTATTATTAATACATAGACTTAGTACACCCTGGTCCTGTGGTGACGGGTACGGAAGAGTCTAGACATAAAGTAAAAATTTTATGTCCAGTTTTGTAAATATTTATTAAAGAATGGTTTATTGTCAACTCTAGCTCCATCTTATCTGAGACGCTTTAAGAGATTTCTCATATTCCTCATTGGCTAGTCAGTTTTGAAAGTAAGTGTAATACTTTACCAATTATTATTTCGTGAATATTTCCGATAACTAGATGTAGAGACTATTACCACCTACCCTATGACATATAGAATATATATCTCGTACCTACAGCCTCAATTAAATTATGAATAAAATATTCATGTGTAGTATCAAAATTTCCTACTATTTATGCAGCCAAAGTATCTTATTTGTCCTGAATCAATTATTTTATTAAAGCGGTTAATTACGTACACATTATGCTGTAGAATAAGAAGCTATTACAATTAAGCAGCTTGTTGAAAAGTTCAAGGTGTTTGTATCTTGAGGGAATGTGCTCAAAGTCTTAGTATTCCTTTGGCTTCGATTTTTCATAAGCTTTTCCAAATTGGATACTTTACATCTGCTTGGAAATAATATTTATTATACTGCTATGTAAGTCTGGTAGGAAAATCAACATTAGTAACTACAGGGAGATAGGACAATTTAGCAATATACCGAAACCAAAATTAATGGAGAATCTTGTTACTGAGAATCTTACTTTTAAGTCATGTCTCTTACAGCAAGATTTTCTTGGAGCTCTACTGTTATCATTTTTCTGCAATTTACGACTCATGTATTTTTGGGCTTTATTCAAAAGGAACAAACTGAGGAAATTTGTTCTGATTTCAGTATGGCTTTTGATAGGTTTAATCATAATGTTTTAATAATGAAGATTGATTGTATAAAATTTTCTCAAAATCTTCAAATCGTACCCTTCATCTAGATTGCAACGAGTAACGTTTTGTGATGTAGCGTGTAAGGTAGTAAATCTGGTATTTCCCACGACAGTTATTTTGGGTTCTTTGCTAATTTTGTGATTTTAAATGTTATTCAAAATAGTAGCATTCATTATTACGTATAATGATATTCATCTTTTTGAGAAATGGTACATAATTAACTTAACGGAGCTTAACCTTAAAAAGTGCAATTTATTTTATTGGTGGAACTCTATTGCATTTAGTTTCCATCTTTCTGGACTTTGAAGTGTTAATAACACATGGTAGACACTTGGTTTCGTTAAGACATAGGCATAGCAGTTTTTAAGATCTACACTTGAATTCGTTTCTATTGTGTCAAAATTGAATCTGAGCAGAAGTAGTTTTTGTTATTCTTCCTTCACGGTTTAGGCTACAGAAACGGTAGTAACTTTCAGTAGTTTGGGAGTAGGTAGAAGCTCACGAGATTTCCAATACTTGGGAGTAGAAGAATCATGTTTGATAGTGCTTATGTGCGCAAACTCCTGAGTGACGATTTTGATTCGATATTTCTACTTTTGGAGATGAATCTTAATCCATATTACTTAGATGTTTATAAAACAAATTATGCGAATTCTTACCCCTTCCGAAGAAGAATTTGTTCGAACTACAAGCAATTCTGCAATTTGTTGAATTAATGTCGAAATGATAAAGCTTTTTTTAATCAGGCCTTTGAATTGATTTTGACCGGTCTTTGGAGTGTACATTGTTTTTACTCTGTGAATTTAGATTGAAATCGGATCAGTCATTCAAAAGATACAGATAATGATAGGTGGTTGTATCAAGATTGCCGACATTAATTTATCACTGTGCAGTTTCTCTTAGGGCTAAATGTCTCAGACGTGGAACTTAATCTCGCCAACACTTTAACTAAGACTTTATGAACTTTGATTCAAAGCGGACCAGTCATTTAAAAGTTCCAAATTTATTTCAATTTGTTTCATTTCAACCCGCTCTGTGCCTCTCAAATAATGAAATGTAGGAAAGCCAAAAAGATCGATTATATAACATCACAAATAAAATATAAAATTCTTTAATACAATATTAAATGTCGAAAAATATATTGTGGTGATCACATGACACATACACAATAGTCGTGTGTTTCAAACGTCGTACAGTGGCCAGGCACATAAACAATGATAGCTTAATGGTAAATAAAGCGGAGCAAATAATTCAGATCGCAGCAGTTTTAGGTTTTTTTCATAAAACATTCGTTCTTATAACCGGTCACAAACTGCGGATCGCAAACATTTCAGAACTTTACGTATTTTCTGCCGGTTGAGTCTTTCGATCACACTTTCTCCTTCTCTCCTACCGATATCATATATTGTGGGCCTCTGTTATTAATTTCTGAAGAAATATTTTAAGTTAGTGATAATGTTATCTCAAAACGTTAGCAAGTGGTTGTTACTCCGTCCGTTTCACCTGGATTCTGACTCTTTTATTCGAACATACGTGGCAATTCGGTGTGTTTACTGCTTTTCTAATATTAGGCTCGTTTTTTTTTTTTTTTATTGAGGGTAGGCAGAAGGAAATAATCTAGGATGTTAATTTACGTTATTATTTTGTTATTATTTTATTATTATTCATTTTCCATACACTATTATGGCATGCGAAACATTCGGGTTCGTTGTTCTTTTTTTTAAATGTTATGCAAACCTTTAATGATAATTTCCAATTTTCAATTACTTTGTGAAAAGATGGCTTTAGTAACATACATATATCTCGCGTTGTATAAGTGCGATCGGGTTACACTAGATGGCGTTAGAAAGATAGGCAAAGGCAAAGTGCGTCATATTTTACAGTGATTGATTGATTACACTGTCAAGTGTCAAGTCTTGGAGAGTAGCGGTGAGTCGTCGCAAACGATGGCCAAGCCAGGATCATGTTTGCTGTGTGCTGGGATTGCCAGGGAATCATTTACATTGAACCGCGTCTCTTCAGGCTGGACTGACTGAAGGAAGAAGCAATAGCATTTGTATCGCTTTCTGACAACGCCAGGTCACAAACATCGATAGTACCTTGACAGAAGATTCATGAGCTTTGTTGGTGGGAGGTTCTTATGAATCCACTTTATAATTCGACCCTGGTAACAAGTAATTACCACAAGTTCCAGGCTATGACAAATGATTTTGCTGGTGAAAAATTCGTTCCAATGGAAGCTTACGAAAACCGTCTTTCCAAGTTTTTTTTTTGTCAACAGGGGCAAGGGTTTCTATATGAGAGGCATAATGAAATTACCTTCAAAATGGCAATAAGTTATCGAGCAGAACAATGCATATTTGAAATTTAAACCGGGTCTTTGTAAAAATAAAGAATTTCTTTTCACTTTGCCTTACATAACATGTATTTCAAAATGTTCTTAAATATCCAACATTTTCGAAAAAAAAAATATCGACGTCAATTCTAATAAGGTAAATATGACGCGCATTTAATGTGCAACAAATTTTTGAAGCATACTATATATCTTCCCACGTTCAGTAGACATATACGAATTCTATTTTTAGACTCAATGAAAAGGGTTATAGATTTACCGTCGATTCCAAATGTCGGCTTAAGAAGCAATAAATCGCGGTGGCTGCTATGAGAGGTAGAAAGATGTTTGTTTCTGGGGTAGAACCTACGATCATACTTACAGTAGCCGCGCGTATTAAGTCGCGGTCATTTGAACAAGCTCGTCATTTGGTGTAAAACGTCTCCCTTCTTCTGAAGACTGTCTGCAGTTGCTTTGGAAGTTCGACTTTTTTGGTACGAATTCCTATAGACTACTTTCAAAATTAATAAATTTGTAAATGTGTTAATTAAAGAGCACCAAAAGAAGTTTCGTAAGCGATAAATTATAAATAACGTGCTTAATTATAAAAAAAAAAGTACAGAATTTACTTGAACTTTTATTTGTTGTTTGATTTTATTTCTTAGAAAAATCTAAAATTAATTTAAAAAATAATCGTAAATGTTTTTCAATTTTGCGAAACTGATTTTATATAATGGAATAATGTAACATAACAATAACATATATATGTACCTAACTCATTTTGGACTTGTACCCTTATCACAATTACGGGCAAGTATAATTTTATCGGAACGAATCTGTGGGACTTGAATTTTGTCTACACTATTAGATGAACTTTACACAACTACTCTATTTCTTGTCTTCCCTTAAATCAGATATTTGGAATGAATCGGGTTGTCTTTGGAGTTGGATCTACGGTCCTTGAACATTTACTTGTAACAACATTTACTTGAATTAACATGCTTGTAGCTATCAGCTAATTGCTCCGTAATTTGTCGCTGGAAATTTTATATTTTTATAAAAATTAAAAAAATCTTTTTATGTGTGCATACGAATACTTTTCTATTCGTAAAATCATAGCTTTTCTGTAAATTCTAAAAATTACGCAAAATCAAGAAATACAGCTGATATTTTTGTATTATTTCAAAGAATTAGTAAAGTCATTACTATTTTGTGTCTATCTTTCTAAATATCTGATATTAGATATACGTTTCTCCGTTTTTTTTTTTTTGCATTTGCCTCAAATCTTTAATTTTTTTTATTTAAAAAGGAAAGGAAAAAATTAATTTCCTGTTTCACCAAGCTTTGACAATTTCTACGTCGGTTTTTTTAAGAAGTTGATTTACACGTATAAAGAAAATTTTTTGGTTTTTTTTCTTGTCGACTTTTATTTCAAAGATAATGATATAAAATATTATAAAATCAATAAAAAAAATATTTTTCAAATTTTGAAAATGTTTTCAGCGTCTCTCTTCATAAAAAACTTGGTTTTAGTTGTGTAGAAACAGCATTTTTGTCAACATTGTTGCAAACATTCTTTGATTAGTCTGTTTTTTGCTTTAAAAATTATGGCCTAACTTCTAGAAAGATCAATAAAATTTCCTTTTTTTCTCCAGGATTTTTTCTCTCTCCGTTTGATTTGACAAATTTGTATTCTTTTTTCACCAGAAAAATCGAATGATTTCTATTCTTTTTTAAACTTTTGTTCATGTTCCATCAACCTTTGAGCAATTTTTGACTACTCACCAAATAATCAGGATTTGGTTAAAAATTACTAAAATCCGTTTTTATGTACTACAGTTTCCGTCTAAAATTTCTTCGTTTGGTGCACCAACAATTTTTGGGCTCTTTGGTTTACGAACTTCAAAATAATTTTATATAGAATTTGGCAACTAGATTTTTATCCGCAAGACGAATCACTGTGAGTCTCACCCATGCAAGGCACCAAATTTAGATTGAATACAATTTTGTGGAGGATGGTAAGTTTAGGTTTGTTTTTGGATTGGTTTAGAGTGGATATCAGACAGTTTTTAACATAGCATCGTTCAGCGAACTTAGGGTTGACTTACAATGTCATTGACAATTTCATTTTTGCCCATCTGTTCAATTACAAACGGTGTTTATTGCCAACGAACAAAAACAGACCTGTTAATTAGGTTGTGGAAATAGTTAAACAAGTTAAAAAACTGGTACATGACTATGACGGCTTGAAGAACATTAATGTTCCACAATGTTTGCAAAAGCTACATCTGATATTGGCAAGCAACGCTTCTGGGGAAAATATAAACGAAAAGTCAAACAGCTTTTTGGTCCAACGTTTTATTTTCAAATTTGTCACTTGCATTGCAAATGCTGACCAAAAGTATAGCTGTCATTGTGAACGCATCTTAAATGATATAAATAAAGAAATTGATTTCGCGATAATTACAGCAGTGGGTCCTTTTGAGGTAGTTATAAAACCACTTTTTAGCAAATGCTCCATCGTTTGGGGATTATCCGGCCAAACAAGACTTTGACGTAGCCCCCACAAAAAAAGTATAACGGCGGCAAATCGCATAATCTTTGTGGCCAATTGAAACGTGAAATTACCCTTTCTGAAAACTTCTCATGCAATAAAGCCAAATTTGGACATGTTGTTGTGCGGCTCGGGGCACCGTCTTGTTGAAACCACATCCAGTTCACAATCTTCAACGGCAAGTCAAAAAAGTCAGTTATCATACGGTCATAGCGTTCTGAATTGAAATTCGTATTATCCGCCACACTTTCACTAACAGAAGCGATATTTTCGGCATTGCGTACATTGCGATGATGTACAGGCCTGACCACATCGATCATGACGACCATAACGACCCAGTAATTCACGAACAGTGTCTACGTTTGAGTCACCGCTTTTGTAGTAAGTTTTAACTATTTTTACGTGTTCTTCGTTTTTTAGATGATCCATATTCGTAAATGGCAAACCTTTCACTAAATAAATAATCCATCAGATGGCAGGTATTTAACAACTGACAGCCTTGTCAGACCGGCAGTTTTCTCATATATAAAAGACATTAACTTTAAGGAACTGTTGTACGGAGAAAGATTCTTTGATAAATGGTTAATTGTACTATATTTTGAAAGTCTGGTACTCTGTCTGTAATTGGAAAACGGCAAGATGTGGAAACAGCCACATTATTTTTCTGGTGGTCAGACAACCTAAAATGTGTTTGAAACAAATTTCTATACCGAAAAAATTAGTTTTGTCGCTAAGAGTCACAGTTACTTCTGTTTAATGTACTATTAAACGAGTATTTACTTATATTGTGTAAGATTTTTTTAGACTTTAGTTTAATGTAATGTACTTATTATTCATTTAAATTTATTGTATTGTCTTCAAAATGTAACCTTCTGAAATAATACACTTATGCGAACGAAAAACCCAATCAGTTCTCTTGCCGCGAATTCTCTTTTATGTTTTCCATCAAATAAGAACGGGTGCCTCGAAGTGGTGATTTGAGTTTTGGAAAGAGAAAAGGCCAGACGGGGCCATATCAGGTGAATACTCTGGTTCATTGTTCGATCATGTTTGCTTCTTTTTTTTTCGCCGAAATTTGTATATGACAGGTTTGTGAGGGCGTGTGTTATCTTGTTGAACAACCCATGAGTTTTCTTTCCACAAAATAGTCCTTATTCAGTCCTTTCTGTAATACTTTCGGCTATTCGGCACACGAAATTCCATTTGCCTTGCAAAGTTTGAGACAATTTCCTTGTTCCATATTTTTGTTATATTTATATTATATTTATATGATATTATTGTACTTATATTTTTATATTATTCCAAAAACTCATCAGAGAAAGATCGACCGCCGTAAGAAGAGAGAAGAAAATCGACCGCCGTAAGCAAACTAAATAATACATTTGCTCAAATTTCGCGTCTGTATAGAAAACATTTGTCACAGCTTTTGCGACAAAAAGGATTTTGGTAATTCGTTTAAACGAGTTTTGTAAATGGGCAGTCTCGGTACTTTTTTAATAAGTTGTAAAAGCAAATGTGTCATTTATTTTGATCGCATTCGTTTGCTTTTCGGTGATTTTTGTTAACCAAAATGGCAAGACGATTTCGACGAAAATTCAAATATTTTTCCCGAATTCACGAAAATGGAAATTTGCGTCATTTATTGAAAACATTAAAAATTAAATTATATTAAGAACTAAACCTAAATATATTGGCGCAAGGCATGTAACAAGCAAAGTGTATGAAGAAGGATGATACCTTGTGTATCATATTCCTTGTGCCAATACGTCTCGTGTTCGAACAAACTGATGGGAAATAAAATGTTTAAGGCTTAATTCCTCTTGGAACAAATCCAGTTTAGTTCAGAGTGGATACTTAAGCGTCCTTAGGTGCGAACGTTGAAACAAAAGGAAATCGCGCGAATAAAGAATTCTTTTTGTTTCTTGTCCCAAGTCTTCAAAAATGAGGATTGTAGATCACAAAATATTGGAATATTGAATTAATATAGAGACCATAGGTAAGGCCAGTGTGGCAGTCTGAATAGACAGACTCAATTAAACTGTATAGTGTATTGTGATATCACGAAAACTAGAGATATGAATGATCCTAGTTTCTCCCGTTGAACCATCTTCATCGCCTCAAGAAGCTCTAAAGTCGGACAATATCTATATCGTCCAGATCTCTTAGGTCCTTAAAGAAATAATAGCCCAGTGTTGATCCCCGCCTGTTCGCCAGTATGGGGCAATTGCAGAGAAGGTGTTCAATGGACTCCTCTTCCTCTTCATTTCTACAGCTCTTGCAGAAGTCACTATTCGCAACCTTCAGTCTCACTGCATGCCTTCCAATCGGACAGTGTCCCGTCATGACGTATACAAGCAATGAAACGTCGGGTCTTGATAGCGACAGCAGTGTGTATGAACGCTTTAGATCTAGGCGAGGCCACATTTGTCTGGATTGATTACAGCCTCGGACAAACGCCCATCTACTTTTTGCTGCTAAATATGCTCTATCTCACAGTAGGAGCTGGCAAGTGGCTAGAGGCGTGCCCATGGACTCCAACTCGGCTGGAGTCTGTAAAGTTGTCCCTAGTCTTGCCAGCTCGTCTGCTCTGGTATGTCCCTGTGGCCCGGCACCCACATTAGATAAATGTTGAAATGCTGAGCCATCTTGTTAAGAGATCTGTGACATTTCAAGGCTGATGTTGAGTTCAGGAAGACAGAATCCAGGAATGTAATGGGAGCTTCACTGTCAGAGAATATGTTAATCCCCATCGTGGTAAGGACGTTATATCTCAGCCATTCTACCACTTTCTTAATGATCGAAATTTCGGCCTGATAAGCACTACAGCCATCTGGTAGTCTTCTTGCTATACTTAGCCCTAGTTTTTTGGAGTAGACACCGAAACCTATCTGATTATTTAATTTTGAGCCGTCAGGGTAGAAGTCGACATACAGTCTTATACTAAGAGTTCTACATTTCCATGTATCTCTATCTGGTATAAGTACATGGTACTTCTTGTCGAACAGTGGTTCAGCCAGAGTGTAGTCAATAGTGCATCGTCTGCTTATGCGACAACCTTGACACCAGCCTCCTCTAAAGAGAACAGAATACTGTCCATAGCAGGGGGATAGAACTCTACCTTGGGGTGTTCCCCTACTGACAAATCTGCTCAGGTCCGACGACCCCAATTTAGCCCCATCTCTTTGTAAGGAGATCGTGCACTAGTACACTAATACTGACGTCTGCTCCCAGGTTTGATACAGAAACGTTATTAAACGCCCCTTCTATATCTAGGAAGGCTACTAAACTACTTGACGGCGAGTGTATCTTCGATGAATGATGATGAGTGGACTTTCCCTTGTAGTAGGTATGTTGTCTACCCGACAGTAGCTTCCGGTCTATGCTTGTCCTAAGGTAGCTGTCAATGAGTCTCTCCAGTGTTTTGAGAAGAAACGATGACAGACTGATAGGTTTAAAATCTTTTGGTCCGGTATTGGCTTCATACCCGGCTTTGGGAATAAGACCACCTTCGTCTCGCTCCACAGAGCAAGAATATATGTTAGCTCGATACAGCCGGTAATAATGTCAGCACCATTAATCCAGGACCTCTTGTCTATTTCTGGTGATGAATGTGGGTTCATTACTCCTATGACGAATTGTTAGGTCAGTAGTTACAATATATTCAATAAATGACTCACCCTTTTATTGATATCGGTGTTGATTGTACGCATTGACGTCACTGCGCACAATCAGGTTCCTCCCAACGATTTTGAAGGAATCTCGGTGTCAGCCAAATTTGGGAACTGTCGTGTTCCAGGCTAGCGCCACTGTCATATCTTTGCTACTTAAAGAAGAAAGAAGGAAAATATTAAGGTTACCCTTCAGAAGTAGACAGGATCTGTGTATACTTTCACCTGTACCTGTACACCTATAAGATTAGCTTAAAGTCAGGAGTCCTTAATCTGCAAACCTTGCCAACGCTCATCCATGATTCCTGAGTAAGGCGCCAGGAGGTGTATCAGAGCTACGGATACAGCTTAAGAGTGGTGGGGGTGAAGGAACACCGTACCATCATATTTCTGAACCACCGTCACATGCATGTGCTCCTCTGAGTCTGCGAGAAACTCGTCCTCACAAATGTCCTTGTTCAGATATGTGATGAAGAGCCCTTCCACACACCCGAGTGCATCAGAAAAGGACGAGACGCTGGTCCCTTTCTGATGCACATCTGGCACGTGCGACAAGTTCTCCCCTTCAGAGATCGCATCAAAGTTGGTATCCCCCGTCATTATTGTAGACCTTCAGTTGGATATGGCTGAATCCGTAAGATAGTAAGCACTTGATAGAGACAGGCTGGAACTGTACACCCTGAGCCTACGAATTATGGATTCCGGATCTTTAGGGATTTTCGGGATCCATGCATGTGCCCAGGGTCGGGTCGCGATGTTCTATTTATTGACTACATTCAGAGCCGCCCCTGGCCGCAACTCACCCACCTTCTTCAAAGCTGCACGATAGCACTCAACAAGAGCGCTTGTCTCCAAAGGTGATGAGCTTTATTTGACCTTGGAACCAGCCTGCATCGCTACAGACAAAAGACTTTGACAACCTTAGCAAAGGACCTTGGACAAGTGCTACCACTAATCCCTTTGGACCTTTTGGATACCGGCACGCCATCAAGCGATCAAAGTCTTTTCGGCCAACTTTACCCGCTCAGAGATTCACTCTGCTTTGTGGTCTGTGAGTGCGAAACGACCTTCCAAATCTTTCAAAAATTTTGAGAGCTACGCGCCGATCGTTTTACTTTTTCTTCGAAGGTCTGGTGTGTCTGCCTCCCGAGACCGAGGTCTCAAGCAAATTACTAGCCTTGGAAAAGGTCGGATTATTGGACCTGTTGACAGTTCCAGTTTTGTTATTGTTAGTCTTCGCGTCCGTATTGTTTTCTGTATCGTTTCTAGTATTGTAAGCGGTCGTCTGTGTTTCTATTTGTGTAGTTGTTTGTGTTTGTTCCGATTTGTGTTTATGCTTGTCCCGTTCAAGGTCTGGTCCTACAAGTGTAAGGGTAAGTAGATCCATCACATCATAGCCCTTATTAACGCGACAAAGAATATTGTACTATACTGAGGCGTCCAGGTATCAGCAAGGACTGCAAACCTGAAAGCCGTGAGCACGGGTCGCATAACATTCAGAGACTTAGGGGGTTTGTTTTGGATGGATCTACATGCTATTGAATGATTTTCTAATTTTTTGGATCCGAATTTTTAAAAATCTATTTTTTTAGTGTTTTTTTTTTATAAGAAAATTCGAACACAGGAAAAATTTTCTTTGTTTGAGGTATCACATTTGGGGAATCATTTTGGGTCTATCCGAGTCCATTTTTAAACTTTGGAGACCCATAGCTTGATAGATCAGCGTTGGATCAATTTTTTTTCCGTGTGCCACCCATGCCATTAGTTTCCCGTTCCCGATTCATATTGAAAGCGCCACATTCATTGAAGATTTTGCGTCGGCGTGGATCTTTGGCTGGATGTTCGGAAAATAAAACACGACTATTATGCCTTGCACTGTCCATGCTCAAAGTTTTTGCCAATGTCGCAATCGTAGTACTTGTAGTATTCACATTACGTACGTTAAAGTTTACAACGCGTCATACTATAACTAGTGTTGGGTATACGATAACAACAAATGGTTGTATGCAGTACGTACGGCAGTGATGATGATGTTATGTTAATGTGTTAAACACTTCTCTTGCGCTCATTTCGATTTTTGCTTTCTACGCGTACACAACACAGACACTTGTCGTGCCGTCATCGTGTTCATATCATCACTCGTCTCGTGCTCGTGTTGTACCCAACCGTAAGCAGCGAGCTAGCCAGTTAGTCAACCAACCACACATCCAACAATTCACCAACCATATTCTTCGGTAAATCGAGCGCATTTCAGTTGCTAATTTGTGGTCATTGTTGATGAACGACGGGCAAAATATTAATAATAATTGAAACCCGTGGAGGAAAAGGAAGAACGAAAAGCGATTGATTGTGCTGTGTTTCTCCACGCGTTCTTATTATTTTTTTGGTTTCTATTAAAAAAATTTCAGTTTTTTTTTTAATTTCGCGTTTTCAATTCCGTTTCTCTGCGTTACTTTACGTTACCGTTATTCGTCATTTCGTTCTGCGCGCTCACGATTTCGAAGAAACATTCAACCAACAAATAAAATTCAAAGTGTATAAAGGTGCCTGTGTATTTAATGAAAATAAAGATCTTTTAGTTCCCGAGATTCTCCATATTCCAATATTTAAATTTGGATTCTCTTGCCTACAATTGCTTCCACCGTGTCGTGTTTTTTTTTTGCCGACGACCAATATCTACATATCTCTGTGCGTCAAAGTGTTCAGGCGAAAAAGTTTATTTTTTGCCAATAATATCTGCTAGTTCCGATTTTTTTGGTGTTTTTGCTGAATGTGTGAATAAAATATTGAGTACGAAAAACGAAATTCCTACAAAATATTACATATATAAAATTCTTCCTAAGCGATTTTCGGTGGCTGTGTGATTTTGTTTGCGGATGTATGTGTGTACTCTTGAGTTTTTTTTTATTTTTGGTGAATACGTCAATTGTCGTCTGGGTTTACCAGACACTGCATACTTGTACAGTGTATTTTATGAGATAGTTCGCTCGTCTTTTTTGTTTTTGTTGTTTCTGTGCGATTTTTAGTAGAATCGTAGATGGCGTTTTCAATTTTCTTGTTCCGTCAAAAAATTTATAATTCGTATACATTCACAACATTTAGGTATCATCTAATAATCATAGGTAGCAATTGTTAATCATGTTACACGCAGCCGTTCGGTAGATCATAAATAAATCAAAACTCTTTAGATTTTACCTGGTGTTTAGTCACTGCTTTTATGTTGTTTTAAAAACATACGATGATTCATTCTGCTTCCATGTATTAAAGATCTTTTGTTTCGGTTTTGTTTTGAAGTACGCCATCCTCTTCAGTTCGGTTCCCAAATATCGAAAATCAAGATCAAAGTTGTGGGTAAAGCTCATCTAGGTATAGGGAACCAAAAATTAGGTGCCCTTGGGCTTCATTTTTCGTATCCAAGTATGTGAGGCTGCTCAAATTAAGGAAATTGTCGCAGGATTTTCCAATATGCATTTTTACGTTCCTACAACATTTCTAACCTTTCAGATTTTTCCCCCTTTTGAAGGGATTTTGAAACAGAAATTTTTCAGAAATATATATATGTAGAAACAAAATAACCTTGCAACACGGAAAAAATTTTCACTACAATACATCGAAAAAATTGAGCGCCAAACAATAGTCTTTTAAAGTCCTGTAAACATTGACGTGAATTCCCCTCACTTTCAAACCCCAAAGTGAATAAAAAATTAAAACGATTTTTCAACGCACAACAGTAACATCAGTGCAATTGGAATACGTAAATATTCCAATAAATTGTGCGGATAGTAGGGAATTCGATAAAACGGGTTTTAAGGGAATTGCGTTCTTCAGTTTTTACAATTTTTCCACGCAGTGACCCCCGGAACCTTTTCTGTGTTTTCATGCGTCGTTTTGTCAAAAGCGGAGAATATCTCTTAATTGTTTATATTTTTACTACGAAAATGTGCATACATTAGGCGAAATTTCAAATAGATAACTGTAAAATCAATGGATCTATAAAGTTGATGGCAGCCGGTACAGATAACGATGGATAAAGGCCGGGAGAAAAGAGGTGACGGTCTTCCATGGTTAGCTTGGCTTATTTTCTTAAAAAACACAATTCGTCTACAATTGAAAAATATTTAATCTCAATGCAAAATTTTAGGGTGGGAAAAACAGGTTAATTTAGACTCAAACTCAGGTGAAGCAGTTAACAGAAAATGGTGTCTTTAATAGAGGTATTTTTTTAAGTCAGTTAACTGGCTTTTCTGTTTTAAGTTGTTTGTTTACAACTTTTTGAATTCCGTGTATAAAATGCCTATTTTTGATAGCAAACATTCTAACATATTGCACGAACTTGTAGTTTAGTATAATGTTTCATAAATGATCAAGATCTATTTAGATTTTTGTATGCGAGTTTGTTCTCATGTTTTAATTCCAAGATTCGAAAAATTTTAATCAATATTTACTTTGGGATCGAAATTTCATAAAACAACGTTTTTTCTTCTATTCAAAGCAATTTAGAGTTTTTTAAATGTAACGAAAGCCTTATATAACAAATAATCACATTAGCGGTGTGATAAATAGATTCAAGTATGTATATTTTTAAAAATCTCTTTTAAATTCTTTATCGAACAAAAATCCTATTTTCGTTTGGAATTCATTTGCACTTGATATCTTTTAAAAGCTTGCTGTTTATTGTCTGCTATGTCGGTGGGCAATCTAGCGATTTCTCTGTAAACTATATAGTATTTTGGCGCAGATGGCTATTTTTTCTTGGAAGCCTTGTAAAAACGCGACTTCATACCTCCGCAATTCGAACTCACTATCAGTTCGACTCAAATTTGAGGTCATCACGGGCGAACGGTGGATATGTCCGCTATACAATATCCAAAATATCGATATCAGCAGTGTTTCAAATGCTCATTATTAGTCGGCTTGGTTCTATATGTATACTCTGCTTATTTATATTCGCCAATATAACTATACTTTTTACTCGCGAGATAACACTATCGTGTGAAGTGTACTTTAGAACTCAATATTCAAGTTAGATGGCAACAGCGTACAATCTTTTAAAATATACTGTGCATCTATCAATTACTCTTCTCACGTACCTCTCGATATCACAGTCTCTCTAACTCTCTCCCCAATTCGCCAGCTTACGTTGTTAGGTGCTTTTTATTGTATACTTGTGAATAAGTATTTTATATTTTCCTTTAATTTATTATTTTTGAATTTGTGAACAATTTATTTTCAATAAAATTTATTTGAAAATATGTCGCGTTTGAATAATTTCAGCCGTTAAGGGCCTCATATTTGTCCATCGTCGCGGACAGAGTTGTTATTCTATATTACACTAAAAAAAGACAGAAATAAAATGAATTAAAATAACTATGTGCATATTGTAGTATACTTAGTATATGAGTATCTTTAATTTGTTTCCATATGTGTTGTGTGAATAGATTCTAATTCTAGTACTTTGTTTATAGATTTGCTTTAAATATTATTAGTTTTTTTGCGTGTGTGCCATATTTCTGAATATGCTGGCGAGCGATCGCGTAATAAGTAAAAAAATAAATAACTTTTTTGTTTTATTCTTTGTTTATATGCAGCTCTCGTTAATTTACGGCGACGACGACGTTGTTACGCGTAGAAACAAAGAGAGAACATAAGAAAGGAGAAAGCAAATAAGAAGAAAAAGAAAGAAGACGACGACCTCTGAAATTGAAAACAAATACAACAATAACATTTAATCAAGACAAAAAAGATCAACATCCAACCAAAAATTAGCATCAGCATCCTACAAATAAAAATTCTTCACTTTAAAAGAAAATAAAACACAAAAAATAGTATCAAAATAATCTTAACAAAAAATTGTATAAAACCAAAAATCCTGATAAATAAAATTTAGAAACAAGGAAGGAAACAAACTAAAAAAACCAAAATCAAGATAATCATAACTTTAACTACAACAACAACATCGTCATTAGCAAAAGCGCCGAAGAGGATTATTATACATACGTTTTGCAAACGTCAACTTTAATTAAGGCTTTTCCATCGAGATATACATCGTCTACGGCAGATTCTGTGTATTTTGCACAATTAGGCGGAGTAAATTTACATTGCGTCACACTTCATCCATCAGAAACAACAACAACAAGTAACAGCAGGAAAACATCCCATAACCGCAATTCTCCAACTGTATTGCAACAACAAGAACAAGAACAACAACAATTACTACTCCCCCCAACGGTAACAAAAGAAAAGCAAATAATCCATCATCTAGATAAATTTCATCTATTAAAGATAAGCATTAAAGTACAAACCACGGATCAATACCAAAGATGGAGGCAAAATTTTTGGCAGGCATATTTTCATTCCTCTCAATATTTTTAGCGATTTATGCTCAATCACCCGGTAAGTTCATGTTAATTTTTATTTCTCTCGTATTTCCTTCTTACACTATTAACTATCGATCCTATGAAACCTTTGTAACCGATCTACTATCTACCTATAATGTATATTTATCTATACATACTTTATTTCTATTTCATTAAGTATTAATTTAATCCCGCAAAATGATAACTAACTGTTAATAAGGCAGTTAGATAATGTTTTTTAATTTAAATGTAAAGGATTTATGTTGTTTAATTTACCGGTTATAAGTTAGTTTATTTTCAGTTTTCTTGTATGTGTTTTTTATTATTTTTTTTATTATACTTTATTGTTTTATAATAGTTTTACATCAATTTTTCTTATATTATATTATATGATTATTTTGTTCCTTCATTTTTCTTAGCATTCTTTGAAGGTTTGCAGTTTTTCGTTTATCAATGAATTTACAATTCTATCAACATTTCTTTCCTGTGTTTCCAAGAAATGTATTATTTTAATTCATTTTCTACTTTATCTCTGGTTATTTTTGTGGGTGCTAAAAATTCAAACTGCACTTATCGTCGTCGTTAGTGAAATGTTGCCGGATGGTTTTTCTCTCTTCTGTTCGTAGTGTCACTAATCAAGCGGCCAGCCATTAATCCTTTCTTTGTGACACATTATCGCCGCAAGAACAGTGAAGCAGAGGGCAAGAAAATTGAGTGAAAAAAAATTGATTGTCTTTGGGCGATTTCAGCTCGTTAAAAGATTGTGTTGTAGAAAATAGTTGAAAATGAAGATATATATGGGGAGCAAAGCGTAAATGCCGAGTTGGTGTGGTTTAAAAAAAAATAATCTTTTCTGAGCAAGGTACACAAAAGCGACCACACGAGAAAACCGACGATTTTCTAAATTTAGTCTTGCAAAACTTTTCAATTGATGGTTTTGTTGTGCTTGTGGTGTCAATCAATCAATCAATCTGGATATAAAAGATGTTCTGTTTAACAATTTCCTCGCGCTCTTTCCATTTTGTTGGTAAGAAAGTAATTTCGGGGGTTTCCGCACAGATGATGCTTTTGTTATTTTTAATATGCTTTAGCTCAGCTGATTAAATTGTATATTATACCGTTGCACAGTTGACTTTTCAAGCTTCAATTTTTACTATGTCACCACATTTTCTGTAGTCACTACACGTTTAAATCTCAACCAAAGCTGCATATTTTTGGGATGAAAACTATTCTTTACAACCACGTCAAACTTCATCAAAGGATGAACTGTACCTAAAAAGGCTATGTTACTAATTTGGACGGATGTTAAAAAGGTGGTTTACTTTGAACTGCTTCCAAAACCATGTCGTAATTTTTCGTAACGACTGCGATAGATCTTACACATCTCAACAGATTCGGCAATAAATATTGAAATTTGAATAATAGATGATGCCACATCCATCATATCATCCTGAATTGGTACTATCGGATTTTTATATAGTCCGAAAGCTGCAGAATTTTTGGAATGGAAAATCCTTCAATACATATGTACATATGAGGGAGCTGTTTTAGAATTTTGCAGACAAGTATCAGCCATTCTTCAAATCTGGGGTCAAAAAGACATTGAAGCAAATAGCGCTTATTGACTAAAATTATCTATGGAAACAAAAGTTTTAAATTCACTTTGGTCAGATAAAGTTACTCTTGCCATCCTGTGTTAGCTGATTTCTGATTTTTATATGCAAAAAATAAAAAGGTGACTAAAATTGTATGTTTAGATTAAGTTAAACAACCCGTAGAAATCTTGTTAAAGTTTTTCAAACTTTGTCAGTTTGTCATCCTTGAGGGCTAGTTTATAAGGAAGATCAGTTTCTATTTTTTTTTTCGTTTTTGTTTGTTAATTTTCGAAAAAGTCACCTTTCAGAATGACCTCCAGAGCGCGCTACAATTCAGTCGACTAAAAACGATGCTTTGTCTCACTACTCAAATGGTATTCTTGGTTGACAGTTTGTCCCGGCAGAAAAAATTCTTGTGCACAATAAAAGAGACTTTGGCGCGATATTATCGTCGTTGCTTCTGCTTTGGTACGATATTTATTGTTTCCGGATCATAAGCATAGATGCAAGTCTCATCTCTAATAATGCGGTTAGAGAATTAAGTCTCAGATTTATTGGTCGTGACTTTGACCGGTAGAGAATGTCGGTCGTCATAAACTCGAACTTGGTCTCTTTTGAACTTTTTATGTCACTTGTAAACATTTCTTTCCGACTAAGTTTGCTTACCATTAAACAAAATTTAATACAGCTTTTTGTCTCAACAAAAGTATACCTTGTAAAAATCATCGAAAGTGTATTTTTCGTCGGACAAAATCAGGCGTATCTCAAACACTAATAAAATTTTTGGTTGTAATTTGGCACAAATGTTTGTCACAGTGCTACAAACTGAGAAAACAAAAAATTTCTTAGATTCGATACACTCTAATAATATCCACATTCTCCATTTTCAGTACTAACTAGCCATAAAAATAATATCGAATACCGGAATACCCAATACTTTTAAAATTTTAGTTAAAATGTAAGCGATTAGGTAGGTAATTTATTATAAAACACATCATGAAGGTATGCTTTAGAAGAAAAGTAATGTATTGTCGAACTTTTGTTTGTTATAAAATTGGTGGAAAAGAAATGTGAATGTTGCTTCATCATATAGCGAAAAAACGAAAACTTATAGATTCTTTGATGAATCCTAAAATTGTATGAGTAAACATAACATATTTCAACTTATTTAAAATTTTTGTTATAAAATATACCTATAAAATAGCCATTTGGTTTTCTGTGAAAAAATTAAAAAAAATAATCTTTTTCCATTTTCCATTCAGTCTTTCGATCCTTTTTTGAAAATTGCCTTATATTCAATTTCCAATAAATACATCCCATATTAAGGTGGTAAAAGGCGGTTATCAGACCATTATATTATCTTCATAAATGAAGGTGCATGTACGATCAAAGTTGATTTTCTAACACTGCATTATTTAGTGACATAACTTTGGACCGATTCGTTTTACAAACAAAGAAGTGAACAAGTTTCCTTAAATCTCTTCTCTTTGCAAATCATAGAGTTCTTTCCAGTATTTGCGCTAACTCTCACCACTAACATAACGAAATGTAATAGCAAAATGACCCGTTACTATATGTATAAAAGTACTTGTAACTTTTATCGGCAGTGATGACGGGGATGTGTAGGTGTTAGTCTAAATGCAGTGTTAACATAACTATTAGTGTCAGGTATTCGGATGATAACATTTCTTTCTGCGTGTGTTCAGTTTGTAATGTAACAACAAAAACAGTAATCGTTGATATAAATTGCAAAAACCCCCATCACAGATAGAATGAAATGAATGAAATCAAAAAGGACTGACTGGGCTGCCTGGTAGTGAATAGGGCGAATGGTAAAAACTTAGCCAGCTCTCACGCCATCAGCAACGTGATAAACAAATTGGTTTTATTTTTTCTCGCATTTCATTCATTTGTTTTTTGTTAACTTTTTTTTAAATGAACTCCTTTTGTTTTCTTAACCGGTGCGAAGGAAAAATAACCGCCCGAAGAAACAATGCCAACAAGGAAAAATGTTTATGAACGACCAATATTTGATAAAAAGGCCGCATATCCGGTACTTCGATCAACAAAAATTAAGAAAACTCGAAATGGAAAATATTCCACACACAAGTAATTAATGGATGAATCACATGAATGCGTAGTTCATGATTTATCAAACATTATAGGCAGATTTCGCCATTCATACATTCATTCAGGGGGAAGCGTTGATATTTTAATGGTTAAGAAAAACTAAATTGAGAAATATGTATACGTAAGTAACTTTTGTTCAGATTCCATTTGGGCTAATATTTGTACAAACACCTTTCATTGTATGGGCGGCAAAACATTTGTTGGAGCGCCGAATTTATGAAAGTATTTAAATTTTAGATTATGTTTTGTTATTTTTGCTCATTTTTACTTTCTGCTATTAGATTTTTCCTTATTATTATTTCAAGATAGTAGAAATATCTCATCAAAAAAAAAAAAAAAAAATAAAATAAAAAAAATAAATAAATAAATAAATAAAAAAAAATGTCCTAAATTTGATTCCTTCTGTAGATATTGCTTCGTTAAATTGAAGGTTAAAAATTCGGCACGACGGATTTTACCATATTTGTTGATAATTTGGTTAAAATTTCGCACTAAATTAATATATACTTAAATTAGATTAAATCTGTCATATCGATCAGTTAATATGTCATTAGAATATATTTGTTTATTGATTAATTATTTATTCCCCTTGTTATTCTCACAAAAATGTTACCAATGGAAACTAATTTACAGAATGCATGTCATGTTTTCGTGACAAAAATTTATTACATTTACGTCTTTTCTGGTGCTATAGGGAAGGTCGCTACCTGCATTGAAAAATTAGCGAAGATAGCTTAATAGCGAATAAAACAACATAAAGTGAATTTCACATTTTACATAAAATATACAATACAGCTGAAAAAATTTTGCGTATTTTGATAATGAGTAATAGGTACTCTGTTTTTCTAAAAAACAACTGTTCACTACCTTAGCAAAAAATGCAACACTGTGTGGATGATTCTTTGAATAGAAGTCACGAACATAATATTGTTATAAGCACAAAAATTACAAACTTGATCACAACATTTTGCAAATTCTGAAAAATACAAAAACCTATTAATATTTGTCATATCTCTTCATATGACTTTTATACTCGTATTGCTTGCCAAAACGTACAAAAAGCGACCACATTTACATACAAACCTTTACAAGTATCGAGTATAATTGAAAAAATATTTAGTAGTATCGATTATTCACTAGAATTGAAAATGTACACGTCTACTGTGAAGTGAGATATTACAGCATCTGAAGGACTCCAATTTTCAACGATTTGACCTGTAATCTACATTAAGCGAAGAAAGCACATCTCTGAATATTGGACATTGATCTATTCCAGATAAATCGGGTAAATATGGCTTTTGCTAAGATCGATCGATTACTGAAATATCGACTAAATGAATTTCACTTTTCCAACTATTTCACTATAAAATAATTTGGACAAAACGTAACATTGTGAATGTTAAGCACAAATCGTTATTCAGAGTGCAGTTTATGTTCTGTTACTATAAATATAATCGTGTTTATTAGAAATTAAGATTTTCAAGAACTTCCGTCTATTTCCAATTTCAATTATATTTGAATTGTTCAGCGATTTGGATTTTTTCGCCTCTTTTCCTTCTCGGCCTTTAATACCCATTAGAAAGGACAGGTAAAGATATTAAGAAAACAGTCATTGATTATGTTGTTTATTAATAGTGTAGTCCCTACGGAAAAGAAGAAAATCAATTTATAAAAAAGTGTATTTAAATTATTTATACACATACGTACCTACTATATGCACATGAATAATCATATAAACACATATTTTTGTACAATTGTACGTATATGTTTTCATACGAACATATATTTTTTTCGGTCCGTTTTGCTTTTTTTATACAATTTATCGATTACTCGGTTCGACCAATGCCGCTGTCGCTGCCCAGCTAGCATTCTGTGCTCGACCACTTCTCATTTGCTCCTCAAAAGTGTTGTCGTTTTTTAGTTCTGCTGCTGCTTTTGTAGGACTACGGTTATGTATATATATATATACATACATATATATATATGTATATATACTTTTGCATACATACATACATATACGTACATATAGAGGTATCAATTTATTTCAACATATGGATAGTTGTCGATTACAATTTTAGCATTTTGTATGGGTGAAAATAAAATTGTTTATGATTTTGTTGATGTTGTTCTTTAATTGAAAAATACAAAAAGGACATTGGGTAATAATTGGTAAAAAACACCATTCATTGGTCTCCGGTATCGCAAATCGGCTGCAAGCATTTATTCTTGTTTAAACGAGAAAGGCAAATGAAGTTTTGTCTTGTAGACTGCGATATTTTTCAAACATTTTTTTAAAAGTAAATAAATAAATATGGCAGTTTCCTCTTTACCGTTCCGGTTGTTAATAGTTTAAAAGCTGAAATATTAGCGAAACCGGCGGTAACGCCAATATTTGGCGTGTGGTAAAATGCTTTTCATATAATCGTCTGAAAAATGTATTTAAATTTCTGTATAGGTGATTATATTTATGGAAATATCAGGCGACGAATTATTTTAAATCTGCAAAATGGCGCTATATTTGATACGCATACCATTCCATTATTGGCTACCAGTGGATTCATCCAATATGGGCGAAGATTAATGTATGAGATATCGTTGACAATTCAAAATATTACTGCTATTGATGCAACTACCGGGAGAGGAATCCATCTTAATTTGGAATTTTCAAATTTTGACATCTCGTGAGTGCTTTGTATGAAAAAAATTATACGAGACATTCTTTTCTTGCGAACAAATTTAACGTCATTGCTAACTTTTAGTGTTGTTTTCCAACACTGAAATCATAAGGTCATATGTTTTTACGTTGTAATATGTATGTTCGGTAATATATTTACAAAATTGTAAAATTGTGTCTTTGTGTTACAATTCAATTCCACAAGTTTTACAAACGTATTATGGAACATATGACGTAAAAACATAAACTGCTCACATTCAATGTTGGAAATCAACACAAAAAAGGTCGCACAACTTCTCCACACTTCAATGAGGCTAAATATAAAAAAAATGTAAACTTACTGAATGTGGAACGTTCGCTTATATTCTGTTCATAAAATGGTAGGAAGTTTGTTTTCTTATGTAGAAAATCGTATAATCAAAACATTTCATGCCGCTCACTAGCCCCACTATAAGGGACACCGGAACTGAACTTAGAGAAATTTTTGTATTTAAAATTTCCATCTTATGAAATAAATCTGTATTTACAACTTTCACACTTGTACCAACACAACTAATTTAGTGTTGCCACCTTGATTTCATTTATTCGTAAAAAAGGAAGTCATTGTTATATCATTGACCATTTCACATATTAGGGGTTTCATTGTTTTACCAAGTTTCTTTTCGTCCCTGTTTTCCCTCTAGTCGAAGCAAGTAGGTCAAGGGGTGAACTATCTTCAGTTAATTCTGTCGTTTTTTATGTTCACTTAGTTTTGTCATTCTTTTATTGTCTGGGATGTTGTTTGGGATAACACGCTATACTATTAAGTTTTTTTCTAAAAACTAATAAGACATGACAAAACGTTTATCAGCAGTACATAGTGCTGCAATATGAACATAAAGTTGCAAAACATCTTTCACTTTTACTGCAAAACAATTTTTCTTCATTACCAGATTATTTTGATTTGTTGTCGGGTGTTGAAAATATGTCTCCGTTTCATTTTTTTTGACTGGACGAAATGACAACCACCATCAATCAGCACATCTTTATTACTTAGGAACTTGAAACATTCCGAATTATTGTTATCTCAAGTCAACATTAGAGTTAGACAGATGTGTACTACGCCCTGTTTGTGGTAGGATTTTCGTGCAAATTTGTCGTACTCTACTTTGTCAAATAATATTGTGCTTTTATCAGCTGTTTTTAATTTACTTTGAATTTATTGCCAATAAAATTAATGACATGTATAAATCGTATAAATACAATTATACACATATATTTAGCTTACTTTGCAATGGTTGCATACATGAAAAACAACTTTAATAAAAGCAAAAATTTTACATCAACAACAATAAGCATAAAAATGTTGTAAGCTGTCCCAATATGGCATTTCAGAATTATACTCGTATTCTATAAATCATCTGTTACTTAAATTTAAAAGCAAACAGCAAATGTAAGTAGGAATCTCGGGAACTAAAAGATTATCATTCCAATCTGAAAAAATCATACGACTCTGATTCACATTGTTTTTTTTTTTTAACGGACACTTTCTGTACATAACAGCGGCATAAATAGATACGTAGTAATAGATATAGTGACAATTTTTAGTGTAAAATTTAACGTAGTACGATGCCAGATTTCTTGCATTGCTGACAAATGCTGTGAATTGTCAATAATCGTCTTCGTGTTCTGTCAAAATTGGATAATTATGAAAATATCACTAAATACCCAAAAAATTCGTTAGTAACACTAAGGTTTAGTATATACGACTATCGATCTAGCATATGGTTGCGAAAACTCTCACATATTTATACACTTATAAACTTTATAAGGGACCGCAATAACTGTGGGCATGGTTATTGAGAAACACGAAAATTTATTGGAATAACAGTCTGTTATTCTGTTCGCATGGAACGTAATACATACTTCAATTTGGCCGAAATTATAGCACTTGTCTAACTATGCCTTTCTCCACTTCCCTATCTTTAAACTGTAATTTTTGTTATTACATTTTTTAAATATATCTGTTTACGATTAAGCCAAAAGGAAAAATCTTTTTTTTTATAAAATTTTATAAGCCAATTTTTCCAACAACCAACAACGCTTTATACATCTTTCGGAGGATATGAAACATTAGCGGATACATTTGTAGATAATTTTGGATAAATTTTAATATTAATTATTGTACTTCGTTAATGAATTATTACTAATAAGGCACTTGGGCGGTTAATTTAAATTTGATCGGCTTCTCCATCTTCGTTAGAATCATCTTTAAGCGTTTTACAAAAATCAATTTTTTGTGCCGACATGTTATTCGAAATAAAAAATAAAAAAAAAAAATAATTAATTTTAGACGATTTTCGCTAGATTTTTCTGATTTTTTGAGTGAGCGCTCTTTTATGTTTTCATGTTCTATGCAGTAACTAAATTGCGATTGACGACTTTAAGTAAAATGGTTTACATTAGTTCACATTTTTTTATTTCACTAAAGTATTCGTTTTTCTTTTAAATTCTATCAATTCATTGAAACACATTGAGTTTCCTTGAACTATGGCGTGGGACATTGTGCGCGTCCATCGAATCTTACTTTTTTTTAAATTTTCCTTTCCAACAGCTTCTCGTTCTTTTTGCCGTTGTTCCGTGGTTGAGATTCAATGAAAATGATAAGAGAACACAAAAAATCCAACAATAATAACTATATGGAGCAATTGAACAAAGACCAGCCAGGCGAACAACTAGAGTAAAGGGGAAAAGATTGAAAAACAAAAGAACGAAACAAAGATGTTATATATATCTTTTTCGAAACTAGATTAATGGAAAAATTGCAGTCTCTTTCTTATTCCCTTGCCTTGTCTGTCTCTCTCGTATTGTGCTGTGCGATATCATTGTACCTACTATATACATGTAAAGCTTTGCAATAACTGGCATCTCAGGTGCTGCTAATAATAATAATGATAATAAAAGCAAGACTATTACTAGGAAACATATTGACACGGAATCTTACAGTGGGTACTACAAGAATGGCCCACCTATACTTTTATACTTTTTTACTACAATATATTATTATTTGAGGCGACCAAATATTTGATAACCGTTAGCATTCATTGAATACTAAAGAAATTATTGTAATCGATGCTGTGTTCGTCCATAACTTGCTGTATCATATGGTTGTGTAATTTTGAGACAAATTTGGTGAGCGATAACTTAGGATGTGATCATAATAAATTGCAAATCGCATTATCAAATAAATCTGACGGATTTAACCTATCTGTTAAGAATTAGTCAATGTGTTTGTTGACAAATGTGGTCGTCACAAATGTTTGAATTTGTAGCATCTATTATAATCTGTCTCTTTAGCAATGTCCAGCAAATCTGGTAGAATTGCAAATATTTTGAAAATATTTCCATATAATCTGTCCTTCCCATCTTCTTTTCGCTGATAGTAAACAAAACAATGTTAAGACTCCAAAATAAGCTTCAGCACAAGAAGAAACATTTGAGAACACTACGAAGTAGGTCCCAAAACTGTCGAATAGATGGTACCAGTAGTTGGAAAAAATTATTTTGGTGAAAAGTGGCAACCTTATAAAACATATATTTTAAGTTTCAATGCGTACTGTTGTTTAGTATTTTCATTTCAGTCATCAAAAGTAAACGATCTCAGTAAATGTGTAAACATGGAAAAAATTGGTCACCGTTATGCAATTCAATATTTCCATTTGAAAGCCATTGTTAAAGCCGAAGTAGATTCTATTCTGGGGAAGTCTGCTTCAGAGTTTAAACGAGGCCTTACGAGCTGTCGAGACGAACACCGTAGTGGTCGACCAATTGAGGTGTCCACCCACGCAAGACACACTTAAGAAAATCCACAAAATTGTATTGAATGCTCGTCGGCTCTCAATGATAGGCATTTTAAAAAGTGTTTTACAGCGTATATTGACCGAAGATTTGGCGATGAAAACACAGCAGTGCAAGATAGGTGTCGTGAAGATGTATCAGTAGAGCGTGTGGTGATGTTTCACCGCAATAAAGCTGAATTCTTCTTCTTCAGAAAATAAAAATCATTGACGGCGAATATTAGCTAATTTATTGCAGCGTTTAGGTGCTGACATTATGGGAAAAACCGCACTTACCTAAAACGAAAGTGTTATTATTTCATCAAGAAAATGCTCCAGTTCACAAAGTTAATGAATTAAGTTCGAATTGATTCATCCTGCACCATATTCGCCAGAATTAGCTTCGTCGGACTATTTTCTATTTCCAAATTTCAAAAAATGACTCGGTGGTAAAAGATTTGCGAACATGAAGAGGTGGAGTCTGCGGCTATGGCTATTTTAAGGAGTTTGACAGTTCTTATTATAAACAGGATAGAGAATCTATTGAATATCGCTGGAAAAAGTGTATCGAGCTAAAAGGATATTATGTTGAAAAATAAAGAAAAATGTTCTCAACTTTTTTGTGTCTTTGTTAAGTCGCTAAAGTACCACTTTAAAATCATTTTTAAAGTGGAAATGATAGATTCATTTCAGAATCTTTCCCAATGTCTAATAATTACTAATTAAAATCTTTACTTACACATAAGTCGTAACATTCATTTTAAGGCACTGTAATTAATTTCAGCATGCCCATATGCAAACAAACTGGCTGTAATTTCTGTGGAAGGAGACAAAGACAGTGATAAGTGTATTGTCTTTAAATGAACAGAGTTCAAAAATGTTTTGTATGTCATGATAAAAACGTCTTTAGCTTTCATACAAAAGCTCTTGTTTTCTGTATACCTTGCTCAACATTGATCAGTTGTATGTTATGATTGCTGAATATTCAATTGCAAGGTGATTCTACAAGTGCCGTCTTCTGTCACTGTGGCTTTGGCATTTGTGAAGAGAAAAGGTTTCACAGCTAGGACGGCAACAATCATGGATCATTAAATTTATCAATTTTTAATCAATTTCTTCCAATACTTCATATGATAGAGAACTTAGAATAAGAATGTTACCTTTTAGGGCCGTCAAGATTTGCAGTTTATTTACTTGAGCACTAGACTTTAAACAACCCAAAAAACCACGAGCGAATGGTTTTAAAAGAAAACTGAATTTGTTATTTGACTTATAGATTCGATTTTGTAATTTTTTGATTGTATTCAATAAAGATATATTTTTCCATTAG
Organism: Philornis downsi; assembly: GCA_019455685.1. Lineage (NCBI taxonomy): Eukaryota > Metazoa > Arthropoda > Insecta > Diptera > Muscidae > Philornis > Philornis downsi. Next base: position 488,467 of record JAHXMU010000035.1, on the reverse strand, counting down.
ATTAGGGTGGTATTTTTTACAATAGCACGGAAAATATGAACAACATAATGAAAGAAACATTTGAATCAAATCAAGTCATTTGCAGCTGGTCTGAGGGCAACTTTGAAATACCAACGGAAATGAGAAATATATTCATTTTTATATGTCTATTAGAAGTTACTCTATAATTACTACTACTATAATTACTATAAAGCAAAAAATAATACCATACAATGCAATGGTGTTAACCCCAAATGGAATTCTGTTTAATCAATATTGCTTTTATATCAATAGGGGAAAATATAATAAATATAGTAAATATAATATGGAATAGGTTATGTTCATTAAAATTGATTTTAATTTTAGCCTGATTGATGCGTTTTTTAATTTGCCTTTGTTTATTGTAACGCCTTTGCTGCATTAAATGTAACGTATAAAGCACATATGTAACATGTCAAAAGTATCGGAAAATTTATTCCATTTCTAGGCAATGGACAATGTCTCACTTACTTCAAATAACTCTGTATTGGGTTTACATTTCAAACATTCGGTTTAACTTTTTGTTACAGTGGTGGAAAATTGCTGTGGGTCGAGAACGGAGTTCTTTTTGATTGCACTTTGTGTTTGGAATTATAAGCAAGCCAATACCAACTCCGATTCTGCAACGCGGAATGGAAGTGAAAAATTTGTGCAGTGTAGATTGCGTTAGCGACTCTCATATATTGTGCTTGGTAATGGAAATTTCATTTCAGATTAATTCCAGATTTAAGTCAAATAATATATGAAAACTTTTAGCTTTAGGAAGCGTGCCCGTGCCCATTATGTGATCGTATTTATATAAAGGTCAGTGTGGCAGTCTGAATAAGCAAAACTCACTTAGACTGTGTAGTCCATTGTGATTATTCATATGAAAGTCTATAATTTCATTGTTATATCCGACGATTCGCAAGGATTGTTTCCAGCATCTTCAGGAACGATTTTATTTGATCTGGAAGCCAAGCTTAAAATACTATTGCAAAATAACTTCATAACGACTGCATAACTTGACATTAGATTGATTTTCGTTTGCTTAACGAAAAATGTTTTTAGAGGCGGCTTTTGTCAAAATAACTGACATTTTTGCACTTTTAAAATGTTCTAAAATGTTATATTCTCACAATATTAAGCATTTCTTTGCGTTTAATCCACTGAAACATTAATTTTTTTGGGAAATATAAAAAAAAGCACATCCCTGTAATAGCATTTCTAAATGAAAGTCTTATTGACCGTCATGGTGGCAACTCACATGTAGAAAATGTTAAAGAAAAAGATTCTTATTACAGATAAATCAATATACCAAACTCACCTGAAAACGAACTTCCACCGAACTTCTCACAGCCATATTTGCTAACATTTGAACATGTACTTAATATGTACACAGATGAAGAATTTGTTGATTGGTTGACAGTCAGAATTGAACGCGTCTGTCGAACGTCCTTTATAAACTTATTACAAGCTACCTTATGTTTTCATAAATAACAAATGACTTTTTAAATACATTGTTATTGTAGTAGTTGGCATAAATGTGTTTATCTATTCTTTGTTGCCTTTTCTAATTGACCAAAAAAAGAAAAATATATATATATTTTTTTGTTTCAAGTAGCTGCTATTATTTGGTTTTTTTTTTGTGGATTTTCTTGGTTCGCTTTTAGCACCACCTCTTTCGAATGTGGTCAAATACAAAAAGTTATTGTTTGTACAATCAAATTATAAACAAAAGAGACATGCAAGCAAACAATAGCGCTGTTGTGGACAAACGAGGCAAGCACCGTGGATTGATGGCCAAGGTGAAGGCGCGCAGACAGAGATGGTGTGAAAGAGGGCGGGCAAGGAGAGAAAACGGCATGTTGGCGAATTTCTGTACATGCCACGCTAGAAAAGCACACATTAATAATTAATTATATAACAACAACAACAGCGACAACAAAAAAAATTGAAAATTTACTAATTTAAATGTGTGTTGTGTGTATTATAAATGATGTTAATGGCGATACTAATGTGGTGGGATACCGCTACCATTTCTCTTGCACATCTGTTTCTGTTTCAGAAGAAAACTGATTTGAATTTAAATTTAAACTGCCCTTGTACAGGTGATGATCGCGATAATAAAAGTTCTTGCTCTCTCTTACATCTACAAGAGCATATTTTGGCTCTTTTTGTTTTTTAAAAAAAAGTAGTCATGCATATTTTTCGATTAAAGCTTAATATGCTATTCTATTCTAAATGCTGAATGTACGTTAACTTTTGCACTTGTGGATGTGACACTCTTTTTGTTCGATTTCATTGAAAATAAATAAAAATGCGATAAATTCTCATATGTATGTATATATATACATCGTCGAAAAGTGAAAGCAAAACTAATTTTACCGTTTTCCTCATTTAGCCGTTCTACACTAAAACGGTGCCATTAAGGTGACGAATTCGGACATTTGTGTCTATTCCCTGTCTATTTGTTTTGTTGCTTAGGTCTACGGTTCAAGGAAACATCAGTGTCAAATGTAACATTGATTGGCAATTGCAACCTAATCATTTAGAGTTGTCAAATCGTTGATAAGTAATTTATAGATCAGTGAGGTGTCAATTTGT